>OZ014440.1:11953511-12553511 GCA_963966035.1 Acleris laterana
TTTATTTCAAATTCAAATTATACCTTTCAAACAACTAAAACTTATGAATAATCATTGGCACATTATCACAAAGGTTGTCAATGATTTATGTTACACATCCTTTCTTTGCTCTACATTGTATGAAATGGCAATAACGAAAGTAAATAATAATGTATCTATGTAATCATCTTCTACAGTGAGATCTAATTACAAACATTATAACTTTTTGTAAGTAACAACATACATAATATATATAATAATACTGACGAAAACTTGACATTAACAAGGATTTAAACAACCATCAAACGATGAACGATACTTAATCTTATTGGTGAGTGAATACAACACACATGCAAAACATTCATTAAAATTATACTCTCGTAAAAATAATGAATAGGCACTCTAAAGCCACACGGGCAAGGGAAATGAATATACGAGTATTATTTAACCTACGATAGACTTTGGTGATTGCATCATAATGTAACATCTTCCACTTAATAATCCATCATTGATGGTGGTACCATTTCATTATAATATTAAGTGATTATACGATTTACATTTCTTATTAATAAATTTAAGCCACACCTAAATTAGGGACGGTATCGAAGTTTCTTACTCTTGCTTACATACTTTGCCACGTACAAAATTTCATTGAAAGTGTGATACTTAGTTTTACGGGCCAGTGTATGTTTAAAACAAATTCCTAAATTCTAAAGTTCATATTCTTACCGCATCATTCGTATGTGAAATGAACTGCAATGGCAAAATATTTTATAAGAATAACCGAACTAAGTAAATTCCCAGGAATAATTCATAGACCACCCTACACTCGACAGCAATCAAAATGGGTTACAGTATAAGTATAGTGCCCGGCCGTTAAGAAATCCATCCTGACACCTATCATTTCAGTACAAATTACAACCTCAAACCCAAGAATAGGTTATAAATTGTATTGCGATGACAGCTGCCAGGATTGACTTCTTAACGGCCGGGCACTATAGTTATAGTGCAAATAGTCTTTCAGGCTCGAGTAAAGTCGGTAGGACTCGCAAAGGAGCATACGAGTGAAGTATAAATCCGAAGACCGTTTTAAGAGTCATCACTCTATACGAATTTTGTTTTCATTTTACTAGTGTGATCTTCTCTAATTTAAGATTGCCTCTAAAATAAAACATCACTCCGAAGCAGATTCAATCTTCTGTCTGTATTTGCATTGTAAGAAGAGTCTAATTTAACAGGTTCCAAGAGGAATCTTCAGAATGGGTGATTCAACTAGTTATAATAAACGCCCATACTGATTTGTGGTCTGCGCTTATTGTACAGTGCTTGCTTGGACCCCGTGCTGTCCTGAGAGCTATCCGACATCCAAGGGCTTTGACCGGGGGAATTTCTGACCTTCCTTTTTCTTAAACTCTCCGTAGGGCCCAAAGTTGGCCTTAGCAACTGTTTAAACCTAAACGGGCCCTCAGTGTAGTCATCATCGGAGCTGAAGACGGGTGTGGCGAGGATCTCCGGCGAGTTTCTGAGAATTTTGCGGAAGTCAGATTCAGGGTCGTGAGTAGGGTTGTAGATCGGCCGCAGGGGCGGGTCCCCTTTATGCGACTGCTTCACCAACTCGATGATCTTGTTACTGAAATTGCAAAACAAATTGGTTTAAGTAGACGATATGATGATGATGATGATATTAGGACAACAAATATAATTCTTTAAGATCTACTTTAATACAACAAACTCTGACAGGAAAACTATCAAGATTATGTGCATTTTTACAGTGTGAATGGGTATACATTCAAGTTAACGGGAATATTTTGTTGAATCTGAATAAGACATTTACAAAGCACAGAGTTATATTAGCTTGTGAGTAGTTTATTTTAAATACAATCTTTTTATAATGAAATATAATTTAAAGTATTTTTCCTCAGATTCTTTAAATTGCCGGGACTCCAAAAAAAAACATTTTAACAGTGGTCCTTCAAAATTGGTGAAAATAGGCACTAAGATGAAAATAATGATACCAGACTACACTACCTTGATTTAATGGATTTAACACTTTTGATTTATGAATACGGATCCCCTTGACTGACATACATCGTTCATTGAATACAAAACGGACACATTCCAAAATGAGTCAGTGTTGCATTTTAAAATTAGAAGCCGTTCGTATAAGTTTTTCAATGCAAGAGCAAATTATTTTGGAATGTGTCCGTTTTGTATTCAATGAACGACATATCGTTGGTCATAATGTATTGTTAGTCATACTTTTTTTTGTCATAACTTCTTTCAGGCTGAAGTTTCAGTTTTTGATAATCGTTTATCGTGGAGATTACTTAGGTTAGGTTAGGTTAGTTTTATAAAAATCCTGAAAAAATAACCGTGGCCTGAGAAAAATGCATTATAACTTGCGAAAATTATGACTTGAAACACATTATGACTAAAAATAATTATGGCAGTCAATAGAGACCCTTATGAATAAATAATTTCATGATCGTGCTGTGATATTATTAAAGAAGATCAATTGTCATACCCGTGTTTCCTGATTATCCGAAAGGTTTGGCATGCGATACAATCACGATAATTAATAAAAATCACGGCCAAAAGTTGGTCATGTCATTATCTCTCTCATACCTGACTAGCCCGCCGCACTGCCGGCTGCAGGGCAAGTTCTGCCAGTTCTGGCTGGCCAGATGATGCCTGTGCTCGGTACAATTCTGCTCGACCTCATGATTATTTTTTTGCTTGTTTCTGAAATGATTAATTTATTACTCATTTTGCAATAGCACTAGGCCTCTATTCTACTGGGTAAAACAATATTGCCTTGGACTTGTTATCGTAATGTTAACTCGACTGCCATTACTGTGAAGTAATTAAGAGCTTTCGGAACGTTGACAACACTATAACGGTGGTCATAGTATACTAATTGATTTATGGTCGCGCTTAAACCATAATCCTCTCTCCTAATGTTGCTGTGCCCTCTAGAGTTCATTGTGTTATTACTTATTTACTAGAATAAGCTGTGTCCTTATGAAAAAGCGTTAAATAATTGAATTTAATATGTCAAAGGCAATTTGGTATAGCCCGATTTAAACAGAGCCCTAGGTTAACTTTAGCTATATGTGGTAGGAGAAGTTACATGAACATTATTGTACCTACCTAGGGTGCTGGAACCAGTGATGAACAAGGACCAATGATGGATAATTAATTCTTATGTTACAGAAGATAAGGGTTATTGACTTATTTTGACACAATCAATTTATAACCTTATGATCTTTGAATTAAAAGCTAAGCATTATTTGTGCCTTCAGCTACAACTGTCCATTATTGGTGCCGTCACCCTACATAAGTAGCATACAAAGGTAAAACTAAATTGTCTTTGGGAATACAACTGATTGAGGAGGTACAAGTCTAGTTGCGCTGCTAAATTAATTAACTGCCATCGAAATTAACTGAGTTAATATTTAACTATGTTTTCAAAGAGCCTCGTTAACTCCCTCAATTCTCATTACAATGTGCTGCGCCATTGGAGATTAGAGAATCAATATGGTATTACTCAGTAAATAGAGGCCCGGGGCCATATTGTCAACGGTACGATAGCTTTTTATTAACTTGACAATATCGGCGGCCGAGTTAAAAATATACGATAACACATCAAAGGCAATATGGTTTTACCCAGTAGAATAGAGGCCCTGCTTCACGAACTAAAATAACACTACATAGAGCAATACACAAGTTTAAGTAACAGAAATAAAGACACTTTACGCCACAACCACAACACAGACGATACAAGCTCAACTGACGAACCTTGAGGGCCTTATCTCAAACTCTTTATTAAGCAACGGCTCATCCCAAGGCCGCGCAGGGCATTCGAGAAATTCTGGCGATGGACTGATCCAAGAAGAAGCATGAATAAAAACAAGGACAAGTTTATTATTTTAATATTTGATAGGATTTGGCCGTTCTATTTCATTTTGATAGCAAGATCTTCTTAACATTGTCACTTCCATTTCATGTTAATATTGTTACTCCCTTTCCTTACAGTGTTATGTTATATACATATAAGCCAAATAAGATTTCTAAAATAACTTCAGAACAAGTACCTAATCTCAAGGCAATGTATAGTTAATGCGTAATGTGTATAGCTAATGCAGCAATTCAAGGATTCAAACCAATTTACATAGGTCATGCCTGTCCTTACTATTTTTGTTTAGTTACTGGTAAAATTTCAAACAATCTTTTATTCGTGCACTTAACACTCGTACAAAAGCGCACATTTTCAGATTTCAGATTTTGCATTAGGTTGTCCGATGTCAATCTTAACCACCTCGATGACGAACTCATCAGCGAATTATGCTCCGGCATTCTTATGCTCATCCTTATCATCATCATCATATCATCATCAGCCGTAAGACATCCACTGCTAGACATAGCCCTTAGAATCTCCACGACAACGGTCTGATTTGTTTCATGCTGTTCTAGAGATCACGAGATCACGAGTCAAGTGTGATCACGAGATCACGAGTGAAATGTTGAAGAGAATTAACACAGATAATTTTATATATCTTGGTTACCCTTACCTCGACAGTCGACTCGCGTCTCTCTCGACTTGCGACGGCTGCCCGCGGACAATGGCAGGCACGAGCGTAAACCCGGGCGGCGGCCGGTATTCCTCCGGCGGCCGCTGCACCTGCTGCAGGCGCACCCCCGGCTTGTTGCGCCGAAGGTTCTTGTGCACCTCCTGGTTCTTGTCGTGGACCTTAAAATACATAAAGGAGTTTTAAGGTGGTGCTGCAAACCACTGTAGAAGTGTCGATGCTTTTTATACTCAAAATGTTCGAGATGGAACGCCATTTAAGTTGCCAGTTCTAGGAGTATTTGAATTTGAAAGTAATCTTCATCTTTCAAGTACAAGTTAAACCGGGCCGATAAATAGGTTTTGCTTACAGTTTTATATGTGTCGACATATTTCAAAACAAAAAAATACTCAAACTTGTTAACGTACTAGTTTCAGTTTTAGGATTCGCGCTTGGAAATACACTACACTACTTACTAGAGAAATTTGTAGGATCAGAATATGTACAGGGTCTCTATTCCCAGCGGTAAAAACCATATCGTATTAGATCTCAAGGTATTGTTTTGACGCCAACCGCCATTACCGTCCAGTAAACAAGGGCTATTAAAACTCCTATAGCCCATTCATTAACTATTATCAGAGCTGCTTAGAAACGAACCTGATCTGAGAAGGACTGCAGCTGGTTGGCTCTTTCCTGGACGGAGTACTGCTGCAGGACTTGTTGAGGCGTGGGCGGCGCCGGGTGCGAGGGCGGTGGCGGCGCCCGACCTTTGGCCCATTTGCGACGCGCTGTGTAGCCGCGGAAATCTAAAAGTACAAGACATTAAACGACTTTACTATCATTAGATGATTTGAATTGATTTTTTTCTTAACGCAAATAGAAATATGAGAGGTGTTTATTTGGAACAGTAACAAATTGACTGATTTGATTGATTTGGTAGTATCTTACGACTTTGAATGACAACGGCTGCTTTATTCGAATCGACGTTCTCTTTATTACTTCCAGAAATTGCATCATCGCTATCATTTGATGTCATCTTCCGCAGTATCTTCGCTTTCATCATGGCTTTATTATTATTTAGCCCACCTGCAATAATACGAGTATTAATGTATATAAATCGAATATGTTAGATTATGTATAAAACTAACTAACTAACAAAGTTGACTAACCACCGGTTTTGTGTTTTCTGCTGTCTTGTTCCCTTTGGAATTCTCTAGCTAGTTGTTTTTGGCGCTCCTGGAGCCGTTTCCTCGTGAGCCAACCTCTCACATGTTTTTGCAACGTGAGCACCGATATGGCCATCTGGGCTTTCAGCCGCATGAAGTAACGACGGGCTAACCAACCTCGAGCGCTCGCTTGCATTAAAACTACTTTACGTATCTACAAAACAAAATATTGGTATTAGTAGGTAAACTGAAATACGGATCCTTTAGTAGAGGAAATAAAAGAAATACCTGTTCTTCGTAGAATCGAGCCAGCACCTCGACATGATAATACTTCAAGAATACTTTTGATTTCCCTAGCGCCCAACCGTCCATTTTTAGTCGCAAAAGTAAAAGGCGACAGGTATCGCGATTGGGCTTTACTTCCTCGTCGTAACTGAACGCTAAGAAACTGTATCTGTAATAACAAAACATAAGTTATTCGTTTGCTTGATTACAATTTAAGCTGTGAAATACCTACTCGTATATATTTATAATCCATACCTTTTTAAAAATTCTTCAAATGTAAGTCGGTGGGAAAATCCATTTTGCCTTATTCTAATTGTTTCAAGAACACCAGTATATCTAAGTTGTTTTAAGATTTTTACTGAGTCAAAATGTTTCGCAGATCTTGTATCGTTCGGTTTCAGGCATCTCACGAACTGCGGTGATCCGCTGACCATTTTTTGGAGCAACTCCATCAATGAGTAGCGGAAATACGTTGACACAGTTTGCTGAGCGCGCGACTGGGATGCAAGTCCGCGGCTGTTGAAGCGATCCTGCTAAAAAACCGAAAACAAGGTGCTCAAAAATCGAGATAATAAAACCAGACTGTCTTCTTTGTGATCTATTGATGTTATAAGAATATAAAAGTAGCTTATAATATGTACCTAATGTCATAATAATATGTATATTAACCAGTATCATACTGCTACTATTAAAGCCTCTCCAAAAATAAAGAAGCGCATAAATATGTGGAACCTTCCAAATCTGTCAAGATGCTAAGTATACAGGTGGTCATAAACAACAGACATATACACACATACATACGTAAAAACTCTACCTTCTTCAAGAAGAATCCCAAGTACGGTCCGGTTCAAAACTAAAACTGACTTAAATTTTATTTAACGGAAATGTAGACTTATGAAAAAAATATTTACACGAGTGTCCCCGTAAGGCGGACTGTCCAAACTCCTTGTATCAATATCTCCTTGTAAGGGTGAATATAAATTCCCTGTCTTGGTGATCGGACATTGGAATAAGAATCTGATGATATCGTATTGGCTCTGTCGCATCAGCTGGACCACCTCAGGAGGCAGGAAGTTGCGATTCTTCTCCAGGAACCCGTCGGCTTGGTAAACGACGCGGCCCGCGAAGTGGTGTATGGCAAAACAAATTGCATCAGATTTAGGTCGAACGTAGTATTTGCTTTTAATATTGCTATGGAATTTTTCTGTAATAAATATATAATTGCTATAGACGGAAGAGATCACAGTTTACACAATGCAATTTTATAAGGTTTTCCAAACAGATTTTACCAATGAGGCTTCGATCGGTAGATCTTGGGAAACGACTCTCTTCATCTAATAAAGCTAGCAAGCCCATAGGCCTAGATAACAACATGTCTAACACTGGTCTGTTATCAGAAAACTCGACTAGATCCACTGGCACACCTTCAGCCATGTATTCTTGCTGCTCCCATGTAAAAATATGCTGGTTGAAGTAGTATTGTATTTGTTCATTAGCAATGTTGATGCAAAGTTGTTCAAAAGAATTCCTGTTAAAGTTTTCAAATCCAAAGATATCTAGTATTCCGATAGATAATTGTTCGGTGCTAAAAAGATACAATAGGATAAATTAGAACCAAATTCCAATAATAGCAAGTTAAGCAAGTTAAAAGGAATAGGTAGGCTTTGGGGGTAAATTAGTTAGGGTATGGATGGTTAGTAAAACATAAATACCCATACGGTCTATTCTGGCAGAGCAAAGCATTGATCCTTTCGACTATCCTGTCGAAAGCCCTGGCGTACAGGCCGCGAGCGGTGGCGTCCCTCGCTACAGCCGCCTCGGTCGGAGAACAGTGTCGCGCTATGGTTTCCCCCCGCGCTACCACGCTGCTGCTGGTCAGGCATTCTCGGAGATCAGATGTTTCTACGCCCAAAAGGCACGAAGCTAAAATATAAAATTATGCTATTTTACGTTTTCTACAAGAGTCGTAACAATAAAACTTCACGAATAAGTAACTAAATCAATTAAGTGACAATCAATTTCAGAATGATTCAAACTGCAAATGAGGATTTAGGACATTCCTTTAGGATGGTAGTAGTACTGTAGGGCTTGTTGCGTAAACTGTCAATTTTATCAAGATAAGGCTGATTTTATTTCGGTACGTGTAGATAATATAATTCCAATATGATTCAATTTTACCTCGATGCAATGGCGCGGTGTCTATTATAGTAGCTTTGTTATCGGTGTTATCTTCCCCTGCGGTTTCCCCGAATTCAATATCGCCGAGGTGTAATATTGCCGACAGCATTTTGTAAATAATTTGTACCTCCTCTTCTTGAAATCCCACTACCTGTATCGAAAACCATTTATTACTTTTAACATGCACTTACGAGTTACTATCTTTTTATTCTTATATAGTGCCTCTCTGACTAGCGAAGTTTGGCAATCAACTTTTCTGGTATTCCTAAAAAGGCCGTTATAAAAATGCTAAAAAAAGAAAATATTTCAACCGTGATGATTAAATTATACCTTAAAAGCTTGATTAAGTTGTCTCCATCGATGTACGTTGTGCTCTCGATGGATCACTGAGAGAGGTTGTAAGTACCGGTGCCTGGATTTCAATTGTTCATCGAGGTAGAATTTTCGCCAGCGACCTTCGCTCTCTAGCCCATCGTACAAATAGTAAAACACATGGAAATTGCTTTCACCTCTGCAACATAGAAAGTTAATGTCCTGAATTCTGAACAGGTTCCCAGAATCTATCTAAATCATATCATCACACGGTAAAAAGGTGGAGCCTTGGCTTAAAACTGTTTTTATCTCTAAGTTTAACTTTTTACAAGATCAGCTACTTAAAGGGTATTGGGTAAATTAGTTTGAAGAATATTGACACTTTTTTTTTCAGCGGCCACGGATGATTTTTACATAGTTATTTAGAGAACCTCGAAATACACATAGATATATATAATTTATGGTGTTTAATAATATCGGAGTCGAGATATTTAAGATTTAAGTGTTCAGTTTTTGGTACTAAAAGTACGCTTAGGTGAGAATATTAAATATCTCGTTTCCGATGCACTTAAGAGTATTACATAACATAACAAAACATGTTTATTTTGAATTATTCTATCATAATTTACCACTTTTACCTACTAATGGCCGCTTATCTTGAAAATGTATGACTTTTACAAATGACAACACTTTTACCCAAATCCCTTTCCATGCAATCAAAAACAAATAAAAATAAAGTAAAAATGAACTTACAGTGCTTGGTGAACGACCCTTGATTGTTCTAAAAGATATACAGAAATCCGCGCCCCAGATATCCGGCCCACTCTCATGAGAGACAAATCCAAATATTTGCCGAAGCGCGAACTGTTAGCGTTGATGCCCGTTCGTGCGTTTCCAAACGCCTCCATGATCGGGTTTACTTGAAGTATTTTATCCTCCACATTGCCACTTTGAGTCTGGAAATTAAACGTACTCGTATTGCTATCAACTCACTCAGTATAGCGAAGGAGTCTGTAAAATGCGTAAAACTATACTGTAACATTACAGACATTAAAAAAAACTTTATACTTTTGAAAGAAATACAAGCTGTTTTAGCAAGAGGTTTGCAGACTCTGTCTTGCCAGCTCCACTTTCTCCAGATATAACAATGGCCTGGTGTTGCTTTTGGTGCATAAGAGCTTGATGTGCCGCGTCCGCTACCGCATATATATGTGGAGGATTATCCGAACGACAACGTCCTTGGTAAATTTGTTGACTCTAAAAAAAGAAAAGGTTGAATTAAAGTGGTAATTAACGTTGAGTAAACTTCCGATATACCGACTATAATTGCTGATTACCTTGGTCGTGTAAATACCTATATCAGTGAAAGGATTAACCGCCACGAGTATATCTCCAATGTAAGTATAGATTTGATTCTGATTATATCTTTTTTGAAGTTGTTCTACTATGGCATCTTCCGTAAGAACCTCTAATGTCGCTAAATCATCGGTATACATTTTTTCTGCTTTTATTTTTCGATGTGACTTTAGTTTGCCCCTTTTAGTAGTGACATCAGGAGCACGACAGTTTCGGCCCTCTGCTCGTTGACGTTTAATTTCTGTTTGAAGTTCCTTACGAATCTGAATAGAGTGAAAAATATGCTTTAGTAAAATTAAGGTTGTTAAGCCTAGTCTAGTGACTACAATGTTAAAATGACGTACGTACCTTATCCTCAAAAGTACTGACAGCTAGTAACAGGGGATGTTCCAAAAGCTCCCTCGCAAATGGTCTTTGACTCATATCTTTTACAAGGCACTCGGCTATAAAGTCTGCCAGCTGGGGTGAGAATAGCTCTGGATGAACTAATGTAGGAGGTGGATTCCGCGGTATTTGGAATAAAGCACGCATTGGATGAAGCCCCGATAAGGGAGGTTCGCCTTCGCCTAATTCTATAGCGGTGATGCCGACTGACCATACGTCGCAGCGACAATCGTATGATTGATCGAGCTGTTGTTCACATGCTATGACCTAAAAATAACAAAATCATATACGGTATGACATACAATTCATTTTTATAGATATATCTAATGAAACGTAACTTTGACATTTAAGACCATTTCTTACCTCTGGCGCCATCCAATACGGTGTACCCACTGAAGTATTTCTTCTCGCTGCAGTCGCAGCCAAGTGGGATGATACTCCAAAATCGACTAGTTTCACCTCGCCGTTTTCAGTGAGCAGAATGTTGTGACCCTTGACGTCCCGATGCATACAGCGGTGGGCGTGGAGATGGGTTAAGGCCCGCACTGTGCCCCGCAGGACGTACGCCAACTGAGGCTCGGTGAGGTTGTGGCCGTGAGCGCGCATACCGGCACAAAGATCTGTCACTGAACCTCCGGTACAGAGCTGGAATACAGAACAATATCTAGATTAGATTCATTTACTGATTATGCATTAAATTGACAAAATACTATAAGTCAAATATTCAAGATGTCCCAGAAAATATTTCCAAAAACCATACTAAGAATATTTCACAACTATTGCATAACTGTGTAAGTACTTAGCGGCAGGTTCGGCACATGTACACTATTACCAAAAATTTGCCTTAGTTTGGGCACAAAGTGGTGAAAAACCGACCTATGGCTAATGAATCAAATTGCATGTCAAATGATTATAAAATAAATGTCCAGCTTTTTAATAATCAAGTAAAAGTCGGCTATATATGTATTTATTAATTTGAATTACGTTTTTAGTCAAAATTAGAAAGAAACTTAACTATTGTGTTATAGACAGTGTATGAAATTTTGAGTTGATATAGAGAGCAGCAAAAAGAAAAACAACCTTAATGCGTTAAAACAACTAGATAAATTGGAAGTTTGCTACTAACCTCCATGACAAACCATATCTGGTCATCATCGGAGCTGATGCCACGTTTGAGGAACAATCCGAAGAATTCTGGAATATTTGGGTGACTCGACAGATCCCGAAACACTAGGAATTCTTCTTCAATCTCTTCAATGTTCTCAGTGATGTTCTCCAAAATCTGAAGTGAAACATGTTTCATTTTTGTCATTCATAAACCATTTCTTTTGAAATAATAAAACATTTAATGTAAATAATTATGAGAAAATAGATTTTAATTAAGATGCAATCATATATCATCATATCATCATTAAAATCTATAATTCGTATTGTCACGCTTCTATGCATCAGGTTATGATTCGCGGAGGCGATCGGATAACGGACTTGCGCGGTCGGCCTTACGTAACATGGTTTATGTTCCGAACATTGACACTAAGTAGTGTAGAACGAGAGGCTACAGAGTTATGTATTGTTTGGCGGCCTTGACATGGATACGAAGTTTTTAGATAACATCTACACAACCAATTACAGGCGGCGTGTTAACAATGGCTAACATAAAATAAGCGCTTGTTAGAGTATGGGTGATGGAGGTTTCATGGAGGCCGAATGTGCCTAAGAGGCAGACATTTCGTGCATTAAAAAGCATCGTAGGTGTTGAAGCTGTTTAACTTTCTGTTCAAACCAACACGATACGTTAGTTAGTCCATTTATGTTTATGTGTAAGCAACATGAACGATTTAAGTCATCTCAATCACATTCATGAATTTCAAATCACTATAATATACTTTCGGATCTTCAATTTATGCTGTTGATACCGTGTCAAGTTCGATCGTATATTGACTTTACAATCTCATTAACATTTATTAACATGAAATTTAACGATGCACATTTCGATGAGAAGTAGTGTCATGACCTTCGTTTTTTTCGTCACGTTATTAGTAAATTTGTTTTTTTGCGTAACTTTTGTTAACCAATGCTTTTTAATCAATGAAATACGGTAGTAGGTAGGTACTTAACATAGCCCGTGTGAGCCTTCACTTTGGTATGTTTGTATTAATTGTATTTCAGTACAACAATCAGATACGCAAGATGAATAGTTACTCGTAAAGACATTAGACAGTCCCTGGGGGGTCATTTTATTCTCTGCATATATGAGCCCTTTCGGGTGTAATTCATCACCCTTAGACGCCATTTTGAATGTGCAGGTTTCGTCACCATGTAATTTCTTTACCGTAACTTCATCAGCACTCCTATTGGTTTAGTACAAATTTATTGAACCATCTTCAGCATTTCGCTTAGTTAAGAGACCATTATAATTCGTACTATATTTGGGAACCGTAGGCTCTGGCTGCTCCAAAACTTTATTGCGAAAGGGTATTTTTGTAAACCCTGCCTTTAGTTAGGTGTATCTACTCTCGAACAACTTTATAGTTTATTCCTCTAAAACCGCTACTAACCTTTAGCTACTGTCGGTCTCGATCGGGCCTTTTCAATGTTAGCAGTACATTGCTTACCTTGACTGCGACGCGCCGGCCGCTCTTCTTGTCCCGTGCGCAGTACACCTCGCCGTAGGTGCCCTCTCCGATGAGCTCCTGCAGCGTGAAGCGGTCCCGCGGGTCGGCCGCGCGGTCCAGCTCCACGTGCTGCGAGAGCCCGCGGTAAGCCATGTCGCTGCGCATCTTCACGGCTTACATCGGCATCCTCACTGAAACCATCAACATGCATAAAGCCAAGTTAAATAACTTTACAAATGTATAGAGACCAGCGATTTAGTTTGGCTGTCACTTACGCAAATTTAAAATAAACGAACCCTAAAATCCTGCGCTTACGTTATTGTCTACCTCTGCAATATCAGAATTTGAGTGTTAAACGTTAATACCTTTCCTTGGGTATAGTGAAAACCAATTCATTTAACTATACTGTCAAGTCGTTTCGACAGTGGTCACAAACGGACATGGATACCTACCTACTCCGAATACTCTCATTCATTACCCCCCTTTTTGGGCAGTCGGATATAAAGAGTATTCCGTGTACCCGAAGTGTCACGTCCAAAACTGTCTAAAATTGTCAGATACATTATGGTATGATTTTGTCCTCCTAGTCAATTAATAAATGTCGAACTGAGCTTTAAGTCACTAGTAAACTGAAACAAATTACCTATGCATATAAATGACATTGTGACCTTAATTTACTGTTAGTATACATATTACAATATGTGACCTTATTAACGAAATACCGCTGATCGTATACCTACTTGACTCATTTGTATCATTATTGTTAATACAATTACCTACCTTATATTATGTAATGTTACTTCAGGCTTAAAGAGAATAATCGTAATAATACGATTGTTCAACAAAACGGCAAGACGAGATGATCCATCGTCATCGGTCAAAGTATAAAGAGGACGAATTTTGTTCGAGTGTCAGCATGAGTCATGCATCAAGAACGGTGTTGGATCTTTAGTCACAAATTAAACACATTCCTATCACTCTATATATTTTTTAAAAAAATTGGGTCAAAACCTACAAAAAATATTATACAACTGTACTACTACTTCAAAGTTCAATATTTAGATACCTACTAAACCTTAAAAGCAACATAGGCAAACACGGCATTGTACTGTCCCCATTCACGGTCAACCTGAGAAATATTGCCCAGTAGACGATAACAAACAATGTATTTTATACATAGGTGCATTAATGAGCTATTGCAATGCACTTGCTCGGCAAAAAATAGTGCAACTGGCACGTGAATCCGCTCAAACGTCCGGTAGAGTAGAAACGAGGCTATTCGGTTTACCGTACAAACACAGATTTACCAAGTTCGATTGACATTTTATATTCTTATGAATGTTATCAGAAAGTTTACGAAAGTAAAGTCTTTGACCTTGCCAGAGCAAACGTGAAAGGTAACGTTTATTTTGTCGTAAAATCGGTATTCAAAAACCGTTAAAGTGACCCTGATCACATTTAAACAGTGTTTTCTGAGCGGTATCTGCATTATATATTTTTTCAGATCAGGTTAAGTGAAAAGGTTAAGCGGTGAAAACTTTAACGATTGTGGCACCTTTAGCCTTAAACTATTGTTTCATCCGGAATTTAATTCAACAAGTGGTCGTTATTCCATCTATGAAAGGCAATCCATATTTACTCAGTGCCTCCTCTAACATGACAAGCCAAACAGGAAAACGTCCCTAGGAGGCACGGCTGACACCGATACTTGTTGCTTAACTGGCAAACATAGAACCTACCGAATCGGCTGCGGTCCCGATACGGGCATGCTCATTACCGGCGTAAAAGGAAACGATTGAATTATTTATAATTGAACGCCTGACTCTTGCATGAAAGTACAAACAGCAAAAACGTTTATTTGATAACCTTGTAATTTTCATAAACTGTGCATGTTGTACTAACGGTATACTTAGGAATAACGTTCGTGACATTCTTGAAGTTTATCGTAGCAATTTGTTTTTTACTTTTCTTTTAAGTTACCTGACATTAAATAATTAATTTATCATCTTTTTAGGGTTCCGCACCCAAAACTAGAAACCTTATAGGATGACTTTGTTGTCGCTCTGTCCGTCAATCTGTAAAGAGCATTCTCTGGAATTGTTAAAGTTATGGAAATGTTGTATAATGGCTTCCGTGGCTCGCTCAAGAGGCATATTATTATGGAATTATTTGTAGTAGAACTAAATGAGTCACCGTAAGAAACTTATTGTGTTTCAACTTAACAGCTTACAGACCAACTCAGAAATTATTGTGTCAGTGGTTTTTTTATCCAAACTACACGAGATAAAAAATATTATAAGCTACCATAATTATAACACAATTACTTTATTATATTTGAGTGTTGTACTTATTTAGCTACTCGCTGTTTTTTTTTCATTCGCTCAATTGTTAACTGGAAGAGGTCCCTAAATGGAATAAGGTCTCCTTTACGCATCCCTGCTATATTTAAGTCTTTTTTTATAAGTGTTACCTCTTTTGTTTGTACAATAAAGTGTTTTCATATATCCATACTTGATAGAAACTTAAAAATACCATTGTAAAATCTATTGTACGGCGGTGTTGGTGTAAAATAGTCTGTTTACTAGCACACATCAAAATGAGTCAGGTCTTATATGACTTACATTGTATGCACGGAACCCTCTGTGCAAAAGTCCGACTCGCACTCGGTTTTCGCCTATCACAAAGCATTCTCCTATTTAGGGAATCTTATTACAAAATCTGTGAAAAACTCGGCAAATATGGAGCGAAATCTGGATGACATTTACAATACAATAGTGCACCAGCGGCGTCGCATGCGAGTGCGTCGCCGGCGCGCACGCAGCGGTGCTGTAACTGTCAGCGTTAAGTATACCCTGTCATATGCCGGATGGCTCCTTTTAGAAAATGGAAATGCACGTGTAATGCTACGGACAATAAATATAGAAATAACGCTCTAGCGACACCTGTCCATAAATTACTTACCATAAAGAAGACTACTACTTTAGCTATCCTAATACATTTAATTTTGTAAGAAGTAAACAATTTACTAGGAAACGATAACTTTGCTTATAAACAATATAAATATTTGATGTATGTTTAAATATCATACTTATTCTTTATTTATTTAATAATTACAATAATATTAAAGCACCAAAAAGTGTGAGGTCAAAATGAAAAGATAACATATAAGTAGGTAAGCATTTCGGGTTTTTTTTTACGGATCCCTAAAAGATATGTGAACTGTCTAAGTCGCGAATCAACATTACCTAGATGATGAATGTCTAATTACAAAGACTACCGGTTCGGGCCAAAAGCACAAACCGTGCAAGGGCCAAAAATGTTTAAAAAAAAAGACAACCGGTTTCTACTGGTCGTTTCGTATAATGAAAGCGGTCGCATAAAATCAAATCTTAGGCAAATATATTTTGTAAAGGTAAACGGGTAGCTCTTATTTTTTTTTGATGTGCAATACATAATTAAAAATGACAAGATCTACATATAAGGCGCCCAGTGCCATGTATAATGGCACAGATAATGGTAACTTATTGCACTTTCGACATTGCAAACCTTTCCAAATTGGATGTCAATTGGAGGAATGAGAGCAGGTAAACAATTAGTCTGCACGTGTACTTGAGTAGCGAATGGCGCGAAATATCTGTTACATTTGTGTCGTAACGCGCGTTCCTTTATTGACTTCTTTTACACAAGTGTCAAACGGTGTCAACCTTGTCTTGCGCTGACGCAACGAGTGAGTATGGATTTTAATACTGTATCGCACTTATTGACCGAAAACAGATGGTGCAAGTAATGCTGAGATCCAAATAGTTAACTAGTTCATTACTACGGTAACAAACATAAACACACATATTGGGCAGGTATTTTTTTATCACTGCTTATATACTGACTGGTATTACTAGTCATCGCCAAATTCTGCAAGCCATAAAATGATAAAAGACGCTGACCTTAGATAGAAAACAGTGTTTGTCTTAAAATAAGCAACAACATTATTTTTTAAATCCAGGGATTAAATGCTCATGAAGCAAAATCCGTCACGAGCGCTGTCGTTGAACCTAATCCGTCATAACACTGACAGAGCGGCGTCACAAGTAATTAGCCCGCACAATGCTTTATAATGAAGGTATTAAAATGTTTTCATGCAAAGAGGTTTTGCTCGCGGACGCGGCTGAAGCGACACTTTCACTATTTGTTATTGTCACGGAGGCTGCCCGCAGCGGCCGGCGCTAACCGCCGACTCCCGCGCATAATGGCCGCATAGTTATTAAACCAAATTATTTAAATTTTAGCCATTGTGCCGTAAAGGTGTTTAAAGCCCGTTTTAAGTTCGAGCATGGCCTGTAGTTGTAATAAGTTTTTTTAAATATAGTATTTATATGACCTGAATTTTTCCGGCTGTGAATGTTGTCGATAAGAATCACATTTTTTAAGAGACAAGTTCAAAACTAGTATTTATGCTCCGGTTAGTTGTTGAAGAGTTAAAATCTTTAAATTAAAATATTTATTAATCGCATCTACAAAAAAAAACTGGGCAAGAGCATATTATTATTATCGTACCATGCTCAGTGTAGGCTCCCGACACCGTTACTACGAATGAAAAACTAATATTAACAATTATGTTTTATTTTATCGAATTGTTGCAGATAAACACTATACAAGTTCAGACAGGGAAGGGCGGTTGCTGGACTCGTATATACCGCGGCCTTGACTGCGTTTCGGCCGCGCTAACTCATACTCGTACTCATCCCGCAACCATCTCTTTCCCGGCTCTGCAGTAATGTACTGGTACTGATTATCGCCACTGTTGGTATGGAATAATACTTGAGCGAGCGCGTGACGAATGAATCAGGGCATAGTGAACATCTCGGTTCACATAACTAACCTTAATCAACTGATTCCGGTTTTGACAAATTCCGAGGCTCTGTTTCGCGCAAACTGTACTTACCTATGTAATAATTTATTTGACACGTAAACCTATTGTGTGTTTTAGTTCCTGCTAGATAACAATAAGACTATTCTCATTCTGAATTTAATCTAGATCATTACAAAGTACTAATTAGCAGGGACGCCAATTATTTCGAGGAATTCAGTGTTTGTAAACGCTATTGAAAGATGTTCAGGTCTTTGGGGCCGCGTTCACATCGCAATTTATGCAAACGACATGTTCCCAAGCTCTGATGGTATTGTTCATTGTTAGCAGTGTAAATTTCCTGCAAGTGTCTTGCACGTAAGTATTTTGGTTAGTCTATATATGCAGTATACGAGAGGGCTCGGGACGGACGGCCAGAATATTTACAATTCAGAGAAGAGTGAAAGAAAATAACAGAGGTATTTTGTCCAGTAGTGTGATACAATAGTTAGAATTATGATGAGAAATGATTTATGTATTGTTACTCAGAGCCTGGTGGTAATTTATATCGCAATAAAACTAAACTAATTTATTGCATTGTATGTCTTTATCTAGCCGACGGAAGAAGACATGCGTAACGATGAAACACACCGGTCGGTGTTTTAATAAAACAAACCTTTTAAACATTTCTGGCTTCTATTTAGTTACGCAGTATATAGTATCATACACATCATTGTCAAGTTATACGTAGGTAAGTATGACCAATAGAAATCGACTTTTTAATCATACTGATGATTAGTTACAATTTAGTAGCTCATGATGTAAATTATTTAAGTTACGCGTTAGAAATCAGTGATAATCGGCCATTTTGGTGAGCTTTAGTCTACGGATGAGATACAAAAATCGACCCCGTGCACCTGGGGTCCTGGGTGGTGTACCTAGTATATGGTAGTTACTAACCAAAATATTTCACTTTGTTATGCACATACGAATGTAACCCTGAAAGTAAGTAGGTATCCAGTAAAAACTACAGTTTCCTCGTCCTGCCCAAGCATTTTCAAGCAATTTCCGATTCCTGCCCACTGTCCATCATGAAGGACATTTTTGCATCTATAATTTGAATGACTGGGCAGAACGTACTAAATCTATTTATTCTTATTAAAGAACATTGGGCAGGATGAGAGTATTGCTCTTTACTTATGAACATAAACTTTCGGCATTGCTATGAAAAAGCTTGCATTTCTAATGTATCCGACCTTTTCACAACGTGTTATTTCCGACACCAGTACCTACTCATATTTTATAAGTGCGCGATCATATTAAGAAAGTGCTACCAGTAATGATACCCATTTATCAATAAGGAAAGCCATTTACTTGCGGTGAGATATAACATTTACTCTTTGTTGGTACCTAAGGTAAAAGCACGTTGAGCTTCAAACTATTAACTATGCTAGTGAACGCGTTAACATTACGTGAGTGAGATATCTAATGATTCTACAATGAGAAACCTTTTCTTTAAATCGGAAGGAATCAATTTGAACTACTCATTATGCTTGTGCTTCGGCGAAAGCGTCGATAAACGTAGTTATGAATATTAGGTTTGATTCGTTCTGATTCAAATGGATTGAGATGTTTTGTTATTGAGGCGGTACTTTTTCTTCGGCTATCAATCTGAGTTTGTCGTGTTGTTTAACTAACCTTATAGGCGCTTACAATGGGTTTATGCGTGTTGGCACAATATGGTTGTCACGACGAAGCCTGTGATCTGCACAATGCAATCCTTTCATAGCATTAGAGAGCGCCGGGTAATGCTTCCCCACGGTCGCTGAACGGATTATCGGTGACAGATGGCATATAAGTAACGTAAAACCGCGCTCACCGAGCTCAAACCTGTAAAGTGCTGGCTGAAGTTTTTGCCCCTAGTTGCTGGCGAAGCAAAAAATATTTCCGACTGACTTCTGATTTTACAATATTTTCGCTTGACTGAACCTTCCTGATTGGGTTTGCATAGTTATTCAATACTTGTCCAAAGACCACTGCATTTTTTTCTTCTCAGTATAAAATAATGTAGGTACATAGTTCTTAGGTACTAGAATTTTCATTTTCTCAGAAGTAAATGCTTTAGAATTACGAAAAATTATCTAAACCCACGCAAGGTGTACAAAAAACCCAATCTGTTACTTTTGTAACTCGTAAATTTCATAACTATCTATGACACTTATTTACTTAGGTTAATGCGTTTCCATGCATTCGATATTTTTTCTCGAAAACTTAGTCGTCATCAAAGGTTATGCAAGAAAAAATGCTTAGAAAAAGTGTGTACCTATTCCTTATATTAGAAACGAAAGTGTTATCAAACCAGTAGGCTTTCTTCCCATTATATTTATTTACTTCAGAAGAGAGCGTTTCAAATCACATTGTCTCCACACTCCTTGTTAGCGCTAGTGACAAAAAGATTTCTTTTTGCGCTAATAACTCTCCGGCGTGACCGCGGCGTAAAGAGGCAGAACACCGAGCGTGGTGTCTTCAAAATAACCGTGAAGCTCGAATTATTGTTACCGCCGTCGCCATGGCGAGAAAGCAACACTTTCTATTCGCAATCAAGGGTAAATAATGGCTTTCAATTATCAATAACAATCATGCAACAGTGGGATCAATTTGCATTTCCGCATATTTATCTATTACCAACCTTTGTAGGGTTCCGTAGCCGAATGGCAAAAAACGGAATCCTTATGGATTCGTCATGTCTGTCTGTCCGTCCGTCCGTCCGTCTGTCCGTCCGTATGTCACAGCCACTTTTTTCCGTAACTATAAGAGCTATACTGTGGAAACTTTGTAAGTAGATGTATTCGGTGAACCGCTTTAAGATATTCATACAAAAATAGAAAAAAAACAATAAATTTTTGGGGTTCCCCATACTTACAACTGATCAAACCCATACGTGTGGGGTATCTATGGATAGGTCTTCAAAAACGATATTGAGGTTTCTAATATAATTTTTTTCTAAACTGAATAATTTGCGCGAGAGACGCTTCCAAAGTGGAAAAATGTGTGTCCCCCCCCCCCCGTAACTTCTAAAATCAGGGAATGATAAATGTAAAAATAATCTATGATGTACATTACCATGCAAACTTCCACCGAAAATTGGTTTGAACGAGATCTAATAATTAGTTTTTTTTTAATACGTTATAAATCGTAAACCGCATTTTACCTTTCATTCAATCCACTCCAATATAATAAAGAATAAAGAAATACATTTATTTAGATGTATAGTGGTACGGAACCCTACATGCGCGAGTCCGACTCGCACTTGGCCGCTTTTTGATACTTGGCACGACACGTAAACGACACTTCGTTCGATTGTCACTTGTTTTGTATGTTAATTCGCCGGAGACCATGCCCTTTAAGCTTTCTCATACTTTGCATCAATTGTATTTTTTACAAAACATAATAATGAATATAATTATTACCTATAAATAAAATAACTCTTGCAGTTCACCCGCTGGTATAACTTTTTTACATAATAATTATCTTTCGGAAATATTAAACGGTTTTAACGTTTAATCGTGTTAACTGAACTGCTATTTTTAAATGTAGTCATGATATATTCTGATGCAAATAAACGGAATTTAACATAATTATTTACTAGGTAATTCCTTATACAAAGAGATATTTTTGAGCTTTGCTTTGCTTTGTTGCAAAGTTATTCAATTTTGCAAAGTTGCAAAGTTGCAAAGTTACTTTAGTATCAAATTAGACTTAAAGTGTGTCATTGTTGAACAAATTGGTCTAAATGCGCATTATTCCATTAAAA
Organism: Acleris laterana; assembly: GCA_963966035.1. Taxonomy (NCBI): domain Eukaryota; kingdom Metazoa; phylum Arthropoda; class Insecta; order Lepidoptera; family Tortricidae; genus Acleris; species Acleris laterana. The sequence goes on from OZ014440.1 coordinate 11,975,012, forward strand.
TACAAAAAAAACACGTATTTTGATGATGCTATAGTGTATCAGTGCATTTTATCACGGCATTGGCAAAAACGTTTTATGTTTAGTTTCAGTTTGTAAACAATTTCGACGTTGATGAATAATAATTGTGACGAATTTCTTCGAAACTCATTTCTGTTAAATTAAACTGCCCAACAAAGGGATATTACTTAAGGTCAAGTGGTAAAACGTACATTACTAATAAAACATTGTGTGTATTCGTTTGGTGTGTCAATTCAAATTACCAAAGATGTAAACAATAGTAGATTATACACCGAGGGGATAAAGCACAGTTTTATGTCACGGGCGCGATATTGAATCCTGAACGTAACGAAGGACTCCAGATTTAACTCCCGAGCGCAGCGAGGATGTTACGAGTTAATTCCCGAGCGAAGCGAGGGAATTAAGAAGAGTCCTGAGCGCAGTGAGGGGTTCAAGCGCGCCCAAGACGAAAACAGCTTTATCCCCTAGGAGTGTACTCTACTTTTCTCACCTTATGCGAGACAATAAAAAAGCGAGTCTACTAAAAACAGCGTTTTATTATAGTAAATTAAAATTAAAAGTGAAAAATGATATTTGATGTTTTCTTCAATTTTGATATATTTATTTAAAACTTTGCAGTTATCACCAATGTATTTTATTGCTGCGTCTTACAATACTCGCGGCTTTTGTTTAATTTCAAATGTGTTCCATTCAGCTTGCCGTGGCCAGCTCGATTTCAGAAAATGTTCGATTTTCAAATTAGTTTCGACGCGGCGGCGGTGGCGGCGGCGCCGCGCCCGGCCTTCGAGTATTAGTTGATCTTTTATTACGAAATTAGACTTTAATGCCATTGTATTAAGAACTATGAAAAGTGAAAATATTACAACCCAGCGGGTTATAATGAGATTCAGTACAACATTACACCCCGGCTAAAGCCAAGGGCTTTAATGATTTGGTTTGCGTAAGGTTTGCATGATATGTAATTTGGCATTGTCGAGCAGGTGGTGTGAAAATGTACATTATTTATTGATGACATGTCTTGTAAAGCACGTGATTATCGAGTAATAATCTAATAATGGTAAATTGGTTCGTTTGGTTGTGTTTGCATATTTGCCAATTTCAATTGGCACAGCCTATAATATATCCCTCTACCTCAGCTGGTATAACAGAATGCACATCAAGATGTTTAGTTCACTGTTAGGATTATGAGTGACAGAATGATTGATCGATTAATAATTTCCATACGAAAAAAATAAGATAATACTCGTAATAGGTGACGATCTCGAGCTAGGCCCTAGGTACTAAGTTTTATAAATCTTCACCCTCCCGGGGCAAGAGTTAGCCAAGAGTTTTTCTTCAAAAAAATAAAGCATTTTCTTCAAAAAAATAAATTAATAAACATAAACACTAATTGTATTTATTCCTTTAACTTTACATAAATACTACATCGGTTCAAAGCTAGCGACGCCGTTCAAGAATTTTAAATAATTCATCGCCTATTTTTAAACACATCGCTTGTGAGTATAGTGATTGAAATTACGAAATACGGCTGTCACAGGCATCATCTTAGAATAATCGGAGTATAGTAGCAGGATCATGCAAACATTCAACATCTGATTGTATAGTCACGTTAAGAAGAGGTTCGTCACTTTTGGGCCTTAATAGCTTTGAAATAGAGTCGAAAAGTGACGAACCTTTTCTTTCCGTGACTATACCGAGTAATAGTAAATTAGGCAGTGCAGCTGGACAGTACAGTCCGTCTCGTTTAAACCAAAAGCCTCCTCATATTCCACAAACGTTACATAGTGGCTGATAATTCTCATTAATTGTGGTAGGATCTTATGCAGGGCGTCCGGATCCCTACTATTAGAGAGAGATCCTTTAACATACGGCCAAGCAACAGTGTTCTTATTATTGTGTTCCGGCGTAGGGATAAGAAAACCGGTGTTACTAGCATAGAGGCATTAAATCTCACTCCTCAGGTTGGTAACGCATCTGGAGTCTTAAGTCTGCAAATATCTTTGAGTCTCACAGCACTTATCATCAAGTGGCCTACGTGCTAGTTGTCCTTGTCATTGCAATAATATCTGCCTATACATGTGTTATATTGTTCTTTTCCCGTGGATGTCGTAAGAGACGATTAAGAGAATAAAGTCCTGTAGTACTGTTATAGTCGATGGGCTTGCAACCTGACATTTATGTAAACATGTTAGCCTACCTAATTGTGCAAAATGTGGTTACAGAATTATCAAGAAGTTTTTAAAGTGGTTGATTATTCTGTAGCTCTGCCCACCTCAGTCTGGGAATGAAGACATTAGTTTATGTATCTGTAATGCATATATGTATAAATTAAAATCTGCTGATACTTTTCATGCGACCTGCTAAAAATGGCTTCTTATGTGTATCTACACATGAAATTCAAACTCGTATACTTCGGTGTGTAATGTTCTGCAACATTGCACCCTTTTTGGTAAACATGGCCGATCGACCGTTTACACACTAGCTTTGGCAAACAATGGTTCAATGATGCATGGTTCCACGCGGGCGCAGCGCGGGCGCAATCGTTAGTGCATTATGATTCACAATTAGGTGCATTCCGATATTGGGTACGTAGGATAAATATAGCTTTGTAGGTGTTTTGTTTTCTAGTGCAAGGGTATGTCAACATCATCTTAAAAATAACCAAGCTATACCTACTATTTTTTTGTTTATAATAATTCAAACCCATTAAAGTATTTTTTTGTCGCTTAGCACATCACGGAACGACAAGCAGTAATTTGGATTCTATCAGAACCCAGGCACTTTTAAGCTTCATTTTGGTATAAGTATTATTATCCATTGCAACTTTGTTGTTCAATCGGAAATAATTTTATTTTTATACTTAGAAAACAACCGCTTACCGACCATTTGGAGAAAAAGCTCTATAGATAGGGAACCTAAAACAAATACATATAGGGTTATGGCACCAGTGCTTGACAATTTTAACTGACAGGCACCAGTAATGGACACTAAAATCTTAATTCAAATTTCATACGGTCCTATATTAATTGTTGTAAAACAAATGAATAACTCTTTTTTTCTGTAATATAAGAATCAAGTGACTATCTTTGATCCTTGTCCATTACTGGTTAAACCAAAAATAACACCCCAGAACAAGAGTAAGCACCTACTTACTGGTAAAGGCGGAAACGTGAAGAAAAGAGGCCATTGTAGAATGAATTAAACGATTATGTTTCTGGAGCACTGAAATGGTTTCCTAATTAGATCTGAAAGTCACGCGACGAGGTCTCGTGGCCAATGCCACGGGCGGGGCTAATCCTTGGCCGTCACCTTCGAAAACACGTGAACTCGTGAATGCGAATGTACATAATTATCTGACTAGTGATTCTAGTTAACAATCAAACGACATCGTATTTTGTCGGATAAGTACGAATAAACCATTCTAAGTTTATCGATGGGTACTGAAGCCAAAAATGAGCCTATCTAAATAAAAACGATGTCGTTTGATGACATCAGTGAGGCTAGACAAGTCGCTTAACGCTAACGTAAACGACGTAGACGACGCGTTGGCCTAGTTGGTAGTGACCCTACCTGCGAAGCTAGCGGTCCTGGGTTCAAATCCCGGTAAGGGCAGATATTAGTGTGATGAGCGCAAATATTTGTTCCTGAGTCATGGATGTTTTCTATACATTTAATTATATATTTCTCTATATAAGCATTTATATCGTTGTCTAGTACCCATAATACAAGCCTTGAGCTTAGTTTGGGACTAGGTCGATTGGTGTGACATTGTCCCCTGAAAAAAAAAAAAAAAAAAAAAAAAAAAAAAAAAAAAAAAACGATTTTCGACAGACAAAATGTATGGAGTTGATGTTGGCGGTCGACGCGGCCGTCAGACAGCTTACGTCAATCCAATACATTTTGGGTAACGATAACGAACGTCGAATGCATCTTGTCTAGGGCTTCATGGGCTTTATTCAAGGTACTCGGTATAACTTAATTGCTTTTGACATGTTATCGTATTGGTTTTAACTTTAAGGCGTGGAATATTGTATGTACAAATGACAGCACGGACAGCTCCCATTAAAAACCTATTGACATGCTAAATAAGTACTTCCTTTAGAAACAAAATTCAAGTATAGTTACATGGATATCCGCTAAACATTAACTTTGCATGCTAATTAGCATGTGAAAGGAAATTTCGAATGATGGATGATTTATTAAAATTGAATAAAACTTGTTTTACCAGATAATATGGCGTGCTAATATGTTATAAATCGCTATTACGTGAATTAATAAAATCATAAAAATTATAGTATACATGGAAGCCTAATAATGGTTTTGAAGAGTTCACTGCACTTTTTATTACGTTTTCTAACGGCTTTTAAAAATCGTTTAATTATGATATCCTCTTAATAAGCGATTACAGGCATCCAATAAATATTTGAATCTTAAATAACTAACTTAAAATGCTTTTTTAATCATCAGCTTGGTATGGCAAGTACTGTTCGGAAACCAGTATGTCGATAACTGTTTAGCACAGATTTCTTTTGCTGATAAAAATTGCAATCGCACCAAAATGCGCTGCAGGTTGCAACTCTACATTTATGCTCATTTCCTTTTTAATAACCTAGTTTTACTGCGTTGTGAAATCCAACTCGACAAGTCAGTATTACTCGAGTTACTAGATCTTAAAATAATACTTTGCTAGATATTTCATTTCATTTCATAAAAAAATCTACGATTGACTTGTATTACATACAATCTGACCGAATTGCTTTCATATCACCATCAAGTTATATATAAAAGTTGTGTAAATAGGCAGTATAAAAACCCACAATCACAGATATAATTACAAATTAGACTTTTAACATATCCATCAATGAGTTTATTCTTTATCGATAAATGTCAGGCATCCCGTGCGCGGCCAACCGTTTCAACACAAAACTTGACTATAGAAATTGTGCTCAATATACCTTCATGAAAAGTAATCGACGTAACACAATATTGCGCACATAGTAGCTATAGTATACGTAAATTAGATAACTTTATTTTGTAATGTGTGGTTGCGGTTGTCGATACTTATCTGTGAAATCATCACGTTTAAGTACTTACAAGCCGACTCTAGCTTAATATTTATATATTGATAAACAGAAAAATACCCGCACGGTTGTATAAGATTTTACCGCTAATAGGTATATGTATGTAATGGGACAAAGGTAACTGGCACGCATTGTGATGCCTACAAAACTAACAGAAAGTTGTGACTAACAAATGAAAGCTATTTTTAACAATTTCTTCAAAGTTACCTATACCCGTACACAGAATCACGCAGCTGTTGTCATGTTAATACAACTGCCGAGTTAATGTTTCTACAGTCATATATAAATAAACAATCACTTTTGTACCCTGTCGCTTTAACTTCATGTTTTGACTGTTAGACAAATTTGACAATTTAATGGACACGACAAGGTGCGACAAAGAAATTATGTCAAAATTAATAATTAGTAGCTCAACAAAACAAGTAAAGTGGTCGATTGTTCAAAAATGACAGATGTCATTGACAATACTGAATTTAATCGAGTTATGACGATTCAGTCCTTTTCTTTTTCTGACGAACTTAATGTAACTGCATACAATTTGATATGTCATGTTCATGTAATTTATACTGTGTTATATTGAATAATAAAATCTGAATCTGGTAAAACGTTTAACCGAAAGAGACGGATGCGAAGGCTCGAGTTCGAGTATTATGTATCATTCAATATACTCGTAAGTGTCATTTCGTACCCACTCATGGCACGCGCGGTTATTGTATGCCCGCGGTATTCAGTGCGTGTACGCCACTCAACCATTAAGTGTTGCAAAACCTAACATGGTAAAAATAGTAATTCATCCTGAGCGCTAGAGGATACTCATTTTAGTTGCTAAGTTGTTTTGTTTTTAGATTTTAGAATGTTGTTTACATATTGTGATTAGTCAAATGTCGGTCAAACTAACTTATTGATGTCAATCACAAATATATAATCGCCTCTTTTATGCATATTCTGTAAGTCGACCGCACGGAAGAATCAAGACCTAATCAAGTAATCAGTAATCACCTAACAAAAATAAAATTAAACATTCCAGAAAATGAAATCAGTTTAGGAATCTTTATTAATTAGCTATTTGTTATATCTGTATGAATTACGCAAAAACTGGCTTTTAATCGATATTGAGGTATGAAATAATGCTTGCCATGTTCATTTTGTGGTATACGGCTAATTAGGCAGAAAAAGTAGTTCCTCACGTAATGTTAACCACAAGTGGATTGCGGTCAGGCCGTTGTTGATTATGCGTCTCGGTGTCAACCTGCCATGCTCCCGCACTTATCTGTATCAGTTAATTTGCCGTATATTGTACCGATATGGTTGTATAAGTATAATGTAACAAGCTAGTGTCGCTCGCTAGTACACCCACTATTTAAAGCATAATGCTGACACAAAGGTTTATTATAGGTCATTTCCATGAATTAGAAATCATGACGAAGTGGAATGCTTGTTAATAGTGACGCTGACCTAAAAATGCATGGCATTGCAAATCGTTATCCATCGATTTGACACTTTGATGGCCACTCATTAGCAATGGATCGCTGACCTAAAACCAGTACCGAGTTCTTAAAAAAATAATGCTAACTAGATACCCAAAATGTACTTGATAAGAACGTGCGTCTACATCAATGGTCTACATATTTGTATGCGAATAATGGTAAGACATCATTCAAATGATAATTACTTTGACGTCGATGACTATGATTAAGAAGTATAAAAAAGGGAGAGTAGTTTTTGCATTCGTTTTGTTATAATTGGTAAGTGCGGTTTAGTTTTTGATGATACAGAATTCCATTTAAAACTAAAACATCCAAAAATAACTTTCGTCGAATTATTAAGCTAAAAACCGAGCTGTCAATAACAATCTGAAATCGCCGTTCGCGTGCGGCGGAGCATCATTAATAAATAACGTTTTTAGTTTGGGCCAGTGAGATGTGCGTTCGTGCGCATTCAAGACGCTGTAAGTGACGGCGGCCAAATCTGCGGAGCAGAACTTAAACCGCAGTAAGTGCACAACACGGCCACCGTATCTTGGCCTCTAACCTAACACGGCTATTTATAGTTCGAGATCAAGATACGGTGGTCGTAGCGTGTGCCTACTGAGGTATTTAAGTTGTGCTCGCCAGATTCGGGCCCAGATCATTACGTATGTGTAACAGTCACGTATAACCATAGCAAACATTAGCCTTAATTTTGGCACATCTACCCGCTTTCGGCCTTTTGTTGCTGTAATAATCCGATCAAGAGATCTTCTCACGATCTCATACACGTCAATAGGCCCTTGCTACTTGAAATTTCTTTGAACTTTCGAATTCGAATGATACAGCAGGTTGTAATTCATTGAGAAATTAAGTTCAAATGAGATACCTACTATGTACATTTAGTATGCAGTTAGATTAAAACGACTTTTAAAACTATGACTACGTCTGCGAGTTGTATACTACGCTACGAGTATATATCTGCAGACGTAGTTATAGTTTTATTTGGGTTTGACAATAGAGTTTTCAAAGGAAGGTTTTTTAGTTTAATATGTTTTATATATTTAAGAAACATTGCATCGATTATATTTCATGATTTCCATACAAGGCTAAAACAAAAGGCAGTGCATGCATCTCGGATTTGGTAATAAAATGAACGCGATTAGCTACAGTGAAATCCTAGCCGATAGTAACGGGGTCGGTATCGTGCAATTGTACGCGCATCGGGCATCGTCCGCTGCTCTGATTGACAACTGCCGTGACGTATCGATGGCGGACCACTTTCCGGCCGCGGCCAGAGCGAATTAATCATAAAACCAACTCCGCTTCTGCGAGGAACGGGGAAATGTTGTATTTTCTATTAAGGCTAGGTCTCACACAGCCTCGCACGCGGCAGCGAAACAAATTGAGCAAATGTCGCCATTTGGCAATTAGATCCGGAAGAAGCCTGTCGACGCGCTGCCAGCCTACCGAAACTAATGCTTTTCCCAGCAAACTGTACAATATTCACAAACTCTTTACGTATTCAAATAATGCTCTCATTATATTGTCAAAAACGCAAATCATTCCGTGTAGCACTCAATTTTAAAGAGCGGCGTTTATCTTTCAATTGTCTTACAGTGTACAAATGTTTAGTAAATATATGGATAATTCATGATATGGGAAAAAATGTCAAGTGCCACTTTTAATCGAAATCATCGCGTCAGTAAGTTTATCTTCCGGCACGTTTTTACGATCTTTATCAGTAAAACCTACTTTATCGTTCGTAGAAAATGCTGAGAGAAGTGTAACATACTTTTATTGAATTTTCTCACATAAAGATAATGTGCATTACAGAGGTAAAAAGTAAAGGTTAGTTTCATGCCATTGTGTCTATTTGACGAGATAGACGATCTGAGCGAGTGCGGCGCGGGTAGAGGCGCGCAAGAGTATAATTATTTTATGGGTGCCGGGTAGTGTTTCCGCACACGCCATTGCTGTAATAAAATAAGTTCGAAGCACGTTCCGAACAACAAAAACTAACAATTATCTAAGCACACGTACAGATCTCCAGGTGAATAATAATAACTATAGGTTACTATAGCTTCAGGATATTAAAAAATCCATGGTGGTTTAGACAAAATTGCGTCATGTTGTGTGCATTTTATTGCATGACTTTTAATAATATCCTAATATAAAATGTACCAAAACAAGAGGTTTGATTACTTAAAGGTTTTCCACCGATGAGGCGAGACGAGGCGGGTCGAGAAGTTTGATTTGTATGAAAAATATTTTTTTGTCTGAAGATGCGAGAACAGGGATTTTTTAAACATATGTATTAAAAACACCCTGCACATCGAATCTTTTTAAAAATTGCAATTTTAAATTCTCGTCTCCCCTTGTCTCTCCTCTTCTCACCTGTGCCCCGTAGCTTGTATATCCATAGTAGGTAAATAAATATATCAACACGGACTAAAAACTTCTTCAAATGGGTGCATGCACAAGCGTATGGCATCTCAAGTAACGTCGTTGCACTTGGTTGCAGCTCCTATAACGGCAATTATCTTTACGCAACACGTATGTGCACCGAGCGATGCACTCGACCATCGCCGCACTATAAAAGTAACTACAAGGTCAGCCATGGAGATTCCAGCGAGGAATTACATTATAATAAACCATTTACCTATTCATTGGAGGTTGATGACCCATGGTTGACCAGACTAACTCATAATGGGGCGAATTGGAAGAAACTTGGATAGGCATATACCCATAGGTGGGAATTGAAATGAAATGCTACAGAAGATGAAGAGCATAAGATACCTCTGTAGGTATTTAAAATACAATAGCATTACCGTTCTAAGAGACTTGCTGCTGCCTGCGACTCCGTTCGCATACATAAACTCACGCCTTTATTCCCAGAGTGGGGTAGGCAGAGCTACAGAATTTCTAACAACTATAAAAACTTTTTGATAATTCTGTAACCACATTTTGCACACTTAGGCGAAGATGTTTACCAGTGTATTAGTGTCCGTTCGCATATATGCGTTTATCGCTATTTCATCGAGTATCGTCAGATTTCCCGGGATAAAAAAAGAATCCCATCCTTCCCTGGAATTCAAACTATTCCCATGGCAAATTTCATCCAAAACGGTTCAGCGGTTTAACCGTGAAAGTGTAATGAACAGGCTGACTGACAGTCAAAGTTACTTTTACTTACATTATCAAGTGATCGGCAAAAATTGCACGAGCAAGACTAATTTGGCCAAAACTGCATTATAACAGGGTTACGGATTTATTTGGATTTAACCTTATTTTCCAACGCAATGAGTGCAATCGACTTATGTACTTTATTATTATGGGCAATCCATATTTTGTCGCCATATCTTGCAATGACTTTTGACGTTGATCATAATCATGTAAATTCCTTGACCGTGAGACGTTGCTGTACATTAAAAAACAGTCAGATAATGGAGGCACAGAGTCGAAGGCTCATCCATTCCTAAAATTAGAATACTATATTTTTTAAACTATTTTTTTTGAAATCTTATTCTACGATCGACGACAATGACTTTATCTTATTAATTGTTGGACTAATTGTACCTGTATGTGGCTCAATATCAATTCTGTTATCGTTAGATTGCTTTTGTTATTTTTTAAAATTTGGTGATGTTGACCGCTTATTTGAATGATCTCAAGAGTACTTAATCCACAAAACCAGTATTTATTCATTTGACACTTCACACGTGTATTGCTAACGTCATAAATTGTTTAAGATTACCTTAATATATATATTTGCACAACCTGTTAACAAATGTTTTCCCGTAGGACATCGAACAATTCTTTAGGACCCTTAGGACTTTCCAAATAATATTGCCTACAAATTGAAAGGCTTCTTGGTTCAGCGGAAGACGCTGTGCGTTATCCTTATCAGTCAATCAATTAGTGAGTCAGGGAAGAGATTTTACGGTAACAAGACTAGATTTTATGGCAAGTCGTCACGTCGTCCATGTTCCAATATCTAGGATGTGTTTCACTTTGCGGATTTTTCGGCCCTAAGATTGATTAGTTTGATAACAGAGGAAGCCCGTTTTAAAAACACCAAGTAATATCTCCAGTGTACATTTTTTTGTCAATACGTTTTAAATCTGTTTAGTAGTATTACCCTCCTCATACAAACAAACAAACACATTTTTTCCTCTGTGTAGTTAGTAGGTAGGTATTTGTTTTATAAAGTTGAATAAAACTGTAAGTACGAGTATGATGTAAAACCTATTTTTATGAAGTATAAATCATTACAAAAATATACGAAAACTGAAAAAAGGGGTTTTAAAATAAAATCCAGACTTTCTGATTGTAGATTCTCTTTTTAAGAATCGAAATGAGATAATCCGGACAAAAACGTATCAAATGTAAATAAAATACCCAAAATAGGTAATTTACCTATAACTGTTTGTAAATTATAAGATTTACACAATCATATGAACAAAACAAGTAAAATAAGAAGCAAAGAAGTCAAAGTTCACATTTAGGCTACAAATAACACTAAATAAACAACATAGTCGTTTTCACGACAAAGCTCTTTAAATAAAGAAAAAAAAATAAACAACATGTATGACGCATACCAATTTCAACAGGAAAACATATTCTTCTATATTTACTAATAAATACCTACCTACCGTTTATTCATTTGTCATCCTCTGCAGTACTATACCTATATTATTTATTATCCCGTAGGTGATGTGGTAGGTGCGTGGACCAATCCTCTTATTCGATAAGGTCATAATAATAAATAACAGTCAATGCAAATTCACAAAGAGCAAATACTGGGCTCACTTGGCCCTTTGAGTCCAAGAAATCCTGTTTGGGACCGGTGCGATAAACCTGGCCCAGGTTTACTGCACGGTCGTGTAGCTCATATAAATTACATCCCATAACTCTTCGGTTTTAATTTAAACTGTCGTATTTCACAATTAACGATGAAATTTTATACAAAATTGAACTTTCGGTACATACTTTCAACAAAATTATAAAATAACTTACCCGCCAATACAAAAAGCCGTGAGAGCACGGTGTCAACTTCACGTGAATCACCAAAAAAAAGTCAATGTTTTTTTTTCCAATTCGATTATCACAAGCACTGTTTTATTGTTTGATCCAATGTAATCGTCGCGTTTTTATCGCGTGTATTTTTGTTGTTGTCGGAACGCCGGCGTGCCGCGGTGCGGGCGCGGAGCGGGCGTGGAGCGGCGCGATCGGCGGCAGACACATGTGAAATCAGCTGTGGCCGGCGCGCGGCTAACGGGACGCAGCCCCTCCCCGCCTCCTCTGCGCAGATAAGCCTTCAGATAAGATACGGGTCTACTCCGATAAACCTTAAACCGAACTAATTTTGAACTAGTTAGCAAGTCATTGAGATTTGTTAAACTAGTACCTACGAGTACATTTCCGTAAGCATCCTCACTGCATTGATTATAATATTATATCTCACATTGTTGATAATTTTATAAACATGGAAGTAAGCATAATTATGAGCGATGTCTAAAACAGCTTTGCAGGAAAATTACGTACGTTCAGTGCATAAGTAATTGAATGACGTGAAGTTTAACTTTTGGTGAGGTGTTCTTGGAATGCGAGAGTAATTTGTAGGTAAGTAGGTACATCATAATTAACTCGTATTTTTACAAGTTACCTTTTAAATGTTAAATAAACTTAATTCATAAACATTACGAGCACATACAATAAATATAAATAAAATTCGAGGGACGATGTCACACCCATTGACCTGGTCCCAAACTAAGCTCTAGGCTTGTACTAACATAGAAAACATCCAAGACTCTAATTCTGATTCTAATTTTAAGTAATTGCTTGCACTCCTATTAAGGTATATTTCACCAATGTCGAGGTATTTATAGACACTCCCATGGACTTGTTAGAGAACATCCATGACTCAGGAACTAATACTCGCGATCATCACACAAATGTTTGCCCCTATCAGGACCCAGCCCACCAGGCTTCGTAGGCAGGGTCACTACCAACTAGGTAGGCCAGTGCGTCGTCAAATCAACAGAAATAGACAAGTTCATTATAATGTCCATTGACATAACAATTTCAGATCCTTTATAATTAAAGATCTAACATCAATATAAATTACAATACACAATACAAAACACTTTATTGAAAACCACATACACCAAGAAACGGATTTAAAAAACAAATAAGTAAAGATTACGTATTGAGTCAACAGGCGGTCTTATCGTTGAATAGCGATCTCTTCCAGACAACTTTACAAAGTAAAAAAAACGTCAAAAATACACAATAGATGTAGGCAGGCGCCGCAAACTGAATAAAAATGGTACCATATCAAATAACCATGAATACTCATATACTCGAAAACATAATTATCTTGTTAACATCACAGAACATTACGTGTTAAACAAATGTCTTCAACTAAAGTAGATGAAAGTTAATACCTATGTCGTAAAAATGTTTATGTAATAGTTTTGTTACTGATACAAACAATGTCACATACTAACCGTCGCGCTCACAGTCGGTTATTGACGATAAAGTCATTCCTTGGTGACGATTTTTCATACCTACCTACATAAGTTTGAAAAAGTTAACTATCTTTCAAATGTTTCTAAATAAGGAAATGGAATTCAAACTACCTACATTTATGGAATGGGTTTTCAACGAAATTTTATCTGAGGTGTAATATATTTTTGTACACAGTAAAATGCGACGTAGCCTTGATATCAAACAATAATGCAGTACAGTCACCGTGATGATATTAATTTTACCAGCCATGCATAAAGTTGTAATATTGTATGATTATATGTTAGGTACTAATGTTACGCATCAATTTTATACAACGAAGTTGTCAGTTTTATTCCTTCCTCGTGCTGTATTTTTTCCTTGAACAAACTGATATTCTTCATAACATAACATAAGTAACTACAAAACCGACGAATCACTTCCGTTATTCAGAAAATTTCGGGCATAAATAAAAACTTGCAAATATTGTGCCCTAGTTCCATCTGAGTAACTATTTTTTAACTTCTTATGAGAGCCAAATAATTAAATAAAAATGGTTTTTACTCCATTAAGTGAACATTATTTCAACATACACAGGTTAGTGCCTCTTTTTAAGAACACATGACATGATTACCTACTTGTAATGAAAAATACCGCTGTTCCATATATGTGTTACCAGTTACCACATTTATTTATAGTCTTTCATTTATTTATTTAACAGTAGATTAAGTTTTTACATACCTACGTGTTTACTTTTATGAAAAATAATAATACTAATACAAAACATAAACACTATGAAAATATTAAAATACGAATGCCGCCGGCGAAGGGACTGGACTGCAGGCAGAAATTCATATTTTTTTAAATATTATTACTGAGCAATTAAAATTATATGAATAAATAGAGTGCTCAATAAATGGGGTTCTTCTTATCAGTACAAACTACTTTTGCTTATAAATTAAATACCTACATTATTTGATAAGTACTTACTCTATTATAAAAATTGCGCTGCATCCACCGAAAATTTGCTCGTATGCATTCGTCAACATGCATGATGGTTTAACTTGTCAGTCCATAAAAGTTTCGAGTTCGACCATGTGCGCACGCAAATGCTCCTTCAGATGCATAATTTTCCAATTTGTAAGTTGGGAAGTACGAGTAACTTATAATTGTGTTCATACAGTTAACTCTTTCGTCGAATCAACTTGCGTCCAGCGCGTCCATGCTGTTGTTACATACGGATGTTCAATCAAGTGCCAATTATATGTTACGAATTGATTCAACGTTCAATACAATAATTGCTTGCTTTATTAGAGTTCCTTTCGTGTTTCGACGTAGAAATATTTTAGTTTGAATACGAGGATGTTCTGCCACTGCGTTTAGAAAGGTTACAATACTTAAAGAATATTATTTTATTTTCTGTAAAAAACATAACCAAGTCAACCAAGTGTTCAATTTATTCATTGCTTATAATTAATTTATTGCTGTTTTTATATGTATTTGATGGTTAAAATCTTCTATTATTTTATTTCCAGTTTAAACTGTTTGAAGTTTGTTATGGCAAAGCACTAAAGTGTTCAAAGCTTCCTTTGTTACTTATTGGGGTACCTACCTTATTTAGATTAGGTATAACTTCTTTACATTTTAAAGTATTGCCTTGTTTGATTACAATTTACAATTTACTCTGACGTTTTATATAAAAGTAAGAAGTATTACCTAATCTTTGTTTAACTTTCATTGCTACAAAGTGATAAGCTGATGAGATACTAGGTGATCGTCGTAATTATTAGCCATTCATAGACTACTAGTCGTACTATTAGTGGGCACAGCAGTGCCTGCGCCAAGTCGAGCTTACTTATTCTGTGCTACTAGCGACCCGCCTTCGCTTCGCTTCGGTTTCTGTGAGTTTTCTGTAACACCCGTTCAGAATACAGCATTAATCATTATATAAAAAGCTTCCTCTTGAATCACTGTGTCTTTTAATGAAAACCGCATTAAAATCCGTTTCGCAGTTTAAAAGATCTAAGCGTACATACAGACATACTTCTTTATACTTATACAATGTAAAGATTACCGGTAAATATAAGTTTCATTTAATGTATTGCTTTTGAAGAAATTGAAAAATTGGTCGTGATTGCTTCGTATTCAGCGGTTTTATTTAATTCTCCTTAACAACTCTCAATTCGAGGGCGAATTATTATTATTATTAACGACGAGTTTAAGTAGCGGCGCGTTCGTAGGCGATTTCGTAAAAATTATCTTGTTGGCCTTGGAGTAGAATTAGCAAGGATAATGTAGGAAGATAGACAAATTACCAAAACAAAAATGGTACCTACATACATCGGAGACACAGAAACTGTTTTTTTTTATGGCATAGAGAAGACGAACGAGCACACAGGCCACCTGATGGTAAGTGGAAACTGTGACCCATAGACATTCACAAGACTGCAATGCAATCCTAAGACTACAAATGCGTTGCCAACCCTGAGGACTAAGATGGAATGCCTCTATGCTAGTCATTTCACCGGCTGTCTTATCCCCAAACCGGAACACAACAATGCGAACACTGCTGTTTGGCGGTAGGTTAATGGATAAAATGGTGGTAGCGATCCGGACGGACCCTGCACAAGGTCCTACCACCTACCACCCGCAAATGATGATGAGACCACTTGAGCTCACAGGTTACGAAGACTAACATTTCTACCAACGAATTCAAAAATTAAAATTGCTTTTAACTTTAAAAAAAATAACGACGACCATGATGGTGAAATTTGACAAACCATCATCTAAAATCTTTTAATATTTTGCATAATATATATTAAACGAAACAAGGTTTTAGACATCAAACTACCTATTGCAATTCTGTTACTACGTATTTGCATATTGCTACAGAATTTCTACAACTCAGCTTAATCGAACTTTGGCAAGTGTGTCAAAAGTTGCAAAATCTCACCCTGAAAATGTTTCGCTTATTTCTAATTTGATTTCTTTTGCCTTTTAGTTTCAATGTTCTGATTAAACAATATTAGAGTACCTACTATACCTACAGGTGGAAAAAACAAGCGCATCATAATATAGCACTTTTTTGAGTACGTATAAACTAATATAAATGGATATAATTATGTAAGTATAAAAGAAAGTGTTTGTTTAATATCTATGCATTTTATATTTATATAAGAAATCTTAAGTATGAGATTACCGTAGTCCCTTAGCAGAGTTGGCAGTGTCACGATCACGGCCACATCGCAGTCTCACGAGCCACTTTCGAACATTTGCCGCAAAAGTGTCGTGATCACAATGGCCCTAAACTGTGGGACGCATGGAGTAGATATGCTCTGATAACCCTCGACATTTTTGGGTACCGTTTGACGGTTGAACATTAACTTTACTGAGATTATTATGTTTCAATGAATGCGGTGATTGACCTCCTTATCGCCTCCTTCTGCAAAAATGCCCTAATTATTTAGATACACGGTTATTGCTATTATGGCGTCACATTCACGTGCGTAAGGTTTTTAAGATTATTATATACCACCTCATTTTAGCATCTAAATCTCCAGTTCTAGCAATAAATTTGATCAGCGACGCAAATTGCTACGGCTACTGAAGGTACTTTAGAATGGTAGTAACTATTTAAGGCAGCCCTAATATGGCTGCGTTTATCGCGTGACGAAGTTTGGATAAGGCATACGTCACCTTTTGACACGTAAAATTAAATAAGTTCGAGAGTGACGGATGCTTTATTCACATTTGACATGCGATATAGAGGCAGCCATACTAGGCCCGCTAGCGTAAGTAAATCAAACAGTATAACTTAGATGCGTTTTATAAGATAGTACCTACATTATATTCATTTAAATAACCTACACCCAAATAATTAAAGGTGAATCAACCAGCAAACTGAAAAAAGTTACAGAACCCTCAACAGCTCCCCTTTGTTCACGGCTGCGACCGAGATGCTATCTGACCAATTACCTTGATCTTTAGACGAAACTGCGGACCGAACGCCGCTTGACCTCCGCTGCCTTTCCGTTGCTCAGGCGTCCCACTCACAATAGGTAACCATTCGCCTGGAGGCTGTCCATTATGGTTCATTAATTCAACATTACATTAATTTAATTTGGCCTAAACACAAATGGTTACAAGGCCTAAATTAATTAGGAATTCGTTAATTTACCTAAGTTATAAAGTTACATTTTTAAAACACTGCCATGAATCAAGTAAAACTAGTTAAACCTGAATGATCAATTGACAAAACCGCAGGCGAAGCCGAAAATGTATGGGAAATAGGTGAATAAGTATGTAAATAGCTGTGACCCTGTTTACACGCACGTTCCTCGAGCCGAGTATTAATATTACGGTACACGAATACTGCATTTACGAGTTGAACGTTTAATCAAATAGAAAACTAATGGTGTTGATTACATCTCACATATTGCATTATTCAATATTCAGGTCAAATGCAATATTTTTGGGTTAAGCAGCCATAACATTGTTTAGATTATTTCACAAGTAATGTACTCCCAGGAAGGGAAATCCAAGCTCCAGGCGATAATCATGTAGAAAACGCGGCGATCTAGAAATCTGTCATTTATATTATAACAACAGTGTTCAATTTTCACCGCAAATAACTTCTTTTATGTGCGCGACAGCCTGAGGACATCCAGCAGCTATTATACTTGATGTATATTTATAGCCGACACAAGTCTGTCAAGACAGTCTAGAGTGGTCTGACAATAACTTACCATTCTAGTGATTCTAGTAATAAGTATCAATCCTTATAAAAATATTTAATGTAAAAAATACTTAAGTCAAGTTCTTGTGCTGGCACACAAGAACTTAGCCTTTTTTATATTTATGTTTTTGGTGGGATATCGTATTTTTGATTCATTAGTATTTCTGTTATAGGCACGGTTTGTTGTTTATATTTTAATAAAAATATAATATGTTTACTATTATCTAATCAAAGGGTAAGAATATTAGTATATTCAGGTATATATGTATAGGTAATGTTACAGGTCCCTAACTACACTGGAAACAAAGTTATGGGTGGAAAATATGGCCCGAATGGGTTCGTGTTACACATTGCAGTCGCACTCGGCTTTTTCTTCGAGCTTGTCCGGACACACTACTGGGTCTAGATAGGATTATTAATCCCGTTGACTGGTGGACAGTAAACACATTTACAAAGGGAAGTTGAACGACATAAGTAATACATGGGAAGTGAAATTCGAACTCTTCCTGAAATAGATATTTCTACTGATTATTTCATTACGTGAACATTCGTGTGTGTGAATATAAAGTAGCTATTAATACGCCAGACGACATTGATAAAAAGTTTAATGATGTCTATTGTAACAGTGGGATCGATTCAATTATTTTTTTAATTACTAGTTTAGTCTTAACGCTTGCGTGAGATATTTTCTTTCTCAGTTAATGGACCAAAGTTGTAGCGCACGAGATTAAAAGGACCGATCTAGTTGCATTTAAAAAGAGATTATCATCATTATGAGCCGAGAACATGATCGAAGCTAGTTATTTTTTTTAAAGAATCAATCCATTAACATCTCGAACATGTGTTAGGTTAATTTATAGTTTTATTACATGTCTAGGTTTCATTTAAGACACGTTGCGCTGCAGTTTGTGATGTAATTTTAAGGTTAAGTTTCAATCAATTATTGAGAATAAGCGCCATCAGTGTTATAGGTTGTTAGGGAAAACAACGGATTACTAAACGTACAACAATTAAATATTTGGATTTGGTAGCAGGAAAAACAAGGAGTAGGTTAGCACTCGAGTGTAATCGGTTATGGGAGCCAGTAGCCAAGAAAGAGAACCGTTCGAAAAGGTAAAGAGGGGATTAAGGATTGAAAACGGAGAAGAGATAACGCAAAAGTAACCTTAGTGCGAAGGGGCAGAAAATTCTGTAGGCTCCTAAGAGATAGGAGAGATCTAAAGAGCTTATTCTGTAACCACATTTTGCACAATTAGGTTAAGATGTTTACCAGTGTATTAGTGACAGGTTGCAAGCCCATCACTTAAGAGTACTGCACAGCCTTTATTTGTTGCGGATATTTTTTTCTTATTGCCATATATTCATTATCCCTTAAAAAGTTGTTATTGACTTACTTAACCTGACTTCTCTGAGTTTTTCAATCGCTGCAGAGTGCAGACGAAGGGGGCCACGCGAAGGCATGGCCGAGGCTGTGAGAAATTGGAAACGTCTAGAGATGCGTGCTGGCGTCGGGCATTGTTTTGACGAACACGTCGACTCGCCTGAGACTCTACACCTTTAGGCAAAACAGCATAATTACATAATATTCTAATGAATGGGTGTCCGTGATATTTCCGCTGTATTTTTAAATGTATCTTCACGCTATTTAAAAACTAGGATATATCAGCTAGTTATGAACGTTTTGGTCCGTGCTACCTATCTGTACAGTGCAAATAGTTCTTAAAAAGTCTTTCGGCTTAAGGTAAAGTCGGGGTTCACGGGTGAGTGAGACAAAAATACAAACACGATGGTCATTCATTACATGAGCCATGCGCTGACCTCTATTCTACTGGGTAAAACCGTTTACAGATTGTCGTATAGTCAACATTACGATAGCTCTTATTTACTTGACAGTAATGGCGGCCGAGTTAAAAACAATACGATAACATGTCAAAAGCAATATACCTAGTTTTCCCCTTTAGAAAAGAAGCCCCATGGTGAATAATCTAACGGCGTTTTATTTTCTCGGCTAAGTTCGTATTTATCTTGTTTTCTCAGTTAGGTTTAGTAACCATCGATATTGAGAAAAAAAAAACCAACATAATCGTTTGATTATTTACTTGACTTTTGTAAATAATTGAATAAATGCAAGAAGGAATAAGAATTGCAACAATTACAAATTTCAGAAAGATCTAGTGCTGCAGGAAGATCTGAAACTTTGAGCATCTTTGCCCATGTGCTCTGGTTTAATCACTATGTAATAGATTCCACTTGCTATGGTAAGAATGGAGTAAAAACTGGTCTCTCCAATGATTTGCTTTTTACGCGTTCGGTGGGTTGTTCTTGTCGTTTAAACTGTAATTAACTTTTTGTATTTATTAGGCTTATAGCTTTCCGTGTAATAACGGCCGGTGTTGCTTAAGACAAGCAGGCGATAACAATAGTCGATTTACAGTCGACGCATAGTCGACCGGCTCAATCTTGCCTGGATTTTCCCTTTTTCGACGATTATGTTGTTTATCTACACATTTAGTTAAGAGCTTAACAAATTTAAACCCAATTTAAGTAGTAACAATAAAATTAAATAAAACTACATAGCATTTTTATTTGGTTGTAATTTAATTTACAAATTGGAACTTATTTGACTATGTACTTAACTACGATGCTATTGTTCTATATTTTTGTATGGATTTCTTTGTATTGTTAACTTGACAAAATAAGATCCTGCATCTATCAGAACACGGTGATTTTCTTGTAGAACAGCGAATATAATCTTACAGTATCATGCAAATGATATGAAGTATGTTGTGTACCAAATAACAGCTCGGTTCAATGATGCGTGAGAGGAAAGCGGGTTTTTCTCCCTCGCGCGCAACCTGTCAGTGCACCTGCTTTATCACACGCCCGCTGGAACGCAACGACACGTAATTTGCAAAGCGAGGACTACTAATTACTGACGTCACATAAATCATCTGGATCTAACGTTTTTCAAGTTTTTCTGCAACGATGGTCTTGTATAATCTGTGGTAAGTATTATGTTCACCGACATATAATTGGTTAACTGGTACTTTTCATGAATAGAAAGATTTATATTGATTTGCGCTTTAAGTTTGCGCGTTTCTGCCTGCTCCCATCTAATTTCAAGATGAAATCGTAGAACGACATGTGGTGGAAGGCAAAGTACTCCGGGTTACGGTAATTACCCATCTTGTCGGCCCATGGGCCCAAAACCTGTAAATTATATGAAAGTTAATATACTCTACTGCGGTATAGGTCTACCAGAATCTCAAAACAAATTTAAAAGTAAAAAGAATTCGATTGTCTGTTGCCTTACGCCTGTCAATTCAAATTTCACCGGCGGTCATAGTTTGTTATTTTTTGTTATTTCTTAGTCAAATATAGCCTTAGTTATCAGAGTAATGTCCTAAAACCCCTTCGATCTAAAGCGCAAAATAACGTTGATCATGAGTAAAAAAAATGTGAGGAAGAAGATGTAAATATAACACAATGCATGATTGATTTAGTGTAGCGTTTATAATAGACTATTAAAATAAGCCAAATAATATTGATACTTTAAGGTTCGTTATAAATTTGCAGAACACAAAATAGTCTATTTATGTAGAATCCTTATTAATTAGATGTAATTTTATTTCAGAATTACCAATTTTCAACATACGGCCAATCGTAGCTGTGCGGGACGGTCTTCATGATATATAGAATAGAAAAAAAAAAGAAATATCTCGCATCTTCTTCGAATACGAAATTGATTTACGTTAAAGCTGCATACTACAGCGACTGCTTTATTAACTATACCGCGTAAGTCAACGATTGAACGCGAATTAAATTAATATAATACAAAGTAAAAAATTATATAATACTCGTACAACACATTCTGACAAGAGGTATTGTTAAAAAAAAAAAAAAAAAAAACTATAACGGTTTTATAGGCGTTTAGCATTATTTAAACGACATCTTCTAATTTTGAATTTGCAAATCAGAGAAATAACATCCTTTTGTTTCGAGTGCACCATGGGACAAAACAAATGTAAGATAAGGAATAAGCATTTTTTTGTTAAAACCCTTTCAACGGACTTCTCAATGATCTTTGCTCTGATTCGTATTATTTTGATTAATCATAAATCTTATAAACAAGTTTCATTGCATTTGGCTCACGGTATCATGTAAAAGTTGCTAGATTAAATATGTACACCTTCAACTTACGCTGAAACCGCTTACTTCATCTAAACGCCTGATGAGCATGGAGCCTCTATTCTACGGCGTAAATATATTGCCTGTGACGTATTATAAGTAGAAGTGCTTTGCTCCAAAACTGTGCGCTGCGAGTTAAAAGCATGATTTTTTTACCACACGAGCTTTTAATGTTTTTTATTAACTTTATCTTTATTAATTATGTAAACGTGTTTCACTTAGTCATGGCGTAATATATGGATAAAGATTTTTATATATCTATCTACTTGTCTATATATGTATATGTACTTATATGATGTCCCTCGATGATCATTTTCAGATGTGGAGGAAAGTCTGGTCCACCCACTCGCGGCGAAAAAGTAAAAAACTAGGTACTTATTGCCTTAATTTTTTTTTAATAACTTTGATAACGTTAACTTTTAATGATCGTAGCAAGTGAAAGGAAGTGGTCTCTGCCTACCCCTCTGGGAAACAGGCGTGATTAAATGTATGTATGTATGTACCTACGTTAATATATATTTTCAAATTTGTATTTATTAAGTATAAGTAAAAATAATACTGTAATAAAGGTTATTTAATCTGGTTTATAATAGTACAGTCGAAGACATAAATTGATGAACAGATCCAAATTTTCAAAACACCTGCACAATGTAAAGTTCCATATGTCGCTGAACAAATTGTTGATCAAATCTAGGTGAACATTGCAGAATGTCAAATGTTAGTAAACAATATTTTATCAAAAGTTGCTGGACTTTATAAATCTACATAATTAGATTATCATTGATGGCAATGAAAGTCCATTAACACATAAACTGTAATTCTATGGAACTTGCTAACTATGTAAACAAGCCGCCATACTAAAATTGACATTAGATGTCAATTTCAATATATTGTTTGTTTACATAGTTAGCAAGTTCCATAGAATTACAGTGTACTTACAAAACACCTGCACACTATAAAGTTTAAGTGTCCAGCGACTTTTGGCGTTAATTAAGTTATGGTAGTGTTTAGGGACTTTTGAACTTTCATGACGAACATGGAGTTTTGAACATACCTTTGTATATTAACACATGGAGAGTTCTCGTGTACAGTTAATTTCGTAGCTTTATTTTGTTTAGCGACTTATGTCTTTGACTGTACATTTTGATATTAGTGCGGAAAGTATGTCATTTCAAACGAGTCCCGAGGTGTCTTGACCCGAGCTGCAAGCGAGGGCCAAGACTCGGGACGAGTGAAAATGACAGTTCCGCACGTATATCAAACGACGTTTTTTAATACATCTGCGAAAAAATTACAGTAAATTTATTTCACAATCGTCTAAATCGCTCATTTTTTCACAACAATATTTAATCGTTTGCTAAAAAGGCGGGATTTTGTTTTACTTTTAATTGATAGCCTTTTTTTCATAATGGCAATGGTTGTGACCATTCAGCCAAATCAAAGAAAAAAAAAAGAAATATAGTAATTTAATTACTTATAGTAGGTATTTAAAAATCAAGAAGAACAAATACTCTATTAGCCAGTGGTAACGCATAAAGGTGGATTCACATTACACCGTGCTGGACTGGGCCCGGCTTCGGCATGGTGTAACGTGAATCCACCTTAATACTCAACTATATCCGATCATTCGTAATATTCATTCAGATTCAGCCATCTTGATGAGAGCTGTTTTTTTTTTAATATTACCTAGATAATTTGTGTGTGTGTATGTATGTATTTATGTAATTTTTATATTTAAAATTATATTACCTATATTTATAGTTTCAATGCTAAATGACGTAATCAAAAAGTGATTGAACATGCAAACTCTTTGGTTGAATGTATAGGTTGGAAGAGTAGAGAAATTAAAAAAGTTGGAAAAGTAAAAAGCACTAGTGTGGAATATCGAACTTTCCGCACGATATACGGCTACGGAATGTACCCATTTTTGAGCAACTGTATTAAAAAACTATGAACTTGTTGGACACCTATCATATCATATAGGAACGTCAAAAAAAAAACTAAATTTCGCGTCGAGGTAAAGCAGCGTAATATGTTCACTACGGATTCGGCCAGTTAGTGTGCGAATATCACCGGTCTGCAAATACTGAGCCGATTGGTGACACTGCCTATCTAATTACCTGATTAACGCTGCGTTTCCATCAGAGATGTGCGAGAATGCGTTGCGAGGGATGTTTGTCATGAACCAATAGAAACACTTCATTTACCTATCCGCGCTTAGCTTAGATCTGGTGGAAACAGCTCAGCGGAGCGGGGTTTGTAAATACAAAAGAAGGGAAAGATGTGTGCAAGGAATGTGTTGCAAGGAATGTGTTGCGAGGGATGTGTTGCGAGGCGGCGTCTGGCTCCGCTCCCGCCTCACCGCACCCCGCCCGCTTATTTAAAAAGAGCCCCTTTACGCTACACATCCTGGCACCGGTCAGCTACTTCGCACATCTTTGGTGGAAATATTCACACCGTTACACCTCCTCGTTACACAGCCTCGCACCGCTTAGCTACCTCGCACATCTCTGGTGGCCTACGTAGCCTAAGAGGCAGGTAGGCACGCTCGTATTGACAGAGCGGATAAAGAAGCCTTCATTAGTGTTAGTTATAATGACGTTAAGACCTGAATTTATTAATTATTGTGAAAACATTTAGACCTCGCGGCAGTGTTGCCAAATATTATTTGATGAGTTCCAGGTTTAAACCTATCGACATGACAGCTTAAAAGCTGCCATGCGAGAGAAGGGAGGACAGGATATTAGGTAATGGTCGAAGAATCCGTGACGATCAGGTGTTCCTTATTTCTTAAAACCTGCAAGTTTCTGTGTTATGTCCCTAATATCCGGGAAAAGTTATTTTAAATTCCCCGTTAAAAGCGCCTGATATATATGAATAGCAAACCTATCGAAATTACACAATCTCGTAGTTTGGTAGGAACTTTTTTTAAAGTAAGTAATAAAAAAATCAATCATTTAGGAAAGTATTTTTTTTAAATGGTTTTTTTTTTTTTTTACTGACATGCATGGTTAAACTAACCTCACCGTAGCAGTTACGGAAAACTCCAGTAGGCATACCGGGTATTGCGCAAAATGGGTTGAACTTTGCGGTGTCCGCAGGCAAATTTATACCATATTTTCTATCCTGAAAAATAATATTCTTTAATATGTGGGTAGTAAATTACATATTGATGCGTGTCTGCGATTCTTCGTATATTTTACTTTTTGGAGCAGCAGACGTAGCGGCGAAGGTATCTAGCAGAGTATCACTTAATTTGACCAAACTAAAAAGTCTCTAACAAGAAAGTACTTACACTACTTTGATAATTCACACAATATTCTAACCCGATGTTTTACTGATTAGCTGCATTTACATACATCGTAACGTGGTAAGCCGCTGTTGGTCCCGGCAAAACGCTTTGCTATACAAAGCTTGGTGCGACCTCTTTTGGTAAGGTGAGACATACTCGCGAAGAGCAGTGCGCGGACGCAGTTTGAAACCATTTTCTATTATTGCATTGACTGTGGGGTTGGTTTTAAAAATATAACTTTTTTTATTACATTTTAAGCCTAGAGCTTAGTTTGAAACTAGGTCAATTAGTGTGACATTGTCCTGTGATATTTATTTATTTATTTTTCGAGGGAATAATTTTGGGAGTTGTGCTTTTAACAGGTTTCTTGTGGAAATCGGTGGACATGTCACGGTCAACTCATAATATGTCATAACATGGTGACAACCGTCATAATCAATATTATAGAGTATTAGGGTTAACAAAGAGTTTGGTAAAAGCAGGCGCTATTTAAAGTTAAATTGGTAATCCTATCCTATAACGGCCGTTTACTTACAATGATACTTACTTACAAATCAAGGCGGTCGCCATACCAGAAAATCCAAAACATCCGACCGAATAGGTAATAATAACCGTGGATCTCATTAGATTAGACCACGGTTTAAGAAGAAAGATTTAGTTGGAAAATAAAATCTCAGTAAATCCATAATGGATCTCATGAATGGATCTTAAGAGATAGAAGGGAAATTCCTCCTTGTGCTTGATCATTATATTTTGCAACTTCTAGAATATAGTAAGTATTCCAATTTAATAAAATAGAACTTTGCAGGTGTACACCGTGTCCAATAAGTTCGCATACAGTTTAGATTCTCAATAAAATAAATGTACGAACAGTTAATACAATGAAAACTATATTTTATTAATGGCACACTTATGTACAATATTTACAATAAATGTTTCGGAATAACTCCACCTTTAACTTTTTTTACTAGCTCTAAACGTTTCTCAAATGAATCACACGCGGCACGCACCGCTTCCATTGGTATTTCATCCCAAATATGCTCGATAACCTTTTTGAAATAATCCAGGTTTGCGATTTTATAATCATGTAGTTTCGAGAGCATGTACGACCACACGAAATAATCTAATACATTCAAGTCCGGAGAACTGGGTGGCGATTCATGTTTCGGCAGAAAATCGGTCAAATTAGCCTGACACCAAGCTTGAACAGCGTTTGCCGTGTGTGAAGGAGCTCCGTCTGGTTGGAAAACATAATATTCGTTTTCAAACATCCTTTTTAAATTTGGAGCAACAATTTTCTCCAAAACCTCGGATTTATAGTATTGAGCATTGATTTTAACGCCTTTATCGATAAATACTAGAGGTAGTTTACC
The DNA here is from genome assembly GCA_963966035.1 of Acleris laterana. NCBI lineage: Eukaryota > Metazoa > Arthropoda > Insecta > Lepidoptera > Tortricidae > Acleris > Acleris laterana. Next base: position 12,001,675 of record OZ014440.1, read on the forward strand.
CCGCTTACAAACTGCACCCCACACCATCACCGATGGTGAGCTCTGGAACCTCGGAACATTTTTCTGGTTGTCCGGAATGTTTTTTATCATTGGTGCCCACAATCGATCATTTTGGGCATTATGAGGCTGTTCTAACACGAATAGTTTCTCGTCACAAAATACAAACTCATCCCCTGCGTGCCAAGAAAGTATTATATTGGATCTTTGTACTCTCTCTTTCTTGGTCGCTTCGGAAATACCACGAACTTTTCGTTTTTTGTAGGCATGGCATCCAAGATCCACCCTCAAAATATTGTGTACCGATCCTTTTGACACTTTCAGGTCAGCAGCCAATTTTCGGATAGAACGGTGTATTTTCCGCCGAAGTCGCTCTCTCACAATCTTTACTACTCTATCGGTTCTAGCTGAACGTGGCCGACCGGATCTTTTCCTGTCTTCAACTGAGGAGGTCTCTTTATACCTTATGATTGTGGTGTAAACTACATTGCGTTTAATTCCAAGGGGTTTTAAGGCCTTGAAGATAGCACCTGGGCTGTCGCCATTGCTAAATTTTCTGATAATCGTTTCACGAAACTGTTTCATCGTGGATTAAAAGCAAACTACAAATGCTTAACGTTTGAAATGATTGTATTTCGTTAACGACAACATACTTTATAAATTAAAATAAGAATTCGATGGCCTGTAGTCTGTATGTCTTTAGGGTTAGTGCAAAAAGATGTGTATTCGAACTTATTGGACACGGTGTAGGTGGTGGCACTCCATCCAAAATCCTTGCAGCTCTCTTTTGTAACATGAACACCCCAAGTAGCATTTCAAGCTGTATATAAGCTGTATTTTAGTTCATTCGTATACTAAAAGCTGTATATGTTAGCTGTATAAATGCTGTATAAGCGCTTATACAGCCCTTATAAGAGCAAAAAGGCCCCAAATAATACAGCTTTTAGCGTTATAAGGGCTGTATAGTAGCTGTAGAAGCAATAGATAAGCTGTATAATAGCTGTATTAGAGCTGTTATTCGGTGTACAAGGGAACTATAACACTACAGATAGTCTCTTATAAGTATCTTTTAAGAATAATAGTTTTAAATAAGGTTTTGAAGAGAATTACAAAAGAATAAAATTAACACATGTACGATGAGGATCGCAACATTGCTTTAACTTATTAATGGCGTACGTATTAACCAGAACTCAAAATAAATAACTTTAATCACTTTAGCGGATGGTATAACGGTGTAAATAAGTGCCGATTAAAATTTATGGTAAACCTGTGTGTTGTTTGCGGAAAAATATTCACGCGCCAGCTAAATAATCAAGAAAAACCAGGGAAATATACAAATTGGTAAGTATAAAGTGTTTCTTTTTAAGGTTATAATATCAAAATATTCATATTGTAAATACTAAATCTGAGATCAGTCACATTATTTAATGCTTGTTATCATCATACGGCTTTAGATATTGTCAAGTATTTCTTTATTTATACTTTCAAATGTGTTTTTATTCATTCGAAAATGGCGACAATTCTTAAACAGCCTCAACGATATCCGGAGAGCATTATAAGCTTACTAACTGCACTATGTAATCAATGGAGTCACTTATACAGCTTTTAGCCTTTAATCAGCTTTATAATAGAATATTTTTATTCGTTTGGCTGTATTTCGATTCTTCATACATAACTTATAATTCTCATTGGAGATCCATATAACAAATGAAAAACCCTTTCTTTTTTTCCACATTTTACGTCGTAAAACACAATAATGATCCGAATAAATAGTTCGTGCACCTGTCAGTAATACAGACTAAAGCTGTACTATAGTTGTCATTTATTCTTTTAGTTTTATAATACCCTCATAGACGAAGTCATAAAACTAATACTTATAAATACAGACTAACGCTGTACTATAGTTTTCATTTATTCTTTTAGTTTTATAATACCCTCATAGACAGAAGTCATAAAACTACTATACTTATAAGAGTGTAAAATTACGCCACCAGAAATAGTTTTAAAACGGAGTTGACATATACCCTTGTGCAGCAACAAGTGCCAAGTGATACTATAATAACACCTAAAGCTGTAATAAGTAAGTGATTACATGTAAAATACAGCTATTATACAGCTTTAACGATATAATTAGCTTGGAGTGTCACACAATACTTAAAGTTTTATAGTAGAGTTTTTATATTCTGATAAGGCACCCTAAGCTTACACGGATTCCTCTATAATGATTTTATACAGCATGAGCTGTATAATAGGTGTTAAATGACTCTTATAAATATTAATGCATTTTTTGAAATTCTTATGCGACTCTTAGAGAACTCTAAGTTCTAAATCGGCTGGTATATTGATGTTGCCGACACTTACGTGCTACTTGGGACCCTGTCCCTTTCAGCTTCCAAAAATCAATGAAGCGCCGGTAGTTTCATACCAACAACATAAACACTTGATACATACAACTTCGTACTTAAGTGACCTGGCGTCGCTATAGGCATCCCTTTTAAACTATAATTCCCCGACCCCGTGCGATTTACTCACGCAATAAAGCTCATTTTATACAGTTATTTATTCATTTATTTTTGATAACAAGTCTGTAGTTAAGGTTTGCGATATAAGTCCGCTGGATATTGCCTATAAGGAGATAAAAAAAGGGTGAAATCGTAGAATGACATGTGGTGGAAGGAATAGTACTCCGGATTTTTGTAATGCATCATCTTATTGGCGCACGGGCCTAAAACCTGTAAAATGTATGAAAATTAATTAAAAGTTTATTGCATTCAGTAAAAAGGGTAATTAAAAAAGAATAACAGTAGAAACATTATTTACAGGACAAACAACAGGCTAAAGAAATAGTCAAATATTTGTAGGTAATATTTATGTGCATAAATTGTCAAAAAGGATTGCAGTATGCTCGGCAGAAAAGAGAGAAGGAGACCATACAAAAACATAAAGTCGCACGCCAATAGAACTTGTGAACGATGTACAAACAAAATTAGTACCTACTATTTGACATACATAACATTCATGATATCATTTGGCAGCATGGCATGGCGTAGATAGAACGTATAGGGCTGCGTAATAGTAAATGCACGCGCAAAAATGTGTTTTGTTCGCTCTGACGGGACTACTTACTTAAACTCGCCGCTGCGACTTTGCTCGTTCGTCCGACCGTCCTTTGTTTTTGAGAGAATAACACCCCTGGAATTATCTAATGCCCGGTTCCTATATTCAAGAAACGAATCGTTTTCCTTACGTCTCGTTAAAATTTGACATTGGCTACGTACAAAAAGTGTCAAATTTTAACGAGACGTAAGGAAAACGATTCGTTTCTTGAATATAGGAACCGGGCATAATACATTCGTGCTGAAACGTACCTCGCCACAGGTTTCGCGGAAAACGCCACTTGGAAATTCTCCTAAACCGTCAAAAGGAAGTACTGTGCTATCGGCTGCCAAATTTACACCATATTTCCTCTGCAGAAAAAAACAGTCGGGATAAAGAGCAATCATAATTGTATGGTGAGAATATTATAGGTAATTAATCTTAAATTGTTTGCATTTGTAGTCTATTGAGGTTCCAAAAACAACAAACGAGAGGCGACACGGCGGTTGAAGTTCCTTGTTGTGAAGCAAGTCAATGAAGTGAAGTGGTGTTGTTGTGAAATCAATTATTGTAATTAGAAACAGACAATAGATCAGGGCTAGGACAACTTGACAAGATGGAAGTTCATGAATATTACCAGATTGTTGACCACCTAATATGTCCAAGTAACGATTGCTGTGGTCTTGATAGCAACTGATCATTTAGAATATATTGTAAATGATTAAATTGAATAGTAACTAGTAATCAGTTAAATTCATATTCAAAGTAAGTCCCCCCTTTACTTTTTTTACGTATTGTGCAAAGTAATAATAAATAAATATATCGGTATATACTATTTCTCTTCATCGCTTTCGCATCGATGTCGGCGACCTAGAAATTAAAGATTTTTCCTGGTAAGGTCATAGGGCTCGCCAGGTTGAACTTTGTCTTGAATACCCTTCGCATGCCATTTTCATCAACAATACTCACATCATAACACCCAGTGATACCCCTTGCGCCGCAAATCTTGCCCCACAGGCTGTTGCAAAGATGATGATGGTTGCTCGCAGAGTATAGTATGGTATTGCCGATCGGAATCATTACTATTAATATGTGGTACGCTTTTTGATACGTTTTTGTTGTTTGCTTTCTCAGTTACTGGCATATTTTTTGTTGATTACGTTTAAATTTGATGAGTTTTATAAAATACTACATTCTTCGTTTTCTTTTTTTAATAATGGCGGTCCACGGGTAATATTGCACTACATATTATTTACAAAATATTTTGACACGATTTTGACTTAAAATATAAAAATTACTCTATGAAAGCTCTATGACAAATTAATTAGTGTCACACAATACTGTCATAGCATGGCACCAGACTGTTTACCACGAACCACATAATTCGAAACTTCGAGTGCCGAGTCCCTGTCACTCGTCATTCGAGAATAAGTTGAAAGAAAGGGATGGAGCTAACGTAACTTCGAATATTGATTTTCAAAGTAGTGTCTTTCGTCACAGCATTGCACTCATGTCATAGCAGATAATTTAAGCCGGGTTCACACTTATAGCATTTCAGCCTTTGCTATCTGTGGCGTAGCGCCGACGTGTATCATTCATTGATTTAGTAATTATATACTAAATCAATGGTATCATTAAATAAATAAATATCATCGAACAATCTCACACAAATTGAACTCTTATTCTCAAAGTAAGATTACTGACTTAATACTAAGTAGCCATTCTATGCTAGTAGTTCTCTTTCGATTTCGACGTTGACTTTTTTGCTGTAAAGATATTTTGGTGTCCGGTCAGACGGACATCATTGGAACTGCAAAATGGCAACTCGAGGGCAGTTGTGACGCTGTTGACGTAACTGCGTCAAAAACTGCAAGCCATCTGCGCAGTCTACTTGCAAAGCGGACTCAAGTGCTGTCCATCTGAACCGGCCCTGAGGGCGGTTTCAGAACCGCTTTTTTTCAGCGCGTATATTTAGGCTCGTTATTGTGCGCTCGTAAACGCGCAAATTCGATTGAAATTAATCTCGTAATTTTCCTTAATACGTCATTTTCGTCAACTGGTCAACTTCTGTAATCTGACCAACAGGTTATTTCTTCTAATTTTGTCACTTTCGGTAATTTGTCAGTATGCGTAACGTACAGACGAGAAGAATATTTGTACATACTTTGGGGTGTATGTTTAATGTGTATGGTTAATTAAACTAAAATTCATAAACATATTGTAAAACTGTAAAATTACAAATTCACCACCAAGCGACCAGGGGGCCTAATATGGCTGCGTTTACGAGTACCGCGTGATAAATTTTTGATAAGGCATCCGTCACCTTCTGACTGGTAAATAAGTAGGTACACGTCTCAAAAAATTACGGATGATTTACGCACAGTTGACACGCGATATAGACGCAGCCATACTAGGCCCGCATTCAAGGTAAATTATAAATTAGAGGGCTCAAGCTAAGCCGCGCGGGTGCACGGGGCGGTCGCACGCGCATCGTAAAATAGGTAGTGCCCGTGATACGGTTGGCTATAACCTTAAATATAAGGTAGGTTTAGGTGAGTTAGTATCAGATGATCGTATACGCAGCTGGTCTACAACATCAACTCATCCTAAAATCATTTGGACGAAATTGTAACTAGGCTTAAACGTAACTCGTCTATGAAGCAACTTGTCACTAAACCATTTTGTCTACTGTCATATTATCAACTCGTCTTAAATGCTTTCATTTAAGTCGCCTGGGTACCTAATATGGCTGCGTTTATCCCGTGATAAATTTTGGATAAGGCATCGGTCACCTTCTGACAGGTAAATAAGTACACGTGTCAAAAAGTAACGGATGCTTTATCCACAGTTGAAACGCGATATAGACGCAGCCATACTAGTCCCTGGTCGCCTATAAAGCAACTCGTCTTAAATACGTCGGGACTAAACAGCTCGTCCTTCTATTAAGTGGCCTAGCAATTAAAGATAACCAACCTCTTATTAGTGTTGGGTACATAACGCTTTACAAAAATTAAGACGAGTTGCGAATTCGTCTAATTGCTTTATAGACCGGTTAATTTTTAACCTAAATGATTTTAGACGAGTTGATGCCGTCATCACTTAAGTTTTCGACTATTTGATACTTACTCGTTTAAGGTATGTTAGGTCTTCAGCCGGCTCGAATGGCCAAAACACTCAGAAATAGGAGCTCCGCCATAGCGGAGCTCAGTCAATCGTTAAATTTGATTATGAAATATAAATTTTGGTCAACCTCATAGCTATCTAACCGTACCACGTGTGAGGAGGGATAATAAGGATAACGAGCCTAACCTTTACAATTATTTTATGATTATTTCTGACGAATTTCCGATGAAAGTGAATAGGGAATAATGGTTTCAGCTGTAAATGACGACCTCTTGAAATGACAACTTCGTCAAACGACGACATTTTAGATTTAACGACTTCTGAAAATAGCGACTTCTTGAAATGACGACTTCGTTAAACGACGACATTTTAAATTGACGACTTCTGAAAATAACGACCTCTTGAAATGACGACTTCGTCAAACGACGACATTTTAGATTTTACGGCTTCTGAAAATAACGACTTCTTGAAATGACGACTTCGTTAAATGACGACATTTTAAATTGACGACTTCTTGAAATGACGACTTTTTCTTTCCAAATTATTCTAATACGTATGAGCACTTGTAATACAAGGTTGGATACATAATGTAATTATTTATGCATAAGTATTTATACTTATTAATTTAGACCTAGTTATCTCAGGGTAGTGATTGCAAAATAGGGAAACATGGGGGCAATTGGCACCACAGTTTGACATTTATTGTAAGTAAAGTAATTGTTATTTAAAAAAATTATGACATACAGTCTGTGAGCACTTAGGTTCGGTTTTGTACCTCTCTCTCACTCGCTTTTAATAAGATCGTATGTGAGCGAGTGAGAGACAAGTACAAACCCGAAGCACCTGCTAAGAGCTATCGCACTGTAACTGATGATGCGAGTGATTTAGAGGTATTGATTTGAGGCATTTTGCGTTATAGCCGATTTACATCTCAGTTATTTTGCTTCTTAGTCATATAGCGTTTTAGGCGTAATCCTTCAAAGTCGTTTTGCGGCACAGGCATTGTGATCAAAACAGGACATCGAATAGTCTTCAATTCTAGAAGTCGTCAATTCAAGTCGCCGTTTTAAGAAGTAGACATTTTAAAAAGTCGTCAATTCTAGAAGTCGTCAATTCGAGAAGTCGCCGTGGCTCAGGCTTGTTCGGTCCGTTTCCTAACATATCTGCTTTTCAAACTGGTCATCTTCCAAGAAATGACTATTTCCTATAATGTCAGCAAATGGTTTCCTATCATGCCACTTATCCTAGAATGATTCGTTTCCTATTATGTCCGTTACGAAAATTGACCTGCTTCCTATAATGTCCGTTCCTTGTGATGTCCTATTCCTAAGATGTATGCTTCCTATAATGCCCACGTTTTGTGTTCTAAAGCCAGTTTCCTACAATGTCTACTTTCACAATGTTTTCTTTTTTGGCCCTGAATTCAAGGGCTCAGGCTCGTTCGGTCCGTTTCCTAACATGTCTGCTTCTCAAACTGGTCTTCTTCCATGAAATGACTCTTTCCTATAATGTCAGCAAATGGTTTCTTATCATGCCACTGTCCTAAAATGATTCGTTTCCTATTATGTCCGTTTCGAAAATTGACCTGCTTCCTATAATGTCCGTTCCTTGTGATGTCTTATTCCTACGATGTATGCTTCCTATAATGCCCACTTTTTGTGTTCTAAAGCCCGTTTCCTACAATGTCTGCTTTTCACAATGTTTCTGGCCTGTTGAGTTGAAAAAACCAGGATCTTCTCTTTAATACCATCTTCAATGACAAGGAAATTGTTAGATATCAGTTGAGGAACTTTCAGATCGGCCTCAAAATATGGCATTCTTGATGGCATTTAAGAAGGTGACGAAATGGGACTGTGGATGGAGTTAGACGGAGACAACGTAGGAAACTGACATTGTGGGAAGAAGACAATTTTAGGAAACGGACCGAACGAGCCTGAGCCGCGACAATGTGGGAAGAAGGTAATTTTGAGAAGCAGACATTTTAGGAAACAGACATTTTCAAAAGTAGACATCATAGGAAACGGTCAATGTGGGAAGAAGGCCACTTTAGGAAGCAGACATGTTAAGAAGCGGACCGAACGAGCCTGAGCCAACCATTTGCTGACATTATAGGAAAGAGTCATTTCTTGGAAGATGACCAGTTTGAAAAGCAGACATGTTAGAAAACGGACCGAACGAGCCTGAGCCAGTGGCATGATAGGAAACCATTTGCTGACATTATAGGAAAGAGTTATTTCTTGGAAGATGACCAGTTTGAAAAGCAGACATGTTAGGAAACGGACCGAACGAGCCTGAGCCAGTGGCATGATAGGAAACCATTTGCTGACATTATAGGAAAGAGTCATTTCTTGGAAGATGACCAGTTTGAAAAGCAGACATGTTAGGAAACGGACCGAACGAGCCTGAGCCGGTAGTTTTTTACCTTTGGCCCTCCGGGCCTGCTGAAGAACTAACAAAACATAAACCTACCTCATATTTATGATACTAATTTTGGTCAGTGGTACGGTTTAGTGGTACGGTGGGTCTTGGGCACCCGATTTATTTCGCAATTTTTGAGAGTTTTGATATAAAGACGAACCTAACTACTATTTGATGTCACTACGGAAAAGTTGAATATCATGAATATTCGCTATAGCAGTGGTGATGGTGACCACGAGTCAGCCCCTTTTCGTGTGCAGTAGCAGAATCGAGTCATTGTATCCATGCTCCTACCAGTAGTGGGAGAATTGGGACGCGACCCGTGGTCCCACTACTTCAACCCACCGCTCTTCGACGGAGCCCTGCCTGCTCCTATTTCCCGGCGGTTTGCCCTTCGGGCGTTTAGAGATACCCAACTAACCTAACCTACCTACTTTTGCTTGACAAAAGCGAATTGAGCAATATTAATACAACATTAGGCTCAATATCAGACGCTCTTATGCCTGTAGTAATAGAGAAGAGTCCGATATTTTTGAGCCTAATGTTGCATAATATATTATTGCTGGTGAGACGTTCCCTCCAATATTTAGCTACAGAAGACAAAAAAAGGGTATCTATATATCATAATTTATTAAAATTGCTTCGTATGATCTAATACATGGTAATGGCATATTGGACTTTTTCTTAAACTGATGATTAAACGCTGTATCCCGCGTCAGCATAACTTTAAAACCATCATTGGCAGTCCACCAGACGGCCCACCGCTCGCCGACGCGCCGCCGCCGCCGCCGCCGCCCGACGCGCAGCAACCTGTTTAACAAACAGGTTTCAGCAATACCACTTGGGGCCCCCGCTGGCCGCCTCGAGAGCTCCCGCTGCCGCCACCGCCGATCCCAGCCGCCCTGCCGCTTCCACTGGTATAATTTAGGGGGTTGCGGCCGGGCTGAATACCGGCATGAGCTTCAAAACAATCCGCTTTGCAGGGCAAGTCCCAAACGCACGGCGGCGGCGGCTGCCAGTGCACGCAACCTGGCCGAGTGCAAGGTGCTTTAACGACCGGCTTCGTCGGCTTACGAGCGCGACCCCCGGGTCCTATTACTCTTACACTGCTATCATCTACTTCCTCATCATCATCAAAGTGTTTTATCATTTTTTTCATTGCATCATCACTTAAAATTATCACCGATTTTGCATCTGAATACGTCTTTGACAGCTCGCTCGCACACGCACAGGGACCTACTGAATAAGGCTTCTTTATAGAAGCCACCGTAGCAGCAGAAGTCTGAGCAGGCAAGACGCAAGGTTCACAGGCAGGCCCAGGTTTACTCTGGTTAACGATATTAGTAGTTGGACACTTACAGCATTGCCCGCCATGGCCTGCAGGCCCCGCAGGCCCCGCAGAATCAGCAGGTAGCATTCCTTTTAATTCACACACTACAAACTTCTTGCCACTCCCACGAGTACTATCGGTCGCGGCGCTAGAGCTTCCACCGCCCTTCGCGTTTATGCGTTTCTCCAGCACGGCGGGGTCTGCCAAACCACGTGCGCGCGCCAGCTGACTGGGAGCACACAGCGGGTCTGGTAGCACCAGGCACGGAGGCTCACCACCGCACCCAGTGCGGCGACAGTCATGTTGAAGCCCATTACGCTTTATGCAATGGCAACTGTAATACATTATGCCTCCACGTAGCTCACGGCTCTTAATTCTTTTTAGTTGATTTTCTTGTTCTTTTTTTTCTGCGCCGCCCTCCTCAGCATTCTTAGCGCCTTCGGAGGCCTTCCCTTTCTGGAAATTATAATAAGTTTATTTTTACTGAAACTTAACTGCCGACTGTCCGCCACCTACTTGCACAAATTTGTTACCGTGTGCTAGGGAGCAAAGTTATCTTGCTACCACTGGGATTTCAGATCAAAGTCACTGAAGCGGCACACGTAAGTCTTCCCGGGGGGCGGGCGGCGCACGCACGGCGGACAGCTCGGCGGGGTCGGGCGGCAGGCTTTAGGGTCCTCCCGGCACAAGTACCGGATCGACCCTTGTTGAAAATACTGGCAATCCTGAAGTCCATTTCGTTTGAACGCTGATCTCGGCAAACACTGCAGCTGCACATAAAAAATAATACTATCTGCATAAGGTTAGGCGGGCCTATTGCGTCTGAAGGGTTATTGTAATTTTTCATACTAAGACGTTCTACTTTTAAAATTCGTATGAAAAGTAATAGCCCCTCAGACGCAATACCCCGCCTGACCTTAGCTAAATCTTTTTTTGGTAAAAGTATTTTTCTACAAACAAAAAGGTATTAACAATACCAAGAATACGTACCGGAGGACCGCAGTCTTCATATTTATAACATACCATCGGACCGCAAGGAGAACACCTGAAAGCATACATTTTGCTCAGTACCTGATTAACCCGTGATGTAAAGTTCTTGGTATCGCATTTTTCCTTACATTCTGAAATATGTCTATGTCCAGAGGAAATGTGTTATAAATACAAAAGGAGGGCGTTTTTTAAAGATTATTAAATTATATCTCTAAATTTACATAAGGAAAACTCCAAAAATGTGAGTAAACTTTAGAATTTAGAATTTAATTCATTTTTTGCGATTTTTTAACCAAACAACAACCGAAAGGCACGAAGCAAGATAATGTTCTATCAGAAAATTGATGTTTCGGCTCGTCTTTTTTTCAGTTTCCATATTTGAATTTGTCGTGCCAGTGTTTCTTAAAGAAGCAAGCTATTCATGATAATAGTATCCTGCAACACGTCCTTCAGTTTCTGCCCGATTAATTGAAACGCATATTGCATATGGCAGTTAATGCTTCGGCATGTGGATTTGTAGCGAGCTTGGTGCAAGCTACGTGGGCCGGGCAGCACATCGGTGCCGGCAGGACCTCGCATGCTGGAGAATTTTGGCATCCGGTTCTTCGGCAATCATACTGCAACCCATTTCTACGAAGACAAAAGCAGTCCGTGTACAGTATACCGCTTCTAAGCTCTCGACTTTTGATAGCACGGAGTGGAGACATGTTGAAACGAGAAGTAAAATTTAACAGAGAATTTAGGTTTTTTTAACGAAAAATATTGAAGAATTACACAGCAAATTTTCAAGTAAGTTTTTAACAATAAATTACAAATTTCTACTTGGTCATGGTTTTATTTTCTAATTGGTCAAGCTATTGAGTACATATTGTACAGACAGTCTTTATTACTCATATATTATGCCAGTAGGTGGTAGGTAAATTTACATATTATATATAACATTATAATAACACGCATTTAAAAAAGAAATCTCTGTTTGTAGAGTATCGCTTTTATTTACGACTTACAAATCGCCCTCGCTTTGCTTTGGTTAATATAAGTTATAGACAGGTGCATAGTATGCATAGAGGTTTTATATTACGCCGATTTTCAAAGACGTCCTATCTGACACTTTTTGCACGTTTGAATTGTTCATGTCGTTGGATTTTAAATTCAATTCAAGGGTGAATTTTCAAACAGGTATTTTTGGGTGTCACACGGCTGTAATACGGAAAATAATTAATAAAATAATATAAAAAAAAAGGTTTTTAATCGTATACACTGTCATATTAAGAGGCCATACATAATCATCACGCAAATGTAAGCCAAATATCTGAAAAAAAATATTGAACTTTAAAAATAGCGCGAATATGACCACTCTGAGGCATGTCACACTTCCAGTTTTGTCCAAACAAGCTCGCGTAACTTTGTGTGTACGCAATATCTTAATTAGGTATTATACATAATTAGAAAGAATATTAGATGACGCTTCTTAATAATTATCCAATAATGCAAAAATATTAATACCTAAAAGTAGGCAGACCGCTTTGTCTTTGTCCCGCGCCGACCACTCACGAAACGACTCGCAAATACCTGCTGATAACTGGTTCGTCTAGCGACTTACCGCCATGTTTACGTTTTTATTTAAAGAGACCATTAGTTGTGCTTTCGCGACCGAATGGAGTGGACATGTATCTGTGCGCCGTTAGAGCTAGCGAGGTTAGTCTTTTTCGCGATGTATTTTGGTACCCTGTGAAGTAATTTCAGTGGCGCGTAATTTCTGTACGTTAAATAAGTATGTTTTAGTTATTTTCTTGATATTTATAATATACCTTTATAGACTAAATTAAACCCGTAATGCATCTTTTAATAAAGTATATAGTGCAACCGATATCTTTAAAAAACTGTTATGCCGTAATTTCTGTGGCGTAATTTCGGTGGCGTTTTTGTCCACCGTAATTACAAATTCCCACCGATATTACAAGTCAAGTCAATTTTGTATAGGATTTTGTTAAAAACAGTCATAGATTTAGCATAAATGCGTAGCTAAAATTACATTTTATATAACGATGCTAATATTTATTTATTAATGATATTAAAAATATAATGATGTCTATAATCAGAACTATTTAAATTGACTAAAATAAAAACCAAGTTAATGCGAAGACTATTACTAATGAATGAATTAAGGACAGAGAGCCTCGTTGCCAGTTGCCCTATTCTTGAGTGGACTAATCAATCATTTTTTGATATTTTTTTAGGCGAAATAATGACAAAAACAAAACAGAGTAAAGAACAGCGACTGGAAAAAAAGAAGCTAGCCGAAAGGTTACGCAAAGCTAAAATTAAAAATGATCCTCTAAAGTACGAAGCACGTATTATTAATCATTAATTTCAAAGTAAATTTACGATGTAATTTCGGTGGCACCGTTGTAATTTACGGTGGCGCAAAAAAAATAAAAATAGTTTTTAACTAAAATAATAACTTCAGAATGGTGCCTCATACAGCATTTCGATTAGAAATTTAATATCTTTCTAGTCATTATATAAATTATCACCAAACGATGAAAAAAAAATGCGCCACCGAAATTACGAAAAAACGTCCATCTCAAAAATTCACCCTCAAATCATGAGTGTCAGTTATCACACGATCTCTCTATATATATACAATGTTTACAGCTGACTTTTCATTGCACAATACAAACAAATTTTGCCTAGAAGCGACACGCTAGGGCTAGGGCTACTTTCCTACATACAGCCGTCAATGGGGAAAAACACTTGACCTTGTTGTGACTTGTTAACTGTCATTGAAAACCTTAATTTTATGAGAAATAGCAGTCGTTTAAATTGGTAAGGTTTTAATTTAGTTGTAGGTAATTAGGGGGTTTTGTTGGGGACACGAAACACTAACTATAATGACACTTTTAGAGTTCAATATTTCCAAAACGATCCCCCAAATATAAAATAATATCATAACATACACATACTGGTTTTTAAGAGCAAAGTTATATAACCATACCTCATACGATTTTGTAACATAATATAAGGACCTTTTACTGAAAAAATATTATAATAACGAATGATGATACAATGACAATGTTTATACCTGTAACTTATATAGAACATATCCTCAGGAGTAAACTATTTATTCGCATAACATTAATAAATATAAAGACTTTTGACTTTTTACGTTTGAAAATTATGCCGGAATTTTATGGCCACCCTAGTTGTCTTTAGAGTATGGCACAGATTATAATAATTAATAATATACTTGTTAATTCGTTACAGAGGCGTCATTCGCCGCCGCTTGCTGTTATTATTACCTACCGGCCGGTGTATCCCCGGAGATACAAAAATCAGATATCAGCGTAGTGTCCGTGCCTTTTTTAATATCTGTGATGTCAAATTATCTTACTAATCAATTTATTATTAAGTAAATTTCTCATCAAATTAAGACTTATGCCGGCCATCCACGTTACGGTGGACCCGGTGGACCCGGAGAGGTTACCTGCGCAGGCGACCGGAGGACACGGCACACACGCACAGGTTCACCGTACGGTGTCACTCGACGGAACTGATTTTTGGTTTTGCTCCGGGCGCCTGCACCTCTCCTTTCCGGTAACCGTAACGGATGGCGGGCATAAGCGAGAGTTGTCTTAATTTGATGCGACGGACAAACAATTATGTACTACGCGTGCGTGAATTGGTACATATTGGCGTGTTGCGTCTGCGACAACTTTTAATTGACATATTCATTCATATACAATATGGGTTATACCGATACATCCATTAAGTGACTGACATGCAATGGTAAGCCTTATTTGTCATGGTTAAATCGTCTGTACTGGCGACCGACATTCACCACTTTAAAAATAAATTAGACAGTTAATACCAAATCTTCTAAATTCAAAGGAGGCCAGAGGGAATATAAAGAAAGAAATTTGATGATATCGTCAGTACGTTGAAATCTTCTGCGAACATCGCAATTAAAACCATCAAAAAAACTCTAAAAAATTTCAAACTATCTCGAAAAACATCTTTAGAAATTCCACGATTGCCTTAGGGAACTACATTAATTATTTTGGGTCAAACTAGTACTCATTTCAAACAATAATCATGTAAGTATCATCATTACGCAGATTTAACCCCGACTAAGGGGTTGGTAACCGTTATTTTCGCAGTAATAAGCCTGCCACACGTACAATACTCAACCAGTATTGCCTGCGTGGGCAAAACTGTTGGTAAAACAGCCTGCGCAGGAGGTAGAGCTTGTGCGTGTGGTACGGGCACTTACCCGTGTCCGGCAACTATAGCAAGGCCCGATTCTATACGGGAGTCTACCCGGTCGGTCCAAAATCATAAATTCCCTATGCAATCTTGTTTCTTAGGTGCGGAGGTTGCTGTGGAGGCTGCTGTGGGGGTTGCTGTGGAGGCTGCTGTGGAGGGTGCTGCGGCTGCGGTTGCCCTTGCATCACCATCTACACGTGCTGCACGAAGATCTGCTAGCCCCGTGCTTGCTAAGCGAGTCCGCTGTGGACGAGCCATGGTGTCTACGGCGCTTTCGCAAGCCAAGCTTCTTCATGTCGTGTTGAAGTTACATTCAAGTGCCGTTTTGTGGAATAAAATTATGGAATAAGCTTAATGAGAGTTTTCTTAAATATTGCCAATATCTTTGACATGCTGTTGTGGTTTTGTTATCTGACGCCATTACTGCAAGTGATTGAAAGCTGTCAACTATGAAGATACAATAGCAGGTCAAAGACATTATGGCTTTTACCGCCAAAAAACCCCGACCTAGTGATGTGCCGTGCCCGGGAATATTGCCAGTGGCAATATTTCCATAAATTAAGTACTGCGGCCATGCGGTGAAGTTCTTCGCATTTAACCGATGGCCGTCGCAACGGCTGTAAGCTACGTTCATCGATCGCCTGAGATTGCTATCGCAGCAGCTGTACTATCGGCAGTCGCGTGCCCCGTACTGCCGTCAAGACGTCAGGAGCCCCCTATGCCGTGGTCCCACTACTTCGTCCCACTGCTCTGCCTCATCGCCAGAATCTGTTTGTTCCGCAAGTAGGTTAGGTTCGTTAGGTATCTCTAACGGCCCTTACACGCTGATTTGTCGTCGCCGCATCGCTGCGATTTTTTATTCGCGACTATAACGCTGCGTGCGCGCCAGTTGCAAGCCGCGATATCGCCGCGGTTATTACCTCTCGACGCATGCTATCCAATACGCGTCATGTCCAATACGCGTATTGTCAAATTTGATTACGCATTTTGTCCAATACTCAATTTGTACAATACGCTTTATGTCCAATTCGCTTTTGGCCAAATACGCATTATGTCCAATAAGTGATATGTCTAACACGCATCATGAGCAATACGCGTATTGTCAAATTTGATTACGCATTTTGTCCAATACTCAATTTGCCCAACACGTCTTTTTTCAATTGTGAATAAAGCCATGCACCAAGATGTACCTTTCCTAGATTTAATGGCATAAATAGTTTCAATCAGCAGTTTATGGTTTTCTTTTTATGTTATAAAATTGGATAAGGTATTCTTTTGGTATACAATCTCAAGTGCTATAGTACTGGCCACTTGATTTATTGCGTCTCGACGCATGCTATCCAATACGCGTCATGTCCAATACGCGTATTGTCAAATTTGATTACGCATTTTGTCCAATACTCAATTTGTACAATATGCTTTATGTCCAATTCGCTTTTGGCCAAATACGCATTATTTCCAATAAGTGATATGTCTAACACGCATCATGAGCAATACGCGTATTGTCAAATTTGATTACGCATTTTGTCCAATACTCAATTTGTACAATACGCTTTATGTCCAATTCGCTTTTGGCCAAATACGCATTATGTCCAATAAGTGATATGTCTAATACGCATCATGAGCAATACACGTATTGTCAAATTTGATTACGCATTTTGTCCAATACTCAATTTGCCCAACACGTCTTTTTTCAATTGTGAATAAAGCCATGCACCAAGATGTACCTTTCCTAGATTTAATGGCATAAATAGTTTCAATCAGCAGTTTATGGTTTTCTTTTTATGTTATAAAATTGGATAAGGTATTCTTTTGGTATACAATCTCAAGTGCTATAGTACTCTGGCCACTTGATTTATTGTTTATCTAATAACGTCAGGTAGGTATGAGTTTTCTATACTTGACATTAGATTGTAATTGTATCGAAGCAGAATAATTACTTTAAAATGTCGAATGGCGAAGAGATTTTATTTGTAGACAATCAAAGAGGGGGGAAAACGTTCCCTTCGTATCGAAACGTCCCAAAAGCAAATAGTCCTATTAGCATAATGACCTAAAAGCAAATTGTCCCATTAGCAAATTGACCCGAAAGCAGAACGTCCCTTTCGCAAAACAACCTAAAAGCAAGTCGTCCTATTATCAGGTTGCCCTTTTAGCAAAACGTCCCGAAAGCGAAACGCCATGAAATCAGAATGACCTAAACGCAAAATGTCCTATAAGCAGAACGTCCCATGGTGTAGAGACAAGAAAAAAAACGGCCAGGTCCGAATCGACGCTTTCTTCTTTTACTTGGTTCCAGGTTTCATTAATGTGTTGTGAAATTGGTGAAGAAATGTAATGACATTTGAAAAAAAATATAATAGGGAGATGCAAAAACTAAGAATTGGTGAAATTTCGTCTTACGAGTTCTTGAAAAAGATAACACATTATTAAAAGAATTTTATCTGACGGTTATTAAAATGACATGCTTATAAAATGACTAGCAGACCCGTGACCACTTCGTTGGTTTGCTATCTTACGCGGTTTAGATTTTTCATACAAAAGGATTTTCCCGCTAATTCCCGTTCCCGTGGGAATTTCGGGAATTCCTTTCTTAGTGCACCTCTACGGTACCTAAGCTACGTGCCATCCAAATTTCAAGTGCCTACGTTTAGCCGTTTAGGCTGTGCGTTGATATGTCAGTCAGTCAGTCAGTTTCTCCTTTTATATATTTAGATATGAAAGAAGTGCTTTTTTTTTTGTGGTGTTAAGTAATAAGTTAGGAAGAGCTAGTTGATTGAACACATTGTTACTTTATTTTGCTTCAACTGAATTAAAATAATATTTTTTAAACGGGCCCCTGGCCGTTTTTTTTCTTGTCTCTACACCATGGGACGTTCTGCTTATAGGACATTTTGCGTTTAGGTCATTCTGATTTCATGGCGTTTCGCTTTCGGGACGTTTTGCTAAAAGGGCAACCTGATAATAGGACGACTTGCTTTTAGGTTGTTTTGCGAAAGGGACGTTCTGCTTTCGGGTCAATTTGCTAATGGGACAATTTGCTTTTAGGTCATTATGCTAATAGGACTATTGGCTTTTGGGACGTTTCGATACGAAGGGAAAACGTTACTTAATACAGGGTACAGATATAATTTAAATGTGTCATACGAAAACGGAAAATCTTTGTGGCGTTGTGTGAACCGATCGATTTGTTCCGCATCGGTAACGGTGGATGCTTCAAGACAAAATATAATCCGAAATTCCTTTAACCACACGTGCAGAGCGGATAATAAGAAAAATGAATTATACAAACTGGTTGACGAGTGCAAAAAAGAAGTGTGTCAAAGTTTAGAACCGATATCGAAAATCTTCGAAAAAAAATTCGAAGCTATGAAAGAAGAAGACTCTTATGCTGACTATGTACCGACCTTAAAACAAAAACAAGATACCCTTTACAGGTCACGTAAGAAGTTTTTGGGGAGTGAAAAATTATTGTTTTCTAGAATTGAAGATGTACAAGTTCCTCAAATTTTAGCTAAACATTTTTTGATAGCTGATGATGGGGACAAAGATAAAATTTTAGTATTTTGCACAAACACTTCCTCAAAGTTTATTAAGGCTAACAGAACAAATGGAAGTTTCTTTGGTGACGGAACCTTTAAGGTCGTACCATCCTGTTTTTACCAATTATATACGATATTTTTGGATGTCGGGTCTACAGCTATGTCAACAAATTTGATTCCAGTAATATACGGATTGTTACCCAATAAATCAGAAGCAACCTATATTCGTTTCTTCACTATACTGAAAGAAAAATTAGGCTTGAATATGTCCAGTTATAAGTGCGATTATGAGCTTACGGTATTCAATGCATTAAAGAAAACATTCCCTGAAACTGTTCTATCAGGATGTCACTACCATTACTCAAAAGCCATATGGAAAAATTCCGATAAACTGAACTTGTCTGAAACCAAGGAAGGTCGAAATGTTACACGACTGGTTGCAAATCTACCACTGCTTCCACCAAACAAAATTAACGATTGTTGGGTAACTATACTTGCAGACTCCCCAAAAACTCCAGAGATGGAAGCATTCTCAAAATACTATGAAAGACAGTGGCTCAAGGTAATAAAACCAGAACTTTTAAGTTGTGGTTCTGCTAAACATCGCACAACTAATCCCTTGGAGGGCTGGCATTTTAGAATGAATCGCAAAATTCAAAGAAAACCTAGCGTTTGTTTCTTTATTGAACAGATAAGAAAGGAAGCAAAACATCACGATTTTGAATTAAGAAGACATCTATTTCAACCGTTAAAGAAAAACCGTCGAAGCATCCATATTGGCTTTGATCTAAAATATGAAGAATATTTAATAAAAATGAATCAAAACAAAATGACACCAAAAGAATTTCAAAAAAAAATGATCTATTTTAAATTACTGTATAAATAAGTCCACTCTGAAGGATTGGCTGAGCTGTTTGGCTCTTCAATTAATTATAAGACAGCCGTTAGTTAATACTGTACTTTAAGTTAGCCAAGTTGAAGTATTTAATTGTTTTTTTCAATGAGTGTGTATATAATATACCAAATATATTCAAAACTTTGGCGTTACTTTATTAATAAGGTCAGTAGTGGGGCTATTTCGGCTAAAAAAAAGAGTTCTCAAAAATATAAATCATGTCGATTTTATTCCCGTCAAAATTATTCAAATAAATTCGTCGGGAATAATTCCGTGCCTGGCGTGAATACGTTGATATGTCTAAAACGGCAATTTTACAGGGCGCCAATTTTAAGGTTTGACATTTTCTGGTAAATCGCTGTTTGATTGTAACTTTGATGTAAAACTTGATTTATCCATCATTTTCTGCATACTTTTGAATGATTAGAAGATTTTTGTGAGATTCCTCTTAGTTTGATTAATATTAGACTTATCAACTTACGTCTCATCGAGTTATCAACGTATTCACCATACAAAGAGGGGAAAATTGACGTTTCGAGAAAGAAAAAAAATCGTGAAAAATCCATTTCATGTTATTATACTTCACAAAAGTTTTGTTAAATACAACTTTTTATTATCTTTCAAGTGAAAATGAGTGATTTAAAGAATTATGTCTAGTTTTAATAATAATAGACATATCAACTGGTTCACCGACGAGAGCGACGAGTTATCAACAAATTCACAGTATTAGTAAGAAAAAAATTAGAAATAAAACACCTGTTTTTTTAATAATTTTTTAATTAAAGAAACTGAAATCATCATATAATTTAATTTTTGGAGTCATTCCAGGAATTTTACTCTTCTACATCCTCCAAATCTGGGTTTATCTCGTCAATATCCGGGTCAGCTGAGGCACAGTTTACTGTTTTTATTTGCAAATATTGCAAGAATTGGGGTCCTGACGTATTGTGATAGTTTTAGTCCACGTAGAATATTTAAAAAAAAATGTTATTACGCACGATAGGGCGTAATGGTAAAAAAAGGCCCCCGGGTATTATTTTGGATAATTACGGTCGATTTTTCTAGCATGTTAGGACACTATTTACGAGCAAGTGTGATGAAAATAATATTAAGTGCCCGCCTACTACACGTCCATTTATGTATAATATCTAGTGCCTGGTATTACTCTTATTAAACTTGGATGTAGGGATAGACACACATATACAGACGACCCAAAGCGAAATACAACATTCGAATCGAACTTTAGATCTAGCTTTGCACTAAACAAAGGTAACTGCTGAGGTGGGACAGTACATTTTATAATTTAGTATTAGAAAACGAGCGATAGGAAAACCACTATCAATATGCGTGTTACACTTACGGTTAACTTATTGAAAATAATAATAAATACACCAACAAACAAAAAACAAATAAAGTCGTAAAGAGTGTCTCGTAACCCAAATTCTTAGTCCTTCTGTTAATTTGTAACAAATACGTAATTTGTAATACAAGTACGTTTCAACATCATCAATATACATTTAATTAAACCCCAAAACTTTCTAAAATCCTAGAAGCGAGCTACGATCGCTTTAAAGTAGAAGTTAAATCACCTATTTAAATCAGAAGCACTAATCAGGTGAACTCCTATAAAACCGAGAAGTTAGATTTATGTAAGTTTCAAGACCACTTCGTGCTTGTTTTGCATATGCTCGATAATTCCTACAGGACCTATGGGAAAGCTTAGTCCAGCTTCAACACTATTCAATTTAATAAAAAGCCGATCTATTTTAATGACAATATAAAAAAGTATTTAGATACAATTTATAACTTACATTTTAACAACTTCATTCTATTTTAAATCTTTTATATCTAGGAAAGGCCTCAAAGATACTGGCAGCATTTACTCGCTGGATGGTTAAACTAATGCGTTGAACGAGGAAACTGCCACCTTCTCAACGCCGAATGAAATGAACATATCTTATTTATATTTAAGGCATTCTCTACTAGTCCACCAACTGGCCAAGACCACTACATTGGCCAACCTTTAAGTTTTCAGCTAGTTCAGCTGCCGCACCAGCCCTATTAGAGGTCCGGTGGAGATGTGTGACTGGGCTAGCATGTCTACTCAGGTTGCATCTCACACTAGCACCCGTCCCATATTCTGCACGGAACCAAGGACATTTTGTCACGTATTTTGCCATCATATCTACAAATGCCGGTCGGGTCTAAAAGGGCCGGCACGTTTATTGAGGCAGGAGACCGGCGGATGATGTCATTTAGTGCGGGGGTTCTTGAAAACAACAGGCGTTACATATCGGTTGCTGTCGCACATAATCTGGTTTTCACAGAATACCAGCGTTGCAGCACTAACAAGTTTAGTGTCGCAACACAATGCTGAGCGCACCTTTAAATGTTAAGATAAATTAGTGAAATTATTTTAATATTATGATAATAAACAGAGACAACACTTTTATATTGGAATTAGTAATATTAACAACTGTACATATTCTTTCTTTGTTTCCCAGATATTACATTATTATCTGAAAATATACAAGTATACTGGTTTGTTCCCTTGATTAAAAACATTGATAAGTATACACGTCAAGGTTTCAGGTACTGATTTTAGTTATTTGTCTGTTAATATCTTAAGATATTCTGGAGAATGAGAATATTTTTAAAACATAAGTTGAGATATCGTATTATTGTGTTGGTTCATAATTCTTTGACGTAAGTTTCCATGTTGAGATATCACATGATGCACTTGTTTGATTTACTCTACGTAAGTTGATAACTTGGTGGCCAGTAGTACAAATTGAGATGTCATATAACGCACTTAGATATATTACCTGTACCTAAATTGATAACTCGGTGGATAGTCGTACACATTGAGATGTGAGACGAGACAAATCGATGGGCAGTAATATAAGTTGAGATATCACATTATGCACTTAGTTTTGGTTACTGTACGAAATTTGATAACTCGATGGAAAGTTGTACAAGTTGAGATGTCACATTACGCACTTCGTTTTAGTTACTGTGCGTTAGTTGATAACTCGATATATTTGATTTGTTTGATTAATATGTCTTTATGTTAAAAAAAGTACGTTATTAGTGTAATCGAGAGTAAATTGATAAAATTATTTATAAATCTATGCACACAATGTGATGTGTAATATGTCTTTTTATCCACAATAACTTGCCAAAAGTATAGTTATCAATGTATGAACAATGGCCATAAGTCAAAAAGTAATTAAGATAAAAATATGAAAAAAATTACCAATATAGAAAAAAAAATAACGAAGCGTTTAAAGAAATAAAAAAAAAAACGTACATGTCGAGATATCAACGTCTTCACGCCAGCCACGGAATTTGTATAAGAGAAAATTGAATGCAAATAACTTATTCTTAATCAAATGAATTTACTTAATAATGATTTTCTATTTAAAATAATATTCCATGAATATGAATGTAGTCTGGGTAAGGTAATTCAAGATATACAAATGAGCCGCTACTTGGTTTGATAGATAAATAATAAAAATAAATATTTCTAGAGGGGGCACTCCATACATGTAACAGAAGTTGAAATTTTTTTTTTTAAACATCAACGTGTGGCACTTACTTCGACAGATCTTCTAAAAAGTCTTCTGAGTCCCCACACTTATGGCAACCCTAATGTACTGTAACACAACACCTACAAAATCAGGCTTCAAAATGGCATTCAAATTTAAAGATGCACTTATTTTAAGCATTTCAATCTAAGTAAATCTTTATACAGGTTATTATAATACATGAGGTGTGAAAAGTGCGTCTAGTACACATTCGTCTGATTCCTTTTTCGTCAGAATAAATTATAGCCTGTTTTTTTTCGGACGAAAACGGACTTTCGAGCAGATTCCGCTATCGTCAGAATAAAATATAGGTAGGTTTAGGTTATGTTAGTTTTGCAGCAGGCCCGGAGGGCCAAACCATCCAGAAATAGGAGCTCCGCGTAAGCGGAGCTCCGTCGACACTGCCTAATATTAAATAATATAATGTAACAAATAAATAAATTATAAAAATTAACCAAAGTTTTTTCTGTCCAAAAAGTAATTCCGTTTTCGTCCGAAAAAAATAGGCTATAATTTATTCTGACGAAAAAGGAATCTGACCAATGTGTACTAGATCGAAAAGTGTAAGTAGTCTTAAGTCTTATTTTGCAAATAAAGTATTATTATTATTATTTAGCCTACACCCAGTTAATTAATATTAATCGTCTATTTCGTTATGGTTCTTATATCACCTAAAGTATTAAAAAAAATGTTGTTTAATAAGATATTTATGACATTAAGATGACATTTTCACAGTGAAGTTGTGAATTTGCAATTTGAGCTCGTATTCATGGATTATTGGAACTGGGATAATGCTTTCGACATTAATTTGTGTAAGTATTTACCTTTGTAGCCATCAAAATACCAAATTAATATAAATACCAGTAAGTATGATTACTTCGACAGCATAGGAAAATTACTATAGGAAATTCGCTACAAAATTTGTTTACAAAATTGTACTTGTTACTAAATAAAACAACTTTAATTAACTGAATTCAGTTGGGTAATGATTATATCTGAAAGTTCTGAACTACAATAAAAATGGACTAGACTAATTGAAATTATTTATCGTTACTATTATTTTTTTTAGTATTTGAAGATTCCCCGTCTACAAATTTAGAAGAAAGCACAGAATCAGAAGAACGAGCTAATACAAAGGACTGCAACGTTTCTGTCTTAGATGGATTGTGCCAAAATGAAGGCATGGCAAAAGAATGGGGCGGAGAAGCAGGAAGCACTTCAGGCGATGATACTACTTTAACTTATGATTGGTCAGGTGACGACGATAACGCGATGTCAAGCGATTCCGAAAAAACCGTCATTTACAATTACATAAATAATGTTAATGTTCGTCCACTGGACGAAACAGAAGTTGTTTCACTGTCGTCGGAATAAGTTGTGCATGCGTTATGTCAAATATTATGAAAAAAAAACATTTTTTATTTTTTGGTATTTTTATTCGACAAAATCTTTGTGCCTTGTTAATCTATCATTGTAACATTATGCCTTCATTTATGCATTCTTACTGTGACACGATGACCTTACTGGCAACTGGTTGCGTAACAAGAATAAATATTCTTCTATATATCACAACTGGTTGCCATGAGACTTAAAAATCCTCGTAGACAACTGGTTGTGAAACGTGATAGTACTGAATTTCTTAGTGGACATTTTGCGATTTCGACGTTCTGCGTGTTGGACGTTTAGCGTAGAGGACGTTCTGCGTGTTGGACGTTTAGCGTAGACGACATTCTGCGTGTTGGACGTTTAGCGTAGAGGAAGTTCTGCGTGTTGGACGTTTAGCGTAGACGACATTCTGCGTTTGTATTGGACATCCTGCGTGTTAGGTTTTCTACGTATTGGACATCCTGCGTGTAGGACTATCTGCATATTGGACATTCTGAGTATTGGATGATCTGCGATTTTGATATACTGCGTATTGGATCAAGTGCCAA
Organism: Acleris laterana; assembly: GCA_963966035.1. Taxonomy (NCBI): domain Eukaryota; kingdom Metazoa; phylum Arthropoda; class Insecta; order Lepidoptera; family Tortricidae; genus Acleris; species Acleris laterana. The sequence continues at coordinate 12,026,853 of OZ014440.1, forward strand.
GTTTGGGCAATACGCGTATTGGACATGACGCGTATTGGATAGCATGCGTCGAGACGCTTTTTGCGTAGGGGTTTTGGTAAACCACCCTGTGCCTACTGAGCATTATTATCCATTTTGCTTCTTGTACATTTTACGTTTTGTACATTTTCTTTATGTACGTTTGGCGATTAAGCATTTTGCTTTTGTAACATTTTGCGAATTATGCATTTTGCATTGAACAATTCGCGAAATACGTATTTTTCTTTTTACACATTTTGCTTTATGTGCTTTCAGCGTAAGTACATTCTGCGTACTGTACATTTCGCGTACTGTACATTTGTCATGATGTTGATTTTGCGTATGTACATTTTGACTGTTTGCACATTATGCGTGCAGTTAGCATTTTGCGTGTTGTACAATATCAGCCGAAGCCATTCTATTCTGTGTCCAATAGAATGAACCCTCGTGGTCTTTCCTGCTAAAATAGTTGCAAGCTTGTACAAAATGCTTGTCAAGCCTGCAGACATTATGTGCCTAACAAAAGAAACGAGCGCAATTTTTTAATCCATTTTATTACAGCACGGTCACGATACGGTACAAACTGCATCACAGAAGGTCTACGGCGGATCCAACTGGCAAGAGCGGCGGCAAGGCGCTGCGGCAGACGTCATGCCGCAGCGCACCCGGGATCCCGCCGCACTACACTAACAAATCTTCGTGCAACACGTGTAGATGCATATCTTGGGGCAGCAGCAGCATGAACCGCAGCATGGACCACCGCAACACCTGGAAACAAATAAAATGTTAGCAAGAGTTCCGTGCCTCGGGGTAAATGGGGGTGGGGTTTGGATAATTGAACTATAGGCGACGGTCCGACGGTGGTGCAGACGCGGCATGGTCCCCAAGGATGGTTGAAGAAAGACATGAGAGTAGCAAATAATATTTTATTGACATAAACGAGCACCAACGTTGTCCAGTAAAATCACGTACAAAATAGTTAGGGGATCCTACCAGATTATCTTACTGGCCATCGTGGCAAACAAGGGCAAGGGCATCATTTCGTTGTAAATCGACCACCAAAAGTCCCAGCGGGCTAAGCGCTTCAAGATGGTAGAACCAAAGGGAGACCAAGCTTTAAGCAAATAGCTATCCATATTCTGGATGGCAGTGGAACGTCCCGAATATAAATGGAGCTCAAATGTTAAAATACTTACATTTTGTTAAGCACGTAGAACGGCCTTCACTATTATTGCAATAAAAGCACGGATTTACCGGATCTTCACCAAAAGGCGATAGTGACGCGATACTTTGAAAAATTATTACTTAAAAGTAAAAGGACTTTCTGATATATTTTTACGAATTTAGATTATATATTTTTTTTATCGATTTTTGTTCCAACAGGAGGATTTGTATAAACTGACCATAGGAAGGAATTGTGTTTACCATTACGGCTTTCTAGAACGATTTAAACTTAGTTTATTCTTTGCTACAAAATGGTTTCTAGCCAGTAATGGAGACGTGAGATTTTTAACTGGCTAGTAGCTAAATATTTTATTGATTTTAGATAAAATATTGTTTAAATGTTAATTTAATTGGTTCAAAACTTGAATATACATATTTTGTTAAAATATACATCGATTTAGATTTCAAATCAAAGAATTAACATAAATATAGCATTTTATGTAAAGTGGGTATTCAACCTCAATACCCACTACTGGTTTAAAAAAAAAACCTGTCATTAAAATCTGAAAGTTCTAGTAAAATATCGAATTAAAGAGTAAAATCAAAAAATAATATATTAAATTTTTGTAAGTTATATATTTCTGGTATTTTTAATCAAAATTAACAATGTGTAGCCCAATCCCATGTTTGCCAAGTTATAAAGAACCGCTACCATGCATGCCATGCATCCCCGTTTATGTGAGTAAATATATACTATATATTAGACTATCGTCCGACCACATCCTGACCGGCAAAGCCAAGCCGTATCGATTCCGGATTTTATTTTGCGGAAAATGTGTCGTCCTATTTTTTTGTAGGTCCCACCTATATTTTTGTCAATGGACGTAGTGATAACAACTTACCTCTTCTGCATTGGTCCATCGAGACCCGTAAGAAGAGTCGCGTAAGCCGTCGCTGCACGCCATCGTAGTTCATCCACTGTTCCAGAAAAAGTATGCATTCATAGCATGACGACGCGGTACCCTGGTTGTTAGAGACCCTGCTTCATCCCTGCTTACGAAACTAGCGGTCCTAGGTTCGATTCCCGATACGGACATATAATTGGTGTGATGAGGGCGAGTATTTCTTCCTGAAACATATATCTAGGAAATCATATATAAGGTTAACTGGAAGAGATCCCTTATAGGGATAAGTTCGCCTTTGTACATACTTACCTTTTTTGTTTCTGTTTATTTTTGATTTGTTATTTTCTGTTTGTACAATAAAGAGTTTACATACATACATACATACATACATCTAGTGCCGTCGTCTAATACCCATAGTATAAGCCTAGAGCACCCTGGAGCTTAGTTTGGGGGCACTTTGGGGACAAGGGTAATCCGCGTAAAAATTCCTGCGGGCCTAGTATGTCTGCGTCTATATCGCGTGTCAAATATGGATAAAGCATCCGTCACTCTCGTACTTATTTACGGGTCAGAAGGTGACGGATGCCTTATCCACTCTTTGTCACGCGATAAACATAGCCATATAAGGTCCCCCAGATGAAAATGAATCTCTGTTTCCCTTGGTTATGCCATAACTCCAGAACGACTTGACCGATTTGTATAAAAAAATATTGTTCTTAACTATCAGGACAAGGCCTGTGTGAAAAAAAATACTATAGGGCGGCACCGTGCATGGGCAGCTAGTTATTACTAACTATTTGTTTATTATAGAATACTAGGTTCTGGTTTTGCCAGCGACTACGCGTCCGCGTAAAACGCGTAAAATTCGAATTTTTGACATCCCACGGGAGCCGTTCATTTTCTGGGATAAAAAAATTCTATGTTACTCAGGGATCAGGCGGATCTGTAGTTTTTGAGTTTATTAGTTACAATTGTTACAAACATACATACATAAATACAAATCTTTCTTCTTTATAAAATTAGAAAGTAGTTTTTTTTCTACTTTCTTACTATTGCATAAAGGAACAATCATATCGCTTCTTATAATACGTTGACGCACCGTAAGCTCAGTGACGTGACCTTTGCGTCAACGTTTGCGGCGACGCATTTTTTGTTACGTTTTCAGAAAAGGTGGCGTTCTAATGGACGTGACCACACGGTCGATGTTAAAGACGCGAGACGTTATTGCGTCAGCGTATTGTATGTAACGGTGTGGTCGGGACATAAAGGTTTTCTTTTGTTCGCTCCTCAGGGCCCGCGTTGTCTCCCTTGCGGCATGGACAATGTCACGCTCCGCCGACCGCTGATCGTAGGAGACAGCACCTTCGAGTATCGCCCCACATCCTGGCCGGGCATGATTTTGAACAATCAGGACAAAAAAATCCGTTACCAACTTATTAATTATGAACGACCAGTTAGTATTCGACAAATTTGAATTACTCTAATCTACTGATTTTTTATTCACTTATTTGGGTCTTTTCTCATACTCCGTTTAACTTATTTTGTTTTATCTCACGAAAGCGGGTGGGCCAGACTTGTAGTTGTAACACGTATAAACACGCACATTACGATGACGTTTAGCGACGACAGCTTCATACTCGTATATACGCACTCAGAGACATGTACACATCTACACAAACAAGTATCCCCCACCTGCTTTCGTGAGATAAAACAACTGGAGCTAACAATTGGCTCAGAGGTCAATCATTATTACTCTGGTACTCCAAAGGCATCATAGCGACTAGTCCGGCGGCAACTCGCCTCCGCTTAAGTTCTTCTTAAAGCGCCATTTAATTTTTTTCTATGTTATGTTTTTAGGTGAAAGCTCATTTCCCATCCTGCGCACCTTCATATTGATCTCTGGTACGACGAATGTTCACCTTTTAAGTAAGTAATTTTACGTTTTCGTTTTCGCTCCACCCATTCGTGTGAAAATCAGACACTACAATCGAAGTTTTTGACGATGTTGTAACAAGATCGGTTGTACTCAGTATTTTTTCTTCCTAAAAACAGCAGATTATTAAGTCGAAAAATGTTCTTAACTAGCTGATCCGACAGACTCTGCTATCCTAAACCTTTTTAAGGATGACTTCCATGGGTAGCGGCCGGTGCCACTGACGCATGTGGCTGACGTGCGCGATCGTATCACGCGTCTGGCGGCAATACTAAACACTATGAGAGTGTATGGCACCGCTTCCGTGGTTACCGGCCGACACGACTGGGCGAACTATGCGCGGTTGAACCCTAATTTCATAAAGCGCTAAACACACAGAGCGCTGGCACGGGTCGGGCCGTGATGCTTTTTAGGACCTGCGTACGACCCTCGCAAGACGTCTTTGGATTGATCATATAAATATTTGACCCCCGATATTTATTATTATATTTACTATATGCAGACTACGCAGCGAATCAATGCATACGCAACAGTACAATGCATACACTTTTTGTGCAACCCATTGTGTCAGGAGTACAGTCAACAACAAAAGAAACTGATAAAATAGGGCCTCAAAATAGTATATACAATAATATGAGTCAGGTGTCACTGACATTATAGAGGTAGTTTAGCAAAAGTAAATTAACTCCTGATGTGTCATAAGTAGGGTTAGGATACTCGTGGCATTTTTGGACAAGAAATGCAGTGGAGTCGTCATTATTTACTTTTTATAATTGAATGAATGACTGAATGGTACAAATCTTAACTTATGTAAAATTATACGTAAACGATTTCCATTAAATTATTTTACGACTCGAATTAAATTTTCCACTTACTCAAGCTACCAATCGCCTGATCATTTCATCAAATATTATACCTTTTTGGTTGACTAAAAATTATCTTCAAATAAAGTCAATCACTATGACATTTTTATATTGTCAATCTTGACAATTCACACAAATCGTAGTCTCATTAATTTTCGGAAGCAACACATAATTTACGAAACGTTGTCGACGTGACCTTAAATAATAAATAAAATGAATTTTCGTCAAGTTAGAAGAATTTTGGGATGGATAGAACCATGTGAAGAACTTGTATATAGCGAAGAAAGCAAAACTATATATTGTTCAGCTTGTGCAGTAAGTCTGACGCAGATGAAAAAATATAACGTGCTGAAACACATCAATAGTGCTCAACACCGAATGAAATGTGGCGACCAACATGACTTTGTTTATGACTTGTGCATATTTCTCATTGCGTGTAATATTCCTTGGAACAGGGTAAATCATCCGGAATTTCGAAAGTTTTTTGAAAAATACCTTTGTTGTAAATGTACAAATTATAAAAAGCTGCCGGAGCAAAGTGTTTTGAAAAAAAACTATCTGTCAAAAATTTACGTGGCAATAATTGATAAAATAAGACTTGCAGTTTCCGACAGTAATCTATGGCTCACTGTATACGAAACAGTTGACACTGTTGGCAATTGTGTCGTAAACGTTATCGTTAAGTCTTTGGAAGATAATTTGCAAAGACCGTATTTGTTAGCCTGTAAAGTTGTGACTCTAGTAAATGCTAATACAATTGCTTCTGTGGTTGACGACAGCTTAAGGTTTTTATGGGAAGAGAACTACACAGAAAATATAAATAAATTTTTGATATTCTGCACAGACAGTGCTGCGTACATGCTTGCCGCTGGTAAGATCTTAAAGAAGACATACACCAATGTTAAACACGTTACTTGTTTAGCTCATGGTCTACATAGAGTCGCGGAGCAAATTCGATCTGAACATAGTTTGGTAAATACTTTAATATCAAATGTAAAAAAAATATTTTTGAAATCGCCCCACCGCGTTCGACTTTTTAAAGAATATGCTCCAAATATACCATTGCCACCAGAACCGGTAATCACTAGATGGGGCACCTGGTTACAGGCTAGTTTCTATTACGCTACCTACTTTGAAGATATAAAAAACGTTGTGATGCAGTTAAATAGTAGAGATGCAATTGCTATCAGAAAAGTTCAAGCTTTATTTGGAAATGAACATTTGAAAAATAAGTTAAAATGTATACAAGATTGCTACGAAATTATACCAGATTCAATAAAACAATTAGAATGTACAAATATTTCAATAGATGAAAGTCTCCTAATAATTGACATTGTAACAAGTACACTGAACTCGCACGGAACTGAGACTGTGCGAAATAAGCTGGAATATGTACTGAATAGAAGTCCAGACTTTTACGAAGTGAGAGATATGGTATATTTTGGAAATCATACTCAGATTCTAAAGCATGCTACATTAACATCGGTGGATGTTGAGCGATCATTCTCGACACATAAATGGATTTTTAACAAGTTAAGAAATCGCTTTACTCCAGAAAATATGGAACAGATTGCCACAGTATATGCATTTCATAATCTTAACAATAATTTAACATCAGATGAGGATAACATGCAAGATTTTGAAACTTTAATTCCAATTGCTAATTATTCAACATCATAGATAGATAGTTGTGTTCAAAAACCTATTGGTTTACTCTAATACCTCACTTCCAGTATAGGATAATCAATTTGTTTGTTTATAAAAAGTAATGTTACTTACTATTTTTGTGTCATTCATTATCATTCATTCATTCATTCAATCATAAAAGTATCTATAATAACGACTCCACTGCACTCTGTTCAAAATTGCCACCAAAAATCCCAACTCTAGTCATAAGCACAGATCGGAACAGGTAGAGCTAATTTGCCTAAACTTGACGCATATTCATTCATGCGTGAGCGAAATGGGAATACCTATTCCGATCATTGGTCATAAGTAACTGATCACATTAATTTCGAAACTGAAAATGAGTGACATGCTATTCAAACATTGTTCGTGTTAACATTACCAATACCAAACGTAGACTAGAACCTAATTAAACTTTTTTTTGTTTATGTTTTAGAGTTATTAGATTCAATTAAGCTGTCACGAATGGAATGAACAAAAGTAATGTCACTTATCACTGTGTGAGTGCCATCCTTTGAACTGATGGTGAATGAAAAACTTGCTATTATTATACACACTTATACACTTTCGTTCACTCATTCGATCCATTCGTGCCAGTTCTTGTGAATCGACCTATATATGTAAATACTGGCTTTTGCCCGCGACTTCATCCGGGTAGAACTCGTTTATCGCAGTTTAAATGAATAGTTTTAAGTAATTTTATAGTTTGACGTCCTCCCTGGCCAGAATGATCTTTTAAACACATGTAATACTTATTGAGCTCGAAATTTAAGATGAATTGGATAACGTCATCTAGGTTAATACATTTTGGTGTACAATACTTTTTGTTTTGTCATATTTCGCTAAAATATGAAGATTTCGTCGGCTGAATACTCGTGAGCATGCTACATACAGTCGCCCATGGGAAGAACAGTTTGCTTTTAAATGTACACCGGGTACTCTGTTTGTCCTTGAGCTTTTATTTATGGTCAATCTTTTAAATTTAATATAACCCGGTGCAGCGGTTTATCCGTGAAAGCGTAACAAACAGACAGACGACAGACAGACGGAATTAATTTCACATTTATAATATAATTATAATATACTTACCTAAGTATTTTTTTTTTCCACAACAATATTGTACCTATATGTATCGAGGTATAGATTGTAACTAACAAACATGTTGACTTTTTCAAAAATCACCATGGGCGCCATCTTGAATTCCAAATTTGATGTCATTTTAAAAATCTGCGTCCTCAAAATGTACGAAAATGACACCCATGTCCACTTGTTCAAAAAACATTTTGAATTTATCATTTTCGAGATCTACGTCACCATAATCTTAAGAAAATGACACCCGCATGACGAGTTTTTGAAGCGTCAAACAAATTATCGTCATTCCCTGGGAAATTTTAATTTTGCCGGAATGGGATTTTCGTATGTGGATATTCCAGGGTAAAATATATATTCATTCTAAATTTCATCCAAATTCACCCAGCGGTTGCAGCGTGAAAGAGTAACTAAAGTAAAACCCCTTTTACCCCTTAGGGGTAGTTTTCCTAAATAGCTGAACGTTGTATTTTTTATTTAAGCTTATAACCATTAGCCTAAACACCAACTTACAAGTTGTTTACTGTTTTATTTATATATTTTATTATATGTTAACTATAAAACAGTAGCTTAAATACCAATTTCCAAGTTTCTAACTACAAAAATGACTATGGTTCCATACAAACTTCTACCCCCTGCTTTAACCCCTTAAGGGCTACACTTTCAATGAAATATGTGGCTATAAACATAGCCGACTATATCCCGGCAATACCAAAAACATTTGAATGCAGCTGAGCATGTGGCCGGAAAATGTATATCTCTGCAATATTTCTGCAACAGTATGGCTCAATATTCAAAAACTAGCATAGCTACGAACATAGCTATGCTACTCGAACGAAAAGCGGCAAACTTCACGTAGCGTGAAAAAGGGACGCACTTATGCCGTATAGCGAGACAACAATAAAAGTAGCCGAGAAATATTACAGTATTTTCGATTGCAAAGCCATTGTTCCGGCTATATAGCCGGGACCCTAAACGTTCATCGGCCACACTAAAAGTATATGGCAATATATCCCGGCCATACTAAAAATATTGCCGAGTATTGCATAGTCTGGCCGTAAATGCTGGGTGATGCTACCAGCCACACTAGGAGCCTCATTTATGAGTGTGCATTATAATGCACTCCTAGGGTTCCCACCAACTTTGAAGTCCTTAGGTCCAGCGATTTAGGCTATACGTCGATCGATCAGTCAGTCAGTTTTACACCTTTTCATCCCTTCAGCAGCACGCCTTTCTATGAGCGTGCTACCAGAAGAGTGGGTGGAAGGGAGAAAGGTAATAGCAAGTGTGCATGCGTTTGCTTAATGATCTTACTAGTATCGATCTTGTTTGCGTGTTTGACTTCCTATTCCTGGTTTTCCTCTTTCTAGTTAAGATAAGTTTTTGGATGAATTGCATCGCCAGCAAAAGGATAATTTTATTGAGCTACAGGCAGAGAGCACGCTATAAAATAGCATGTATATTAGAGTGTTTGCTTTAAGCATGTTTATTCTGGAGCATACTTTATAACTAGCAAGTTTATTGGTAGCAAAAGTAAACAGTTTATAAGCATGCTCATAATTAAGCATACTCATAGTACGCTTTTTAGCATGATATTCTAGAGCATGTGTTCACTTTAAACATATAGTGTTCTCTTTTTAGCATGTTCAATTTCCCTTGAGCAAAGATGACAGCTATTGTTTCATCGTTTTTTATTTTAATAATTTTATTTCCTTCTATGCTAGTTCTTATTGTGTCGATTTTTCCTTTAACGCATGTGACAGTAAATCGCATTCGTGTACGATGTGGCTCGGCCTTTAAAAATCTTGTATCAAACCTCTTAAAGAGATTTGGCAAATACTCGGTTTTTTTTTCTAAATTCGAACTGTCACTTTTCAAAACTTAAAACAATATATAGGTATTCATTTGTAAGTCAGTTTTTTTTCGATACGTCTCGTCTAAATTTTCAGTCCTTATTTACATAATAATTACCTAAAATTTTAATAATATTGACATCTATTAAACGTTAAATTTCAGAAAAAAGGCAAAATGTGCGATCGTATGAACGTTATCAATCAATTGCAGTCTATAATGTCTAGCATTCGGTAAGTAATGTGCCATATTTGAAATATTATTCACGCGATGTATTTTTTAAACTGCATTGCCTTGATTACCTAACATTTAGTACAATGTTATTATAATAGTGATCCTTTTTCAAACATTGTCATAATAGTCTCGTGTTTTTTGTATAAGAAGTAACCAAGAAGCTGCATGTAAAATGCAACGTTTTAGATTTAATCGTGCTTGCATCACTCCGACAGAGCGTGGGCATCGCGTTAAGCCATAGTACGCGCGTAGTAGTATGGATTAAGGGTCGCGTAATATTCAACCGCCAAGCTCAGGCCTGATGCAGCGCTGCCGGCGACACTTAAGCCGACCTGAATGTCGTGTACCTAGCAATGGTTCCCCTGTAATTTCATACAATCTTTAGGGGGCTTCTAAACGAGCAACATTGTCACGGCAATGTGTGGCTGGCAACTATACACATCTTGCTCTAACATACGAAGGAAGAGTATGAGAACTAGTGCTAAGTTGCCGGCCACAAATTGCAGCAAATCATGGCCCGTTTAGAAGCTCCTTCATTTCAGGAACTAGACAATGTAAGAAATCGATATCATGGGAAACTATGTAGGAAGAGGGCCATTTTGAGAAGGGGACATTTTAGGAAATGTACATAACGAGCCTGAGCCATACCAGTGATCTTTTTTTTGAGTAATATTTTTAGGGTGTTAGCGCAGAGAACTCCTTTACTAGTTATTTAGTCCACATTTCATTCGAAAGACTTCCATTTGATGGACAGAACCCTTCCCCAAGGATCTTTTTTTCTTTTTTATTAATGGCTGTCCATCGCGACTCTGTAGTGATTTCGCTAATGTCAAGTGAGATATGTACGAGCATTTCTGGTTCTGATCAAGTTTTGACAAATAAGAAGGTGCTTAATAATGACAGTTATTTTATTTACACAGGGGCGGTTGCGGAGCTGGACCTTGTTGCGGGCCCTGCCGGCCGTGTTGCGGGGGCGGCGGCTCCCTCGTCACCGTATACAGTCAAGTAGCACATATCCAGTGACGGCCACAGCCTGGCGCGTCGATTAAGAAGTCATTTTATGTAGACTTTCTACTTTGTCATGACTTTCATAATCTTTAGTAACTTATCAAGCTGCATATAGCGCGTACTTGAGTTATGCGTAGTCGGGGTACGTTGCGCACGCATATATGGGATAGCGGACAGCTCCGGCATGGAGCGCCGCATACCTGGGTATAGGGCATGCGGTACCGCTACCATTCCCAGAACCGGGACTACGATTTCCGGTACTGAGTCAGAACCGGGAATTCCCGGGATTACGGTACTTTTCGGTACTGAGTAAATTATTTGTTTTTTTTCTTAAATTATTCGTTTTTGAAATAAAACACCGTTAAGTGATAATTATGAATCTTTTAAACCAGAATAATCAACAAAGGGTAAAATAAATCAACAAATGGCAAAACAAATCAACAAATGACAAAATAGGCCAATAAAAAAACAACACATGATTAACGTTTTTTATAAGTCTAGCTAGAAGCGAGATTAGTACTTGTTATTATTTATTTGGTAGTGTTACAATACTAGTGTTACATTTACTTACATAGGTTAAATCACGATGAAAAAAGTAAATAATCATTGTTAAAATAGGTAAGTAAGTCTTTATGCATGAACTTAAAAATATAAAATACACTTATTTATACAGTATGTAAACTTACTAAAACCATTTATTTGAACCCGAGCATGTCTAGGCGATAGATAAGGTTGGGGTATATAAATTATTGAAATCTTAACACTTTTTCAAATTTAAATAAAGAATGCACTGAACGCAAGTTCAATAATCTGTTACGATGAAAACATTACATACGGGTCTTATAATGGGCACTGAACAACGAAGTAAACATTACACATGGGTGATACTTTTAGGGTTAACCGACTTTGAAAAAGGTGAGATGTTATAATTTTTATGCAATGATAAAATTAAAAATATTCGACACACACTAGCAAAAAATGTGGTAAAACACTTAACTCAACTAGCCTAGCAACTGGTTGAAAGAGATGGTTTTAGTAAGTTTACATACTGTATAAGTGTTAAGAGTATTCCAGATTTTCAGAATAATCAACAAATCAACAAATGACTAAATAGGCCAATAAAAAACAACACATAAATAACATGTTTTTATAAGTCTTTAACTCGAAGTGAGTTTACTTGTTATTATTCAGTTGGTAGTGTTAAATCTTTTATGGTTTCTATTGTTATTTGCTGATTGTTCTGGATGATTATTTACTTTTTCCAATCGTGATTTTGTCGATGTAACACTAGTACTTTAAACACTTAATTAACATTTCTTATACACTCTAAGCTTCAAAGTGAGATCACCTGTCATTATTTAGTTGGTCGTATCGCATCCGAATAAAACCGAGCTTGTGCGAGTTAGAATTGAAAAAATGAGAATTAGTCTAATCAAACTCAGTACCGAAGGAACCGAAGAACCGGGATTTTTTTTTGCCAGTACCGGTACCAGATGGAATGATAATTCCCGGGATTTCCCGGTCCTTTCAGTACCGGGAATTCCCGGGAGCATGCCCTACCTGGGTAGTGATTCTCTCAACGACGGTCGGACGGACGAACGAGTGAATGTCCAAGCGGTGAGTTTATGTAGTCCCGTCAGTGCGAACAAAACATATTGTAGCGCGTGCATTTTCAATTTAGCAGCATGGCTTCTGCCGACGGATCGAACGTATAAGATTGCTTAATTGAAAATGCACGCGATAAAATGTTTTGTTCTCTCTAATGGGACTAGTAAAACTCGCCGCTGTGATTTCGCTCGTTCATCCGACCGTCCGTTGTTTTTGAGAGAATAACGGCACTGAACGCGAGATGAATCGATCCATAGCGTATGTCATCCATTTTGCGCGCCCTCTGTGACGCGGCGGCCGAATCCGCCAGACGGCGGTTCGCGCGGCACGCGTGCTCCAAGAGTGTACGCGTAGCTGCACATATATGGACATGGCGTTAGTAACTCTTCGTATCACGTTATCTACCAGTGACGCGATTGGTTAAAACGAAACGAACAGAAACGCTAGTTAGCGTAATGCATGTTGGCTAGGGCCTCAGGGCACGTGTAACCGGCTACGCGTAGGTACCAATGTACGCGCTATCCGTACGCAGCTTCACAATCATTCACATGTTGATGAACTCTCTCAATTAACAACTACGCGATCTAGTTTTAAATTTTGGTTCATATATTAAAATTAAATTTTACCCGTACATATAGTACAATATGTTGATCGCCCCTGTGCGTCTACTTCACTTCGTTTTAAAATGTACAATTAAGCCTCCCTGGCTACCTGGTCCCTTACACTAGGGGATGAATGTCCCACGACATGTCGGCGATATGTCAAGCGAAACCGGCCGATTACGCCTGACATAACTGGTGACGTTGCGCGACTTATGTCCGTAGTGATTTCAGGCGAAATCGTGCGACGCGAAGTCGAGCGATGTTGCCAGACATGTCAAGCGAAGTCCGGCAACGTCGCGCCACTTCACCTGACGTCGCTGGCGACACATGTCACAGGACATCTGTCCCATTGTGTATCCCTGGCTTATTGCTACCGCCCCAAAAACGCCTAACTCAGAGAGCTCTATGCCAATGCGTAGCAGCTAAGGGGTGTAAACCTAATAAATTACTTTTTCAACAGATGCGATTCTTGCTGTGGGCCAGCCGCCAAAACCGATCGCAGCCTTCGACAAGGCAGTCATATCCGTTGGAAAGTGCGGCCGGTCCTAGCCAAGTGATGTTAGCGGCTTGAAAGCAGCAACGAGCACATGGACTAGTAAAGCAGAATTGTGAAGTGTAATAGAACCGTGCTGTAATTGTTTCTTTCGGTTTGTAACGTTTATGAAATAAACTAAGCATACATATTTGTAACTTAACAGTTTCATTGCTTAGATTAGTCATGTAGACACGGGCCTCTATTCTACTTGGTAAAACCATATTGTTTTTGACGTGTTATGGTAATGTTCAGAACTCCGCCGCATTGCAAGAAAAAATCCTCTCGGCGTATAACGTCACGTTCGCAAAATGTCACCATGACGCAAATCGTCACGTTCTCAAAATGACACACTAGCGAAACGTCACATTCGTCATCGAGTGAGAGAGAGGTACAAAACCGAAGCATCTTCTAAGTGCTCACAGACTGTATGTCATAATTTTTTAAATAACAAATTTTGCAATCACTACCCTGAGATAACTAGGTCTAAATTAATAAGTATAAATACTTATGCATAAATAATTACATCATGTATCCAACCTTGTATTACAAGTGCTCATAGCGACTGACTCGTGGACCCACTACTTCGTCCCACTGCTCTATTCGCTTTCGTTGGAAATTAGGCAGAAACCATTTTTATTCCGCAAAAGTAAGTAGGTTAGGTTCGTTAGGTATCTTTAAACGCCCGAAAGGCAAACCGCCCAGAAATAGGAGCCCTGCCGCAAGGCAGGGCTCCGTCGAAAAGAGCAGTGGGACGAAGTAGTGGGACCACGAGTCAGTCATGGTGCTCATACGTATTAGAATAATTTGGAAAGAAAAAGTCGTCATTTCAAGAAGTCGTTATATTCAGAAGTCGTCAATTTAAAATGTCGTCATTTAACGAAGTCGTCATTTCAAGAAGTCTTTATTTTCAGAAGTCGTAAAATCTAAAATGTCGTCGTTTGACGAAGTTGTCATTTCAAGAGGTCGTCATTTACAGCTGAAACCAATTAGACATTTAGCTACCAAGACCTTATGCAACTAAGACGTTTTGCTTATAGAGTCGTTATGCAATCTAGTCCTTACGAACCTAACCCGTTTAGGTTACGTTACTTTTGCAGCAGGCCCGGAGGGCCAAACCATCCAGAATTAGGTGATCCGCGTCAGCGGAGCTCCGTCGACACTGTCTGATTGATTTGAAATAAGAGTGTCGACGGAGCTCCGCTGACGCGGAGCTCCTATTTCTGGGTGGTTTGGCCCTCCGGGCCTGCTGCAAAACTAACAACCTAAACCTACCTTATTTCGGGTGCAGACTCGTGGTCACCCCAGTTTGTCACCCCAGTGCCTTTCGACGGAGCCCTGCCTATGGCAGGGCTCCTATTTCTGAGCGATTTGCCCTTCGGGCATCTTAAGATACCTAACGAACCTAACCTACCTACTTTTGCGGAATAAAAATTATTTCTGACGAATAACCGACTAAAGCGAATAGCACTGGGGTGACAAACTGGTGTGACCACGAGTCATCCGCTGTTATTTCCATATTATTGCCACCAGCGATGGCGATCGAGGTGGTGGCAATCAAGAATAGAGGAAATCCTCATTGCCACCGCTGGGCGGCAATCAGGAACAAAAATCCGTATTGCCACCAGTGGTGGCCATCAAGGTAGTGGCAACTAGGAATAGAGGGTAGGTAGTGGGGGGTGCAGACTCGTGGTCACCTTCCTTTTCTTAACCAGTTATTAAACAAGACTTTTTTTCCATTCTCATAACCAGAAATTGGGTAGGTTTAGGTTATGTTAGTTTTGCAGCAGGCCCGGAGGGCCAAACCTCCCAGAAATAGGAGCTCCGCGTGAGCGGAGCTCCATCGACACTGTCCAATTGATTTGAAATAAAGCCAGGTTTAGACGAAGCCAGTAACGCTGGCGCCAGTCCTCAGGCAAGCCAGCGCTGGCCTGGCCCGTGTTGTTTAGATGAGGCCAACTGGGTTCATCTCATTCCTGGATAATTCTTATGGTATGGCATTTTACAATTAAGAAAACAAAAATTTGAGTTTAAGAAGAGATGTTTTAAGTTGTATTTGAATAAAAGATTTTCTTTTACAAAAGCTTGTATTATTTAAACACTAGTTTCTGCCGGCGACTTCGTCCGAGACCTAGACAATAACTAGTCGTCCCCCTACAGAGATTAAATTCATCTAATATTACCTAGCCGGTATGCAATCATGTCGTTTTGCTACCAAGACCATATGCTATCCAGACACTTTTCCTTATGCGTCGTTTTACAATCAAGACTTATTAATAACTTGGACGTAAACTCTATTAGTCATTTTGCAACTTCGGGCGTTATGCTATAGTTGTCGATCGAACAACTAAGACATTCTACTCACTAGAGCATTCTGCAAAAAAGACATTGTGCTTACCAAGACCTTATGCAACTAAGACGTTTTGCTTATAGAGTCGTTATGCAATCTAGTCCTTACGAACCTAACCCACCTAAACCTACCTCATTTTCATATTTACATGTTTACATTTTCATAAGAGTAAGAATTCTGAAAAAGTGGGAATTTAAGGAAATTACATTTATAGGCAGTAGTATATTTTCCTCATTGACACCAGTGGCGGTGGCGATAGGGAAATATATTCCTCATTGCCACCGCTGGGCGGCAATCAGGAACAAAAATCCGTATCGCCACCAGTGGTGGCCATCAAGGTAGTGGCAGCCAGAAATAGAGGCTACCTACCCCCTACTCCTTGTCCCACTGAGGGCTCCTATGTATGGGCGATTTGCCTTTCGGGAATCTAAAGATACATAACGAACCTAGACTACCTACTCTTGCGTAATAATTTCTGACGAATTTCGGGGAAAGCTAATCAGTGGGACAAAAGTAGTCGAAGTCAAAAGAGGCAGTCCCTGATTTTTTGCCCGTAGCACCCTACTATACTAGCCTGTGGTGGTAGTACCACTGGAGATTTACATTATCCCTGGTAAGGCTGCGTTTCTACCAGAGATGTGCGAAGAGGCGTTGCGAGGGATTTACCTATCCTCGCTTAGCTTAGCTCTGGTGGAACACATCCTCGCTACGCATCCTCGCACCGCTCAGCTACCTCACACATCTCTGGTGAAAACATATAATAACTCTAGGTATATAAAAACCCCAAGGCCCTCTTTCCTAGTTGTAATATTAATACAAGTGTTGCAACGGGGTTTACTTACATAATTAAAATTCTTCATTACCCGTGGTTCACCTGATTAGTCCTATTTCTAGAACATGGTGTTAACTTTGATCCTATTCGTTTTGAAAGGATTCTAAGATTCCGGACCCAAGGGACCCAAAATATGAGGTAGGGTTACGTTATGTTAGTATTGCAGCAGGCCCGGAGGGCCAAATCACCCAGAAATAGGAGCTCCGTCATCTTTCTGCGAAAGTGTATAAAACGCGAATAAATCGAAGAAAAATCAATTTTCATACGCTCCCATAGGATCCAAGAGGAAAAAAAATATCTTTTGATCCCATGGGATTGAACTCATGGGATCCAAGTTGCCGGAGGGGTATGTTAGTCTCCTGCTGAACCGAACCCAATGAAAGCAACTGCTTGTAATTGGTCACACCAGATCAAACCACTAACCTACATTTTGATCTGCCAGCATCTGTACTCCCAGCTTCTTAATAGAGTTCGGCTGGCTATCGCTATAACCCTTGCTCTCGCAACTGACAGTATATCTGTCACTCGTGTTTCATACAAAAACGAAGATTGCCGAACTACATTAAGAAAATAGAAGCACTGAATGCTGGTTTGTCAGGCTCTAACCACACCTTCTAATACAATTTTACAGATTATCGGTTGCAATATCCAAAAACCTTAAATAAAAAGACATTATTTATTAAAGTTTCATTATAATTTACTTCTCACGCGACAACACTGGTATTTATAAACAATTGTAACAGTTAATATATTTAATGATATTTCTTTACTTTTACACTATTCACTAGATATTCTTAATCACATGATTTGCGTATTACAGCTATAAATATTTATGCACGGGTTGAGAGTTAGACACCTCGAGACTTGTGGGTGGGTTGCAGATGAAGGGGCCCGTGGGGCCGCACATAGTAGCCCCGCCGATGGCACACGGGCTACAGCCGCTAGGAGGGCCAGCAGGGGCACAAGCTGGAGGGCAAGGAGGATAACAGTTATACATTCTGATTATGATGAATGGTGTGGTGTACTAGAAAATTTTTAGCTAACGGTTTTGGTTCTCTTACAAATGAGAGGCGCGGCCTTCATGAGCTATATTTATAAAACGTGCTGAGTACACGTGATTTTGTTTTCGAAATTTAATTATTTTACTTATTACTGGTCATACTGGTAATAAATAATCAAACAATCTATGTGGCTGTCGTACTTTTCATTCGAGTTGGTTTGTTAATTATTTTCGATCTATGATGCTGGGGTACAGTCAGCAGAGTTTAAAAGTGGGAGTGCGCAAATCGCGTCGTACATTGTTGGAAATCTTTAGATTGTATTGGTGGTCCTAACAAATTTATATAACTAACGTTACCGGTGTCTGCTCACGACCTCGTTCGCTTTAACCACCATACGGGGATTTCGAGTTAAAAGGTAGCTTATTCCGGGTATAAGCTATCTCTGTTCCAAATTCCATCCAAATCCATCCAGCCTTGATTAGATTTGGAAATTTGGGCTTATCTTTGAAACTAATATATGCATAAGGTTTTGAAAAAAAAAACGTTCCTTCGCTGAGTTTCACTCGCAATTGTCTGTTTTTATTTTAAATTCCTGTTGCATAAATTTAATATTGTAATAAAATAAAAAACAAGATAATATCGAACAAAAATATAATCACAAATTGTTATTATTACTTTACATACATAATAATGTTAATGATCTGATTACATATATAATTTTAAACTGGACGGCTATCGTGATAATAATAATTTTTCGATTAAAATAATGAGCTTTTGTTATGATGACTAATTACATGTATGGAGATGGAGTGCCCTCCTAGAAATATATATTTTTGTTATCTAGCTACCAAACTAAGTAACAGCGTTTACAAGACACCTATTCTCCAAATTTCATCAATGTACCAATAATATACCATCTTCTTTTTCGAGTAAAATGCCTGTGACATACGGACGGACATGGCGAAACTGTAAGGGTTCCATTTTGCCATTTTTGCTACGGAACCCTAAAAAATTACTCGACTCTCCTAATATGTATATTCAGTTTTTTTCACGACATGTGTAATAAAATAAGTAAAATTACTTACAACGAAAATCAAGAACGAACAACGGTCGCTTTAAAGGTTAGGGGAGTCCACGACACTAAATCTAGTTCGATATATATTAACGCCAGATTCGCAGAATGCCAGATTCACAGATTGCCAGATTCGCACAATGCCAGATTTATTTTTTACATAATAGTAATAGAGAGAGTAAGAGTAATTAGAGTTCCGTACCTCAAAATGTAGCGGAAATGACTTCATTTTACACTATGTAAAGTTAAAGAACATTTAGGTACTTTCAAATAAACTTTTAATTTTAGAGTGACTTATTTCTACACCCGGCCGATTGTAATGAGTAATGACCAAAACAATTAACCATACTGTGTTTGATAACGCCTGGTTTAAAACGTCCGTGCATTCGTCTCTTCACGCAGTTGGGGACTCGCGCTTGATCTCGTTTCACAACCATTGCAAACGGAACCAACCATGCCTCCTATTACTGCAGTAGGCGCTTTACTTATACTAGCCACCTACACATTAGCAACCAGTCCACATAACCCACTTTCTGACGAATTTATATCTCTTATCAACTCGAAGCAGAACTCCTGGAAAGCCGGCCGAAACTTCCCATCGGACACTACGATGACCGAAATCAGAAAACTAGCAGGAACACGTTTGGACGATCATCTGGTTACGAGTACACTTCCCGTAAAAACATATAACGCTAGTGTGATTGCAAGCCTTCCAGAAAATTTTGACCCCAGAGAAAAATGGACGAACTGCCCGACATTGAATGATATCAGAGACCAGGGGCGCTGCGGAAGCTGTTGGGCTCACGGAGCAGTTGAAACCATGACTGATCGCGTTTGTACATATTCGAATGGTAAGAAACATTTTTATTATTCAGTTCAAGATCTTTTAAGTTGTTGCACAGATTGCGGCAGTTGCAACGGGGGCGCGTTGTCAGATTCTTGGGAATACTGGATGGACCACGGTATCGTCTCTGGAGGATCATACAACTCGTCTCAAGGTTGCACACCTTATACAATTCCTCCTTGTGAACACTATATTTCCGGGGACAGACCACCCTGTGGTGATGATTTCGGCGATACACCAACATGTGAAAATAAATGCGTGACAAGTTACAATGCCAATTATGTCGCCGATAAGCATTTCGGCAAACATGTTTATTTGGTCAACGACAATGAAGATCATATCAAAGCGGAATTATTCCTGCATGGGCCTGTAGAGACTGCGTTCATTGTTCATGAAGATTTCCTTCATTACAAGTCAGGTGTGTACTCATATACACACGGCGATGTCGTCTATGGCCACGCTGTCAAGATACTCGGTTGGGGTGTCGAGAACGGGCACAAGTACTGGCTGGTCGCTAACTCTTGGAATACTGACTGGGGTAACAAAGGTTTCTTTAAATTTCTTCGTGGGGAAAACCACCTCTTTATTGAATCCAATGTAATAACGGGAGAACCTAAACTAGATGGGTTGTAAAAATAGTTTTAAGATTAAAAATATGTATCCTACTAACCTCGGTATGAATAATATAATTATTAATGGATTATTCTGTGTGTTGGATAAACAAAGTTTGTATCTGTCTATATGTCTAAAATAAAAACTTTCGTCACTTTATTTTTAGTCTACTAACACAAATGAGGTATTGTTAAATTTATAGCTCATGTCATGATTTTTATTGCAAAATTTCCGAGTTAACAGGGTTCCGCTGACTATATGGTATTTCTTGAGAATTGGATTATTCATCTCATGCTCCTGGTGCTTTTTATTTTAACAATTTAGACCTAGTTTAAATGAAATACAAATAAAGTATGTAATAAAAAAAATACATTTATTTATCGAATACGTATAACATTTGGTCAATTTGATACACAAATTAAGGTATCGTTTTAAACTTTAATTGCCATGGAAATGAGATAATATCACAAGCAAATTAAAAATTTAAAGATTTGCAAGAAAAGTTAAGAAAACTACCCTACTTGAGTTCAATCCATAACTTGTTCTTTTCAGGGTAGTTTATCCTACTAATATTATAAATGCGAAAGTTTGTGTGTGTTTGTTACTTCTTCACACTACAACAGCTGGACAGATTTGGATGAAATTTGAAATGGAGATAGCTTATACCCTGGATAAACACATGGGCTACTTTTCATCTATGGAAATTTTAAAAGTCCCCGAGGGAATAACTATAGTCGAAAAATACGCAGATGTAGTCGCGGGCAGAAGCTCGTTGTTCATAAAACTATTAACAGAAAAGCGAAAAATCTGCTAGATTATAGAGCTGGTTTTTAGGGTTCCGTAATCAAACTTATAGTCACGCCATTTTCGTCCGTACGTCCATCCGCAGCTTAACTCAGAGACGTTTAATTCTAAAAAGCTCTTATTTGGCATTAATATACTTACATATTAGTCACACCGACAAAGTGGTAAAATAAAATCATGTAAAGACATTGTTTTAGGGTACCACCCTTACTCGTATCGCGGGGTTTTTTATTTTCTCGTCTACCCCATGGTGTTGAGTGTCGTTGGAATGGTCTTTCAAAAATATTGCGGGTTTGTGAAATCATTTTGTTTGATAAAGGAATCCGTATGTCCGTAGATTTAAAGTGGTAACCACTCAGCTGCCTTTCGCGGCAGCTTCCGATATGCTATCATATCACAAAGTGCTGGAATAATCTCCCTCCTCCAATTCGAGTGTTAAAATCGGGAACACCGAAAAATCTACTCTAACTATTTCATTCCGAATTTCGTAATTCCAAATTTATACAAAATACCGAAAAAATATAATATTGTTCTATTAGTAGTAGATTTAAATAAAATTATTTTATACAGGGTATCTAAGTCGTGAACCGTTATTATGGTTTTGAGGGCAGTATTTCAAGGGGAATTCAGTGCATTAACTCCAAAAACCAATAATTATAAACATAAAACTAATAAGACGAGTTATGTATAAAAAAGAAAGTCAAGATCGTAGCAAGTGGAAAGAAGTGGTCTCTGCCTACCCCTCTGGGAAACAGGCGTGATTTAATGTATGTATGTATAAGTCTGTCATCGAAATATAAAAGTATGGAAGGTAACCTCAAACAAAAACGACTGTCAAATCTGCTTCAAAACACCCACTTTTTGAAATGAAAAGAGCTTATTTATGGTTTTGATAAAAAAATATCTAAATATTAATTGAGTTAAACTCGTGAGGCCCAATGTCCTAAATTTAAGATATTTGTCAAAGTGACTTTTGACTTTAGTTGACTGAAATAAGATTATTTTTCGAAGTAATGAAATTTGACGGAGGCCTCACGAGGTTTAAGGTCTCAAGTCATTTATGTCAGATATTGATATAACGTTTGAGTGTTCAGTAATTTCAGTAAGGTTTTATACAATTTGAAAGACAAAGATCTGCAATTGGTTACAAGCTCTCTGACACAAGAATTTTATTTGTCATTTTTTTTTCTTAAGGTTCACTTGATCGTGTTTTGGTAGCGATTTAATTGCAATTTATAAATTTCAAGCATATTATCAAAAGCTTGTGTTTTACTTTTACCCAGGGTATTATGATGCCACTTTACTCTCTCTCTTAAATCTTGATGCAAGAGTTTGTTAAGTTCAATGCAAATTAATGACCCATCTAAACCAATGTATTTTCGGTTATATGAGGGCTTAGTGGATAGCTTATTTAATTACCTATTGTGTAAAACCAAATTCATGTTTTGAAAGATAGGAGCCAACTATGACCAGGGGGCCTAATATGGCTGCGTTTTTTTTTAATGGCTTTTACTCCTTGCTATTTGGGCAAGGATGGCTGCGTTTATCGTGTGATAAATTCCCTTAAGGCATCCGTCACCTTCTTGACAGGTAAATAAGTAACGTGTCAAAAAAATGACGGATGCTTTATCCACAGTTGACACGCGATACAGACGCAGCAGATAGTATCGATACTGAAACATAGACATTTCCACATCACTACTAAATTTCATTCAAGTCCAGGGATTCTGTTCTACAAAAGGTGGAGCAATTTTTTTGATCTTTATTGTTAAATGGGATCCTAATAAAAATCCAAGTTTTCGCCCTGGGAGGGGGCTAGTGGCCTAGTCCTTTTAGTATGTACGGTTGTGAAAATGTTCGTCCTTTATATAATAGGAATACGTAGGTAGGTTTAGGGTTATGTTAGTTTTGCAGCAGACCCGGAGGGCTAAACCACCCAGAAGTAGCGGAAGACTGCGGCAGCGGAGCTCCGTCGATACTTTCCTATTGACTTGAAATTAAGGGTAAAAAACTGAAGTAGGACAAACAGAAATATTTCTCCCTCGTGGTCCTACTAATAGGACAAATCAGTAGGACCACGATAATACGGGGACATTTGTGCACAATTGCAGTTTTGGAAGTCTTCTGAATAAAAAATTACGAACGGTGGAGGATTCCTCATTTTCAGTCGCTGCGATGATTAATTTAGAAAAGGCCACTACATAATTCCTAAGTTAACAGGTTTCCTGTCCCTATACAAGAGTGTATTTTCCATGTTCAGCGTCGTACTTCCAATGCCTGTCTATAAAGTTTTACCTATACAATTGAATCATGAACGGATCAGCCCATGGGCAAAACTGCATTCATAAATCACATGTAATTCATAAGACAGGGAATCCCTTTAATGCTGTACTATGGTGACACTTCGGAAAGCAAACAAGCATAACTCCTCAATCACTTTATTACGGCACGGTCACGATACGGCACAAACTGGATTACGATAGTCTACGGCGGATCCTGAACTGGCGAGGCGCTGCGGCAGACGGCATGCCGCTGCGCTCTCGGGATCCCGCCGCACTATTCAATAACTAATAAATCTTCGTGCATCATGTGCAGTTGGTTATCTTGGGGTAGTCTTAGCCACAGCATTTCAACAACACCTGAAAAATACACCGTCTGTATTGATGTAAGCACAAGCACACTGGAAAGTCAAGAAACCAAAGACAAGGAGCAAGTCCCTCTAAATGTTTTGCTAAGTGCGGCGCTTCTATTGTGTAGGTATGCGGTTATTTCAGAACAAGGTTAGATAAAATTTAATTAGTTTCACAAGAAAAACCAAGATACCCGGGTTCTCGTGGATTGCCGAGTATCAGTGTCCGTGTCTCACAAACAGGGATTACTAACATCATGAACTGGTTCCATGTCCCATGAACGCATTTTCCCCGGTCTGATACGTTCATGAATTAAGGTGATCAAATTTATAGTACGAAAATGCTCTTAGTGAGGACGCTCCTTACCTTTGACTGCAATACCCTTCAAAATTATTGCAATAATAGCACTGTATTACCAGTTTTTCACCAATAAGTAACATGTACGATACTTAAAAATAAAGTTATCGAATTTAGATTATCTACATCGGTTTTTCTCTTTGGTGTTTATGCGATTTTATCCGGCTGATGGATTGTAAATACTGATTATTAGTAGTATCCGTGGTAACCATTACAACTCTCTAGAACGATTTTAAATTTATTTGTTCTTCGACTTTTTTAGATAACCAGTATGTAAATGTTCTTATGGCAAACTCAACAATGCTATTTTCATGCAATCTAAAAATTTACTACTAATAATGGGGGTAAATGTCTTCCAACAGGATTACTTGCAATTGTTTTATAGTCAAGTAACGGGTTTCTTCTGGAATTGTTGTTATAAGGTGAACTTGAAAGTGGTCGTAGGCCTCATATTGCCGACCCCCGGAGCACCAGAAGGGATCAATTAACACCAATTTCTTCACTTCATTCCGTGGTAATATGAATTCTCGCAATTTGAATATATGACTCGTTCTAGTTAAACCGATCATAACCGTATTCCTTGATAATGGAACGCGTATTTTCCCATGGCCAAGTGATAGGGGGGGTACATCAACAATCTGTAATCAATTAATCATCGATGGTCATGTTATTACTTCTAGGTATTCCTCCATCTGTGAAAGAAAACGTATCAAAATTAATAGCCATGAACTGAATACAAACACACTGTCATCTTTAACTGATATAAGGCGAAGGTTTATTTGTTTCGATTTCATAATCAATTTGCGTCCGTCGAACAACACGGACATAGATGAACTTTTAATCACATAAAATTATCGACACTTCTGTTGTTTAGGAGCCCAAGCAAAAAAAAAAGAAAAATAAACATATTTATGTATTATTTAGTTACTTACTGAATTATCTTCTGTTTATTAATGTAATGACTGTCTACTGCAGTGATTTCGCCAATGTCAAGTGAATGAGAGTCAATCAATCAAATTTATATTATTTTCAAATTTTAAATTTTAAATTTGCATGACGGATAAATGACATTACGTAGATATGATTTATGATATGATTCAGCCAGGGAAGTCGGAATAAAATAAGAAAAATAAAAATAAAATCTGAATCTGAATCTGAATCTGAATGCATGTGTCGCCACTGGTCGCCAACCATTCTAAAATAGATTTTCAGACACAAGAGATCAAAGGAGATTATGAATCAATCAAGAATGCAAACAAGCACAAGGGCCACCCTGATGGTACTCGTAAGTGGAATGTGAAGACCCATAGATATTTGCTTTCTAAAGACTACAATCCTATGACTAAAAATGCGTTTCGCACCGACATGACTAATATGGAATGGCTCTATGCAAGTAATTTCACCGGTCTTATTCACACATTGAAACACAATAATGTAACACTGCTGCTTGGCGTTTCTTACATGTTGATGGTAGTAGTGATCCGCAAGGACCCAGCAAAAAGTGTTATCCCTACCACCAAAGGGCCGGTACAGACGGACAGCATTTGAACTGCAACTCAGCTGCAAAGTGGCAGTTCGAGTGCAGTTGACACACGTACGTTTTGATGCTGTAAAGTCAACTGCATCAGAAGTGCACTTGCATAGAAATAAACTTCATTTATCTAAATGAGTATTTTCTTTCGCGTTTTCCAACCGTATTATTATCGGGTGCAGACTCGTGGTCACCCCAGTTTGTCACCCCAGTGCCTTTCGACGGAGCCCTGCCTATGGCAGGGCTCCTATTTCTGAGCGATTTGCCCTTCGGGCATCTTAAGATACCTAACGAACCTAACCTACCTACTTTTGCGGAATAAAAATTATTTCTGACGAATAACCGACTAAAGTGAATAGCACTGGGGTGACAAACTGGTGTGACCACGAGTCATCCGCTTTATTATCTTAAATACGGAAACCTCGGTGCACGGGTCCGACTCGCACTTAACCGTTTTTTAAGTCGTAAGTTTAAGCATTAAGGCCCGTATTAATAAACTAATCTCAACTATAATGCTGGTCTCGAGATGTGTCAAAATGACAGTGTTCTATTGTTTGACGTTAACTTTGACGTATCTTGTGACGCGCATCTCAGCCAAGATGAATTTATTAATACGGGCCTAAGCATCACATAGTGCAGCGGGGTAACGCTGCGAGTGTTCTCGGCACGATGCCGCAAGTGAGTGCAATGGAGGCCTTTACTTTATAAGTCACACCTGTAGTAGTAACTTTAAATAATAAAAGCCCCGTTTCAATTGGTAACTCGAGAATGGCTCGACCGTTCCGTAAGTAGGTAGGCCGCACGTGTCGAAAACGAATCACGAATCACGGCAAAAAACTCAACAGTCTGTCATATTGTCAAATATTATATTACTTATGAAAATTGATAATAATTATTCATGTCCAATAAGCTTATTAAATTTTCAAAGATAGAAATGATAATCAGACACCATTATAAAAAGAACACCTATCTTAGCTGATTCGCCCGCGACGAGGTCCCTATATGACACTGGCTGCATTACCTGTCTGGATACCTAGCCCAACCATTCGAAAGAGGTAAGCACTAGCTCTAGGATCTTCGGAGATGTCTATGAATATTGAATAAATTAGTTACTATAATAGCTATATTTTTTTGAGGTGTTAAGCCCCTTTGCAAAAAGCACCAGGTCTAGAGATCCAGAAAGGTTATTATAGTGCAGTCATTGAAGCGAAAAATACGGTCTTACCTCCGATTTTTTTTACTGTGAACCGATTTGCATGAAATTTTGGAATTAGGCTCATCTTACCCTTAACTTCAAAAGTGAAAATGATCTGAACTCCGCCTATTATTTTTAAGGGGTGTAAACAACCCCTTAATGGAAAAATTTACATTGAGCCATTTTATCGCTAGAAAACATGTCTAATAGTAAGTGGTGAAATTGTAAAGTGTTTTCTAACACAATTACCTCATATTAAAATCATTTTCAACCCCTTGAAAATCTTAAAACCCTTGCACACAACCCCTAAAGTGAAACAATCACAAAAAAATACTTTGGTATGACATAAAAAGATGTAAGTATAGAGTAAGTAATATTTTATATTCTCTATAATATAATAATTATCAAATTTTTAACCCTCTTTCAACCCTTGAAAAGTACCCCTTGATAAAAAATAGTTTTTTTTTTTTTTGATAAAATGAAAAGGAATTAAATATTATTCCACACTCTCGAAAATGATTATCATATTCTTAAGCTTAAAACTACCCCTAAATTAAAACAGTAAATATATATGATTACTGCTACCATTTTACGTATATAAGTTAGTAACATAAGTTTTTGGACCATAACTCCTTCAATTTTCATGCTATCACAATTTATAAAAAACCATTGTAAAGGTAATTAAGAGAGCTACAACATCCTTTATTGCAATACATAGTAAAAAACCTTTTTCTAAAACGGTGAAGGGTTAAAGGGCTTAAGAGAGGCTGTGATTGCGCTGCCACGCGCTCTTTAAACAATCATATCTCCGTCATTTTTTGTTTGACAGAAAAAACAAAAAAACCAAATTGTTTGTCAGAAAAATACCTAAATTTTTTATCCCTACACGTTTATACGTATCAGTCGTAATTTTTGAGATATTATGAAAAAAAGGTGGGTGTTTTAAGAATTTGAAATTTTTTGTTTTTTTTTAATCGTGACTTTTTTGAAAAAGATGTGTCCTTAAGCAGCCAAACTGATACAATCTATCAAACTCTTCATAATAAAGTTAATTCTAGGCGGAATACGATTAATTTTAATTTTGGTGGAAATGGCACTTATGAAACCCATTGATTTTAAAGGATAAACATTAGATGCTCCTCTTATTTGCAATACAGCTCACTTATTTTACGTGCAAAAGACTTTTAATAGTGCTCATTTTAAAGCTTATTTCAAGCACTACAAAACCCTTTTTTATTAGAATGCATAAAATGCATCTGCTCGCCGCTAGATGGCATTGACCACATCGATTAAATTTCAGACAATATAAAAACGGCTTTGATCTTTAATATCTAGCTTAATATTGCACTTAGAATACTTTATAAAAAACCAAATTGTAAATTTTTTTACCTGCTACAATTTTGTTTCTTATAAAAATTTCGATAAAACGTATATTTTTGGAGATATTTGCAAAAAACCGATGAAAAACGTGAAAAAATTGCGAATTTTCAATTGCCAATAACCTGAAAAGTATTGGATTTTTCGAAAAATTTTATAGATGATTTTTTGCTTAAAATTAGGCCTTCTATCGATATCCGAGTTATTTTGAAGAAAAAAACAAAATCCCCGAGAAGTGGTGGCAACCACCACCAGGGTGGTTGCGGAGTTCAAATCATTTTCACTTTTGAAGTTAAGGGTAAGATGAACCTAATTCCAAAATTGTATGCAATTCGGTTCACAGTAAAAAAATTCGGACCAATAATTAATGCTTCAATGACTGCACTATTAAATAATTAGTGTATTCTATCCTGATGATAGGGCTTATACCTCGAAAAATATAAAGATATCTACCCAATTTTTATTTCTGATTTGGCTGCATGTCAATAGAGGCTTAAACCGCAGAAAAGGCATCAGAAAAACCAGTCTTAAGCCTTCAAAAGGTCTAAGATTAAGACTAAGTCTAACATTCTCTTGCATGCAAGGTAGTGAAAATTGTATTGTAAGTATTTGTCGATATTAGTGTGTCTAACTACCTGACCTGACAGAAGAAATATCGCTTCAAAAGATGATCTTAATAGAATCCGTATAACCTTGTATAAATACTTAAATAAATCTAAAGTACCAGTAAGAAAACGTGATTGCAAATATAAGTGACTATTTTGCTTTTTTTATAGTATATGATAAATATTAAGGGACAATCACACACAAATTGATCTAGTCCCAACCAAAGCACTAGGCTTGTACGGTAAATCTCATAAGTAGTTGTACATTTCAGTACCTTGTCGCAATAACGCATTAAAGTGCGGGTGGTTTGAATTTAGTATATCAATAACTGCGACAAGGTACTACATTAATAATAATATAATAATAAGTCATTTATTTCAGGCAAGTCATACATCATACAAATTTAAAATTTACAAAAAGTGATTAAAAAATAAAACAATAAATTAAAATTAAATACATTAAAAATAACACGGACACAGCATAAACTGACAATTATTCTTTTGTTAGTGTCATGGTGCACTTTTAGCCAGTGTCGGAGCATCCGGCAATGTTCAGTTACTTATGAGTTCGACCGTACTATAGGAATTAAATAACGACAAACATACATACATAGAGAGAAATATTTACACACTTAAATACATAGAAAACATCCATGACATATCCGTTTAAGGCAGTGGTCCAACTCCTTTGTCCAACTGACCAATAATTTGACTAACATACATACCCCTCCTCCTTCCACTTGGATCCCAAGGGAGCGTATCCTCTATAAAACTGTCGGACATTTTTCTTCGATTTATTCGCGTTTTATACACTTTCGCAGAAAGACGACGGAGCTCCTATTTCTGAGTGTTTTAGCCCTGCAGTCCACCTGCAGGACTAACATAACCTAAATCTACTTCATATTTATGATACTAATTTTGGTCAGTTGAACAGAGCAGTTGGACCACTGCCTCGACACTGAAATCAAACATACACATACATTAGGTACATAAACTCACGCCTTCATTCTCAGAGAACACTGAGAACATATGCTCGTAGGTACCTACCTACCGGAATTCAAACACAGTGATAATGCATTTTACGTATTGTTACTTCTTATATCTATCGCTGACTGTACATACCTTAACCTAATAGATTGAAAAAAAAAACCAACTAGATTCAAAATAAATCACGTATACCCAGAACGTTTTATAAAAATAGTTTACAAACGCCCGCTCCTCTCATTTGTAAAACAACCATCAAACGAACCATAAGCCGTTATCTATAAATTTCCTAGTAAAAGACCATTGATCATAATCAGAATGCCTCACCAGAATTGCTGTGCTCCTAAAAAAGGGCAAGAATTAAGTATAAGTAACGGTGGTTACCAGAACCGTGAGCGTGATGACCGCTACCACGACTACCCTCCCTCCCCGGTCGAGTGCGGCCCCTCCGGCCCCTTTGTCTGCAACACCACCACTCCACAAATCAAAAGAAATCTAACTCTGAACCCGTGCATAAACATTTATAGCTGCAACACGCAAATCATGTGATTAAGATCATCTAGTGAATAATGTGAAACCTATGAAATCAAATCGAATCAAATGTTTAAAGTGTTGAGATAAATGTATAGAAATAATATTGACTCGCGAGAAAAAATAGTAACATAATATTTTGATGCAACTTAATTTCATGTTTTATTTTATGTAAGCTTGTACGCCGCCATCTTAACGGGTAACGCACATTGCCAACTCTGCAAAGTTGAGCGGATCGCAGTGCTGCAAAAGAAGTGCTATGCGGAAGAACGCCCATTGCTGCTGTGAATGCTGCCTGGGATAAGCCCACCGCGCGGTGGCAAAGAAGAGTCAACACCAAGATCAAGTCTTCTCCATTAGGCGCATAGTTGAGAAAGCTGTAGCCAAACATCAAGGTTTTCTGTGCCTTTATTAACTTAGAGAAAGCGCATGATAGACTGGTGAGGGATGAACTTTAGACAACTCGTTCCATGTATGGGGTGGACAGTATTCTGATGCGGGCATTAAAATCATTATATGATGATTCTAGTGCTTGCTTCAGGATAAATGGGGCGTGCACGCACTGGTTTAGCATCGAACGAGGTGTTCGACAAGGCTGTGTAGCGTTTCCTTGGCTATTCAACCTATTCATGGACAATCGTTTGTCAGATCTAAGAGAGTATGATTGTGGAATAAGGATGAATGAGGCAGTTTTTAAAACATTGTTTCATGCTGATGGTCAAGTTCTCCTTGCATCATCGGGGGACCACTTATAACAAATGGTGACTTTGATGGATGAGTCGTTTAAAAGGAAAGACATGACAGCAGGAGTCGTAGGCCGGTATCCATTGCAATTTAAATAGTATCTTCCTTAATTTGCATCATTTCCTTGATATTTTCTATCGTAATTTTGGTTTTATCACTGAAAGTATATAATATTCAATAATAAACGAGATACCAAAATAGTATACGGGTATTTTTGTATGAAAATAATACCAGTATACGACCCCTGCATGAAAGTGAATGTTAAAAAGACAAAAGTGATGGTCGTGGAGAGTAATTTCGAGTTTTCCTTCACTTTTAGTTAGCTCCTTTGCAAGAAAGTTCCTTGTAATGTTTGTTGTAATTTGAAGGAACCAGTGCAAATAAAAGGTCTCGGTTGTTCCTTTAGCTCTTGTAAAGAAACAAAAAAAAAAAGGAAAAGTCGCAGTAGTAACTTGACTTTTTGCAAAGGAACAAAGGTGATAAAAAGTCGCAGTACGTCCTTTATTTCTTGTGAAGGAACTAGTGCGGAAAAAAGCAACGCAATAGTTCCTTCGAAGGGACATCCAAAAGATAGTTATTTTCCAAAATAATCGGATAATTCGAATTATCTGAAAAAGTACGGTCTATGATGACAAACAAATTCTTGATCTGGTGCGAGAAAGGTATAAGCGCACCATCGTATATTTTTTCTGGATTTTTTTGTGAACGCATCTTCTCGTTAGCCAGGCCGGATACAACGGCCAGCCGGAAATTACACGTCGTTGCGAAAGATTTGCCTTCTCGTTGCCTGCGACACGTGTCGCTCCGCGATCTCCAAGCGCTGTGGTTCCAGGTGGTCCTCCACTAGCTTAGCCAGATTTTCGAATGTCTTGTCTTCGGGGTAGGAAGGCGAGCACAAGTAGCACATGAGTGTGCGTAGGTCGCTCACCAACCACGGTAATCAACATCGAAACACGCAACTCGTCCTTTATCTCGTTAAGAGCGGATTCGACCAAACGAGAATTATGGTCTTATACCTAGATGAAACGCCGAATTTGTATAGACTAATCTTGGAGTAAGTCTTATTCCAGTTAGGTAATACAAGTTGGGAAATTGAAATCCGTATTAGCGAGGAGTCGGGTTATCTCAATGCTATACAATTATGGATTTAGATCGATGGTAATTAGTATAAACTGTTTTACTCGCCGTATATATATATCGGCCACTGTTTAGAACTCAAGGTAAGGGGTTCTAATTTACCAATAGGCATGGTCACAACACTGTAAACACGCGTGATTAAATAAAAACCGTACTTGTCGCCAGTGCTACGTAAGTAAAAGGCAAGCGCTAGGAACTGACTGCTTTATTAATCCACCCGCATTACTTATCTCTAAACTTATGAGCTACCCTACAGAAATCTGGAATTGCTATATAGCTTAAAACAAGGGACCGAAATCGGGGGTAAAAAGTGGGCTTTTGTGGAGTAAAATTTTCTTCATGACTACCCATCATCCTAGTAAACATTAATTGCATCCAAAACTATCAAAAACTTCCCTCAAAATAGCAAATCAATCCAAATCGATCATATTTTTAAAATAATTACTAAAATAACATATTATTATATGTTTGGTTTATAGATTATAGAATCTGAACTGTTTACACTTTCCTCTTCAATTACTCCATTAGCCGACAACAAGGCAAAAAGTTCACTTTCTTGAGCTTTCTTTATATTTTGAAGGACAATATCGGTTGTGACCTTGTCCGGAATAAATTCATCCGTAATAGTAAGGTCTAGTGTTGTATAAAGGCGACGTATTTGTCCCATACTTAGCCATCCTCGCTGTCCTGGGTCAAAACTCTTAATAACAGCCTCCAAGTGCCTGCAAGTATAAGGGTACCAAAATAAGACCAAACAAATCGATGCACCATTTCTGCTGCAACGCCCCTGGTAATGCGGTAGAACGTTGTGGTGGACGCGCCAGGCTAAAGGCAAACCTAGTACAAAATAAAACAAAATAGTAAGGACTTTGTACATAGTCCTTCAGTTTCTTGAGGGTGAAAATCTTTTCACACTTACAAGTATAATAGAACCCAACTTACTACGGATTTTAGGAATTGGCCTCTTACCTTACTTCATACAGAACAGGGGCGGATCCATATCCTGAACGAAAAAGCATACAATCGTTTAACAAGTTCTCAAGGTAAGCTGCAGGATTGTCGGACCCACTAGCGATGAGTTTTGTCAGTAGAAATCGAATCAATTCGGGGATTCGGCGATCTCGTAAATAATGTTCAGTTCGGATAACTGTACTGAGAATTTTTTGTTTCCGAGGAGGTATAATCACACTTTTCTCAGAAAGATCATCTGATGAACATTTACAATATTGTTCATTAGTTGGTGATGCATTTGAATTCTCTTCTTCTTTACCCATTATTCAAGAACAGTTTGTTTATAATTGTAGAAAACCGAAGGAAGGTTCAATAAATCTTTTACCACAAAATGACAATGATCTGTTGTGGTTATATTTTTTTTCTCTTTTCACATTTTTCAAACCACATAACCTACTTATATAAGTATTCAAACAAGATAAGGTCAGATAGGTATCTAGGTGTAAGGCGAAGGCTAGACGTACAATAAATATTGTTATCCATCAATATTTATCTCATATTGTGATATATATTGTTCGTCTAGTCTGCTATATTGATGGATGACAATATATGTCACAAAAATCTAGATTTTTGGATTCCGGTTTGCCAATTTCTGATAAATATTGAGATCCGTCAATATACTGAACTACACGTACAAAAAATATTGAGAAATGTCAGTACGCATCGCGACAGCAATGGAGACTGACGTGCCGCCGACGACGCCGTCGCCGCCAGCTACAATGGCGAGTACGACTAGGCTTACAAATGAACAAACAATCCTTAAGGAGTTCATTTTAAATTTAGAAGCCTTGCCCGAATTGTGGGATTCGTCAACAAAAATTTATAATGGTGCAATTAAATTCCAGTTGCTAAATAACGTAATGTCAAAGCTAATTTTTCTCTGGGAGAAATGGAAGCTCTCATGACTGTATCTTCTTTTCTTAATAATAAAATAATAATTTAATAATTTTATTTAATAATTTTCATAATCCTCTACGTCATTATTTAGTTTAATTTCAGCCAATAGATTCAAGTGTGTGTATTTATTTTTTTGTCGCAGCCAGTTTTTAGTCCACTGCTTTCTTTTAATTCTTTTTTTTAAACTAAAAGTTAAATTAATAGCGATACAAGCTTTAGTTTTTGTCTCCATATCTACACACACGACTGAACTGCACGAAACGCGTTATAATACTGACGTCAAAAATATTGCACGTGTAGCCTTAGCACTCTGAATCCATGAACAGATTGTGATCCATCAGTATTTACCAATTGACGGATAACAATATTTATTGTACGTCTAGCCTTCGCCTAAAAGCGGTCAAAATTGAGATACCTACCCAACCTGCGTGTTTGACAGGTCGTCCAGTTCCCAAATCGACCAATTCTTACATTGTCCAATTCCCACATTGTCCAATCCCTCTATGACAAATTTCCAAATTGACCAATTTCTTATATGACCAATTCCCACATCGTCCAATTCCCACATTGTCCGATTCCCAAATTGACCAATGCCGACATTGTCCAATTCCTATATATGACAAATTCTCACATTTAGTGGAGATA
This sequence comes from Acleris laterana, assembly GCA_963966035.1. Taxonomy (NCBI): domain Eukaryota; kingdom Metazoa; phylum Arthropoda; class Insecta; order Lepidoptera; family Tortricidae; genus Acleris; species Acleris laterana. The sequence goes on from OZ014440.1 coordinate 12,061,484, forward strand.
AATGTTTGAGATGAAGCGATTAAGGGCATTTTACTGACCACTTCGGTTGTTACTTTTATTCTGAAAACCATCCAACCCACTTAAATAGACACGCTATCTGGTTAGATTTATCAAATGGGGACTTAAATATAATTTCTGAGAATTTGACGTTTTGGGAAATTTACTTGCTGGGATATTGACATTCTGAGAATTTGACGTTTTGGGAATTGTACTGCTGGGAAATTGACAGTCTGAGAACTTGACATATTGGGAAATTGACATTCTGAGAATTTGACGTTTTGGGAATTGTACTTGCTGGGAAATTGACATTCTGAGAACTTGACATATTGGGAGTCTGACATTCAAAGAATTTGACGTTTTGGGAGTTGTACTTGCTGGGAAATTGACATTCTGAGAACTTGACATTTTGGGAGAGGGAATTGGACATTATGGGAGTAATGCCCCAAACTATACAGCTCACAAGTAAAATTAGAAAGATAAGATAGAAAGGGTTTTGCACCTGGTTTTGCACCTAACTGTATGCTCTTGCCCGGTTTTTTTAACCGACTTCAAAAAAGGAGGAGGTTATACGTTCCACTGTATGTATTTTTTTTATGTATGTTCACCGATTACTCCGTCAATTGTAGACCGATTTTAAAAATTCTTTTTTGGTTTGATAGAGTATGTTTCCGAGGTGGTCCCATTGTCACCAAATCTGAATCTGATGAGGGGATCAGTGAGGAATTGAGGGAACTCCTCAAATATTGTAGGCACACATATAGCGATTTTAGTATTTTTAGTAACAAGCCTAGCATTTGCATTCAGAAAGTATCATTTGGTGAAGTGGAACTCATGATGAAGACCACAGATGGCCACCGGAACTCCTCAACGGTACCTCTTTCAAGGGTGGCGATCAAATATCTCGGTTAAGATAGTTGAGCGATTATAACGAAGAACATTTAATTGTTTAAATATGACTATGATTTTCCCGCGGTCTTGCTTGCGGCGTGCTTGAAATGTCTCAAAGTTTCATATCAACTAAGAAGTGGGACTACATAACAGTTTATTATGATCAATGAAAAGTATACAATAAAATGAATGTTTTAAAAAACAATATATTTTTTTATTTTATTTTATTTATGTTATTAAGGGTTAAATATTGTAGGTAAGATGGAGTCTCGTAATTGCAACTATCTGGCTATCGCAACTGACTTAAATAACTCCCACTAGGATCACTGTTTAAAGTCAGTATTTTTTGATATTTTAGGTATTAAGAGTCTTAAGAGATTTGTGAAGCGCCGCTAAAATCGCGTGGCTGAAAAAAAAAATCATGCAAATTTAGCTCCGGGCGATAACGTTTCTCACCCCCTAAATCAAGACCGATTTCCACGATTTTTAAACATGTTGTAGTTATATGTATAAAGAAAAAATCCTGTTTTGCCTCATGCGAGCTGCACCTTTTGTAGGTCTACCCATGGTTTACTTAATGGATTATAGCTCAAGTTATATGAAGTAGTTCAACTTACTACGTACCTACGATTATTTACACTGAAAATTGAAAAATAAACAAACTTTTAAAAAAAAAAATTAAACCGACTTAAAAAAAAACATTAAACTAAAACTCCCTAACTAAAACCACTAAAAAGCGAAAAATAAACTGAATTAACTAATTATTTAATTCAAAGGCCAAAACGGCGCAACTTTTTTTAATTATTTACATCAAACACTTTACTTACTAAACTTCCTACCTACCTATTCTTAATAATATTCAAAATTAACCTATATACTTACAACATTATTTTACTTACCAATCTAGTTATATGCATTTACAAATTATAATGATTTATTTACAAAATTACAATGTGACGCTTATTGTTTTAACATAATTACCTATTAATTAAAATAACATATTATTATAATGTGTACCTACTGATCTGTTTGATTGAAGTTGGAGCATTAAATATTTACAGAATTCTTACACGTACCTACCTAAAATAAAATAAAACTATTGCTAGGTAAATACTTTAAACTCAACAATTACTTATATGTACAAATAACCTTATGAACTACGTTTTTATACCTATTTTTTGTCAAATATAGTTTTAAGTTAAAACAACACAATTTGAAGTCGGTGCCAAACAAAGAAGTAGGTATTGGACAAAACAAAATGTACTTACAACGTTTATTTATACTTAATAACCTAAGACTTAACAAGACTTAACAACTTGTGAATAGGAACGAAACATTTGTTTGGCACCGACTTCAAATGGTGTTGTTTTAACTTAAAACTCATTTGACAAAAAATTGGTATAAAAACGTAGTTCATAAGGTTATTTGTACATATAAGTAATTGTTGAGTTTAAAGTATTTACCTAGCAATAGTTTTATTTTATTTTAGGTAGGTACGTGTAAGAATTCTGTAAATATTTAATGCTCCAACTTCAATCAAACAGATCAGTAGGTACACATTATAATAATATGTTATTTTAATTAATAGGTAATTATGTTAAAACAATAAGCGTCACATTGTAATTTTGTAAATAAATCATTATAATTTGTAAATACATATAACTAGATTGGTAAGTAAAATAATGTTGTAAGTATATAGGTTAATTTTGAATATTATTAAGAATAGGTAGGTAGGAAGTTTAGTAAGTAAAGTGTTTGATGTAAATAATTAAAAAAAGTTGCGCCGTTTTGGCCTTTGAATTAAATAATTAGTTAATTCAGTTTATTTTTCGCTTTTTAGTGGTTTTAGTTAGGGAGTTTTAGTTTAATGTTTTTTTTGAAGTCGGTTTAATTTATTTTTTTTAATGTTTTTTGTTTTGTTTTTAGCCAAAAACAGGTAACATACATACATAGGACAATTATGGAATAATGTTAGTTAAATAACGTGAAAATAAAAATCAAATAAACATAAACTAGGTAAGTAAACTATACTATAAGAGATATCACTCGTTTTTACTGTCTTGTATACTATTGTAACTTGTACGCGGTACATACCTACCTCGGATTTCGCAGCTTTTTACAGAACTGTTTTTTAAGTGTCTGATCCGTAGCCACACCAATTTGCCACATTGGTGTGACTATGGTTTATTTAGTTTATCCGCAGTCACACCAAATAGGAGGTAGATTTAGGTAAGGTTCGTTTTTATATCAGGCCCGTAGGGCCAAAACGCAGAAAGCAGAGCTCCGTCGACTCTGTTGGGTTTGATTTTGAAAGAGAAATAGACGCATATTCGGTCTTGGCGTGACTACGGGTAAATAAAGTGAACCAGCATAGCAGTGTGGTAAATTGGTGTGACTACGGATCGGACATGACCCGTTTTTCGTTTTTCGTTTTTCAGGAGCACACCAGATTGTCACACCACTGCTATTCGCTTTGGTCGGAAATTCGACAGAAATCATTCTTATTCCGCAAAAGTAGTTAGGTTAGGTTCGTTAGGTATCTTTAGATGCCCGAAGGGCAAATCGCTCAGAAATAGGAGCCCTGCCCTCAGGCAGTGGTGTGAGAACCTGGTGTGACCACGAGTCTGCACCCGGTTTTTCATGGGAGCCTCCGACTGTAAAAATTTCGTATTGCTCATTGAGGCAAATATCGGACAACGCAAGTCGCAACGCGTATTTCTTACGAACGACGCGTGTAGGTAATTTATTATTTATTTATATTTATTATAACAAACACAAAGTTTACATGTTATGCATTGTTCCACAAATCATTAGCATCATTACACATATCATAAAAGCGGTACTTAATAATATAATATGAACTAATGTATAATATGATTTTACTCATGCTCACCCATAATTATATAATTAAAGGTGAGCATCGCATTCACAATGAATCCAGGAGATGCCTATGTAACCTAACCTACCCTTAAATCTACGTTTGTTGGATTCCAGAACAATATCGGCTGGCAATCTGTTCAGGAGATAAGGTAGACGTTTTTTAAGTGTCCTGTCTCCGTAGAAATTGGACAGTCTAGGAACTGCAAACTTACCAGCAGAATATCAAACAAATAAAACATTTTTAAAATTTAAACCATCATTTTTTTCCACAAAAACGGTTATGAACTTAACCAAAACATTAAAATGCCAAACAAAAAACAAACGCCATGGACACCAACGGAAGAGAGCCTGATGTTAGCTCAGCGGGACGTTCAGGTGATAGCAGCAGCGAGATTGATCCGCCTGTAGACAAAAATCAAAATCACTATAGCATGCAGTTTATTGCTCGAATAAAAAAATAACGAAATCTCAACCAACCTGTCGAACATAGTTTTCGACTGTATATCGAACATTAGGATTGCGTCGAGTAAAGCATTCAACGGGGAGACCCGACGGTCTGTTTTGAAATACACTGTCGTGGACAATTAGAGGCCGTCTTCGCGTCACAGGATCTAATTCGCAATCAGGGCAACAGCTGCGTCCCACTGCCAAACAGGGGTACGGACATGGAGGAGCGCGTGGGCAGATAGGCCTTTGTTTAGGTATGATAGGGGGAGGACATTGCGGGTTGGAACACGGGAGCACTGGCTGGTAACACGGCGTGGGCTCCGGACAAGGCTGAACCTAAAATGAACAATAAATTATGATTAGAAAGAAATAAAATGAAAGGCAGTATAAAAATTCTAGCTTGTCTTTTTTTTAACCGTCCATTTAAAGCAATAAGTAATTCAAATTACTATTTGAATAAATTATTAGCTTACCGGAGGTGGATCGCAACAATCAGGTGGTGGGCAGAATGGCAATACTGGCGGGCAGCATACTGGTCTAGGCGGACAGTATGGTAGTGGATTGGGGCACGGGCAGCGACGTGGTTTGCATGGCGGGAGAATCGGGACTATATGCTGAACATAGTCTGGGATGACAGGTGCCGGGCATTGTCGGAATCTAGGACAGCAGTTACATGGAGGACACGGGGTGCAAGGCGTCGGCGGAGGGCAGCACGGCTGGCAGAAGCGTGGGGGAGGCGGACACGTGTAACGGCAGTAAGGTTGCGTGCCGCACGGCAAAATAGCCGGACACGTTGGACAAAAAGTACAAGCACACATATTAATCTTGTATAATGTTTGGATATTTGCTGTTTTTATTACTTTTAAATTAATTTATTTTTAAAATAATAGATTTATTTATATAAAATTTTTAGTCTTTTTGTTCTTTGTTTTCGTAAAATGATTTTGTCATACCATTTTTAAAGTTTAAATGTTTCGACCAGTATCATCGATAATATAACCGCCTTATTTAAGAATAAGAAAATAAAAAATAATCTATTGGACCCATCATTGGAACATGATTGGACTACTCACGAAGCTATCTGGAAAACTAGTCCATAAAGCAAAGGCGTAGTAAAAAAACTGAAATTTTGTACCAAAATAATGGTCGAAACATACTATCAAAACGCAACGCGATGTGTTGTGTCGACACCCGACGCATGTCAGTCGAAATAACGCGTGGCGTCGGGTGTCAACTAGAAACACACTCCGCTGATTCGTCGGGTGGCGTGTCCTTCCCCCTCTCCCGGCAACACGCTGATCCAAATCGGTTGGATGTTGCGGCGTGTGGTCACATAGCATGTTGTCTATGTGCTTCTGACTATATTAAATATATGGAATTGATAAGTACTGACATGCGTCGGGTGGCGTGGCGTCGTGTCACGTTTTGGTAGTATGTTTCCGCCTTGGTCGAAACATACTATCAAAACGCAACGCGATGTGTTGTATTAAATATATGGAATTGATAAGTACTGACATGCGTCGGGTGGCGTGGCGTCGTGTCACGTTTTGGTAGTATGTTTCCGCCTTAAGTACTGACATGCGTCGGGTGGCGTGGCGTCGTGTCACGTTTTGGTAGTATGTTTCCGCCTTGGTCGAAACATACTATCAAAACGCAACGCGATGTGTTGTGTCGACACCCGACGCTCGTCGTGCACATAGGCAACACGCCACGCGATGCTATTGTAGTCTGGTAGTATGGTAGTGTAGTCTCTCACTTCGTGGTGTATTGACGTGTCACGTGGCCATGGATTCGATTCTGCTTGAAGACGAGCGTGGCGTCGGGTGTCAACTAGAAACACACTCCGCTGATTCGTCGGGTGGCGTGTCCTCCCCCCTCTCCCGGCAACACGCTGATCCAAATCGGTTGGATGTTGCGGCGTGTGGTCACATAGCGTGTTGTCTATGCGCTTCTGACTATATTAAATATATGGAATTGATAAATACTGACATGCGTCGGGTGGCGTGGCGTCGTGTCACGTTTAGGTAGTATGTTTCCGCCTTGATTCTCTTAAACAACTGGTTCTTTTTATTACTTAATGGCGTCCATTCTCAGCTTACCCACCTCTCGAGTGAGCGTGGTCATATGACTTCGCTCACTCAATCGACCGTTCGACAGAGATCCTATTTTAAGCTAATGAGATGTGCCATGGACTACCGTGCGGCGGAAAGCGCCGCAGCTACAGTGGTGGTCGGCTGTGAAACCACACTTTAACATGTTCTCTCCCTCCATATCTACTGATCTCAGCGCACACAGTCTGTTGAGCGACTCCCATGTGCGCTACCGTAAAGTGCGACACAAAGCTAATCTAATACACAAATGGTGTTCCAAAAAGTCTTGAGGCCTAAAACAAGCTATAGTCATAAATTATATATATTTACAGCTATTCACGCTTCACCTTAGTGTAATGGCTCGCCAAATAGCCTCATGCAAATCGGTAATGTTGTAAATCCTTAAAAAACCATTATATTAAATTGACACTGGCACAAGTCTCGTAGCCGCCGTCTAAAGAAAAAAAAGAAGAAGCACCTTAATGTCATTAAAATTAGTCACTTTCGTGTAATAGTTTGGAGAAACCCTTTATTTTTTTTAAAACATTGAAAAATTAAAATGAGTGCCCCATTTTACAGTTTTGATCCTTGCGTGTGCACGGGTTTGCCGTGTGGCGCTTGTTACCCGTACTCGACGAAGCCGTGCGTGCCGTCCTGGAACGATATCCGGCCGTGTTCCGTGTGTCCCGGCGGCGGCTGCTCGGCGTGTCCGGCTCCGGTCCGTCCGTGCCCGGAGCCGTGCCCGCATCTGCCGGTGCTGCCGTGCCTGCCGTCATGCCCGCCATGTGATAAGGTACTCTTGCCCCTAAACGTCAAGTTTTTTAACTCTAATCGACGATGACACGAGCCTTCATTGGTACAGGTATTCATGGCTGTCTTGGACTATTTTGTATAGTAGGTATTCGAGTATTCCTTTTTATGAAAAAAAACCTGTCACGATTTGAATTTTAACTGTTATTTGTCTTAAGTTGTTTCGTGTTGCAATGTCATTTTGTTCTTGTTCAATCTTTTCTCCAGTAAATATAATATGATTACTAGAATGGCACATCACGCCGCACATCGTCTCCCTCGACATATTGACGTTGGTCCGAGTTAACACGTTGGCAATCACTATGGCAATAAATGGGAATAGATTAGGAAAAAGCGAAGTACAGAAAGCTGTAAGGGCGAGCCAGTCGCACCATTTCGAACTATTTTATTTATAGGAGCTTATTATTTGCAGCCAGGTACACCGGTTCCGTGTCCTGTCCCTGTGTGCGACTCAGTGGCCATCCCGTGCTGCCGACCTAATCGCTGCAAGCCCTGCCCGTGCTACTGCTGCACGGAGGCCGGGATCTGCACGCCGAAGCGGTGCAGCTACCCCGGCACACCGGTGTGCTGCGGGTGCCGCGGCCCCTGCATGCCGCAGTGGTAGTTGGTTTCCTTTCAAGCATTTGTAAAGTCAGTATAGTTTAAAAAAATGTAAACGTTTTGTAATATTCGAAAAAAGACAAATAAAGGAAAGTTGAACATGTTTTGCTGCTTTTTTTACATGTTTTTATTTAACTTGCAATGTATGTATGTATGTAAGTATATAATATGTATGGGTCAAATCTTTTTGATCTGTCTTGTCTGATCCGTAGTCACACCAATATGCCACACTGGTGTGTGGTTCATTTTATTTATCCGTAGTCACACCAAATAGGAGATAGGTTTAGGTTAGGTTCGTTTTTAGGCCCGAATAGCCAAAACACTCAAAAATAGGAGATCTGCGAACACAGAGCTCCGTCGACGCTGTTGAGTTTGATATTGAAAGAGAAATAGACACAAATTCGGTCTTGGTGTGACTACGGGTAAATAAAATGAACCATAGTCACACCAGTGTGGTAAATTATTGGTGTGACTACGGACCGGACATGAATTTGATCCACTTCCCGGTTTCCGATGAAGCTGAATATTTGCATACGCCTTTAGTTCTGATGACAATACAATAATATAGTACCATCGAGCTAGTGTGCTGAAGGAGACTCAGGATAGCCATAGAAACTCCTAAATTACACATGATAAACCCGTCGTGTTAGGGTTTGTTAGAATTTTCTTGACGAGTGGATGACGACTGTGCAAAAAAAATACAGTCAGCAACAAAAGCTTGTCCCAAAAGTTAAATTTTTGACAGAAACTTATTTACGAGGCTATTTGTGTTATCACAATTTCACATTCAGTTCAGACAAAGATATCAATTTGAATATTTACGTACAAAAACAGGATGCAATAGGTGTATCTACTTGAGGAGTGTCGTTTCAAAAGGGCTTATTTCCACTATGAATTTAATTGGGAAATCTAAAATATGTTTGGTTCGCACTGATGGGACTACTTAAACTCGCCGGTTGGACATTCACTCGTCCGTCCGTCCGACCGTCGTTGTTCAGATAATCACTACCCAGTAGCGCGGTTTATTAGTGCTGTGGGGCAGTCCCCAATTCGTCACTTACAGGGCCGGGGGCTTTATTCTGCTTGGAATTTACTGTAGAGCTGAGAGCTATCGTAATTTATATTTTACCAATAAACGATTGAATTGAATTGAATTGAATGTTAACAACACGATAACATAGGGGTAATTTAATATGACCCCCCCCCCTCCCACTCCTCCTTGTGTAGCAACAAGTACTTAGCTATTTATTGTATAAAAATAGATCAGTTTCCCTTGGTCGGGCCATAACTCGAGAATGGCTCGACCGATTTGTTTTTATTTAAGTCTTCCTAATTGGGTAAGTAAAGTTTTTGGAAGAGATGTAAATTATATTTTTTTTCGATAGTCGTCATCCTGAAGATCATAGAACTGCGGCTCTTTTACTGTTATTTCCTCTAATATTTTAGAAATCTTTTTTTTAGTTATGAAGTTGACATTTGTAAACTTTAATGACCGACAAGCTTGTTGCCTTCGTATTTAATGAAATAGAAAAAAAAACTGTCACTTCTATATCTGTCAACGTCAAATCAAATCAAAGTAAACAAACGGTTCAATTGAAATAAGTAAATTCAAGTAAATCTTTGTAATACACCATTTCCACAGTCCGTGTGGGATTGCCTGAATTCATTGCGTGGATTGTACAATTCAAAAGTGCTCTCGTGGCTATCAAAAAGCAGAGCAAGAGTCGTCGAGAAAGGAAGAAATCGGTGTCCAAGAAGAAGTGCCAAAGGGTTCGAAAATAAATCGTAGACCAAATATCGTGCAAAGGTCTTAGAGCAAAGCGGCAAAACGAAAGCCCAGAGTTCGTTCTGAGATCGTTAAAAATATTTCTAAAAACACTGATCACTGTATGTGCAAAATGTGGTTACAGAATTAACAACTGGCTGTTAAAGTTGTTGGTAATTCTGTAGCTCTGCCTACCCCACTCTGGGATGAAGGCGTGACGGTATGTATGTATGTACTGATCACATGAAACACAAGCAAACAGAAAAGAGCCGTTGTATTGAATCGTTTGTTTACTTTGATTGGATTTGACAATGACAGATATAGAAGTGTTTTTTTTTTCTTTTTCATTAAGTACGAAGGCAACAAGCTAGTCGGTCATTAAAGTGTACAAATAGTTGACATTTGTACACTTTAATGACCGACTAGCAAAACAAAAAAAAATATTTCTAAAATATTAGAGGAAATAAAAATAAAAGAGCCGCAATTTCTTGATCTTTAGGATGACGACTATCGAAAATAAATATAATATACATATCTTCCAAAAACTTTACTTAGCCTATTATCAGGACATGGTTTGTATGAAAAATGAATTACACCCGCGCGGCGCCGGGCATAGACAGCTAGTTATTATTAAATATGGTATTGTTGGTTGGTACCTATGTAGTCATCGATGCATCGTCGAGGCCAAGGTGCAGGTGTGCAGGCAGGCATTTCAAGTGCATTAATGTTGTTGTGCTTTGTTGTTGATTCAATTGGATTACTGTTACGTATCATGACCAGATAAATCAATATTCATAACTACTTTTAATTATCATATGCTTGTTTTCGTCAACGGTAATCGTCAACTGTTTTGTTTTGTTTTTTTTCGCAGTCAAAGTACCTATTTTTTTATAACCATCTGTTTCATCATCTTGACACCTATAATAGCTGAGCATTCTTACTAATCCTACTAGGTACGGTCGGACAAGAAAGTGGACTACCAGTTTTGACAAAAGTTTCTGTGAGATCTAATTATCGCTAAGGTTGAATCTTGTCTCTGTCATAATATTATTGCAAGGGAAAATTGACTGACGTGCAAATTAACTTCAATCGTAGGGTTAGACATTTTTGGCCAACTGTATCCAATATTATAAATGCGAAATTTTTGATGTTTGTTACTCAATCACGTCTGAACGGCCGGACGGATCTTGATGGTATAGAGATAAATTATTGTCAAGAATAGCATAATAGGCTAGTTTTTAGTGTTTCGTACTTTGGTAGGGAACCCTAAAAATTAGCAACTGAAAAATGAAAACTTTAACTGTCTCCCAACACGTGAAATTGGGCCGCTAGAAAAAATACGTGTCTGTTATTTTAGACTACTCTCTAACATACATCAAAATAAATCAAATCAGAGCCGGACAGTTGGGTATCTTTCCTTGTTAGCCAGGTATCTAGGTAGGTAGGTTGCATTTAGGTTTTAGGCTCTTACATAGAAAATAGTTTTTTGTAAAAAAATTAACCTACATTGATTTTCATACAAAGTGGACTCGACTAGCGGGTGACAGTTAAAGTGTTTAGAATTTAAGAGCATGTATTTTTTCAGTTAAATGTGTTAACGACTCTAACGCAAGAAGGGGCTGTGGAAATAGATGCGGAAATCTTGCGCAGACTACTTATAACGACAAGCGTAACATTTGTGCAAAAGGACCATGCAAGAAAACCGGGTGCGATTGCAAAGATGACAATGTTGGAAAATGTGACTTTTTTAACGAAAGGTATTCAAATTGCCTGCTTGGCGAATGTGTTCCCGAGAAATGGCGCCCATGCCACATTAATAACAAAGATAAAAAAGTGTATATCACCTTGTCTTTTTGTTTGATGTCTAGAAATTGAAAATGTACAGATTTAAAAAATGATACTCTTTTCTTATTCTAAATAACTATAGATGGCTGAAGTTTTCATAATTTTATTATAAAATATTTTGTTCTTAAATGTTTGTGATTTAATACTTTACCCAATTTTATACTAAATTAAGGTAAGTAGCTATTTAACAGTCAAAACCTAAATGTATTCAGCACCGACCGTGAACAAAAACTCAGGCCATAATTTTTCCAAAAAACAAAAAAGTTTAAATCATGCAATCAAACTTTTGTCCGCAAATTTTATTATATTTTTTAAGTTTATTACTGGCGTGTCCTATTGGTCTCGTTGGTTTAAATAACACGTAAATACCTACATTTTAGGTGTAGGTGCCCCGACCGTATCTATAACAGGTTATTAAGCGGATTTACATGTAGACTTCTTTTAACTTTTTAATTAGACAAAAACACCGATCAAGTGCCAACTCGCGCACCGAGGAGGGTTCCATACCGCCGCCGCCGCCGCCGCAGGTAGGTATCTATTATTACATTGCGATTTAAATGTTGACCTAAAAAAATACTCGTTCCGGACTCGTTCCCGTAAAAATACTTAGTTCCATCTCGAAATGAGTACAGCTTGCGCTATCTGTCGTCAAATAGCTAAAACTAGCTAATTTTGATAATATCTCGAGAACTGTTGATTTTGATAACTTTATTATAATCTCAAATTTTTGACAAAAATAAAAAAAGGTGTAAATTCAATCCCTTTTTCATTTGAAATCATCATAAAAAATAGTAACAAAAGACAGTGACTATAGTAATTTGCACAATAAAGTACCAACAACCAATGAAGTTGGAAAATGTTAGCATTTTTCGGTTGGTAAACAAAGCTTGAACTCCTGTAGGCACATAGGCCACCGTAGGGCACATTTCATTGCATCCATCAGTTTGACAGGTTCCGAGGGAATAACATAAAATGTATGAGTTGTAATAAACCTTCAAATTTAAAATTGATCCCTAAAAAAATACTATCGGATTTTTTAATTTACTTCGTTAATGCTCCGCCATTCAAATTGACATTACACGGTTGCATTAATGTCGAAATACCTAATGGGGCGACACTTCGTGAATTGAAAACACGACGCATACTTACACCCGAAGAAAAGTAATTACTTGAGTAAAAGTAATGACTTAAGCAACTATTTTTATATGACTTTTGACACTACTAATACTCAAGTTATTACTTTTCTTCACTATAAATACGAGTGTAAGTCGCACAGTTACACGAGTAGCATAGCTACCCTCAGCTGTTTACTCAATTTCATAATTGAATAAAAACCGCACAAATATGTATACAGCTTGTCTTTGTTCAAATATGAAAAAACATTAAAAACAGTCACGACGTTCATAGAGTGTATAAATATTCGTTGGAAGGTAGCTATCTCACATTAATGTCGCTGGGGTGACTCGAGATACACGTACTCGAGTGCAATGGCTGCGTTAATTCTCCTGTTATCGCTGCTTTTCGTTGCGGCATCAGGTGAATCTCCCATCGTTAACGACGGCAAGTATTTATTTTACACCTACAGTAATATGTATCTACCTTTTTTACCATAGCCCAATGTTCGTTATCTGTATGAATATTTGTATGCAGGTATGTATGGCATGCCACTTTCTTGAACAGATGGCCCAATTTCAACTTACAGACAATAAAGAGTGGGTACATTTGTTACTGCGTACAACAATTAAAAAAACGGCGGATTCATGGGCGTTCATATTATACACGACATTATCAATACACCCGGTCTGGTTTTCAAAACATGCTTTTTATTAAATTTGTAAATGTTTCATAAAGCCGGCGCTACCTATGCAGGATCTGGCGAATATTCGTGTTGGCGTAGCTTAAACTTTAACATAAAGATAATAAGTGACACGAATATTCGGTGAACCCTCATATGTGGCCAAGGCTTTACACCTTGCAACCTTTAGCACTTTTTTAGATGGTTGCGTTGAACCTACTCCTCCGTGTCCTAAGAATGAGGAGCGGCGTTGTCGCCAACCTTGCCCACCGGAGACCTGCATAACCTTGTACGCGGCTTTCGACTGCATACAGAATCAAACGTGCGTTGAAGGCTGTTATTGTAAAAAAGGATTTTTGTGATCAGGCGTTAATGGCACCTGCGTAACTCAAGATCAATGTCTGCCTCGTGAGTAACATAACTAGTTTTTTATACCTCAAAACAACATTTTTATCATCGTTTAAGTGCCTCTATGATAAGTATGCCAGTTAAGTTAAAAAAAGGCGGTTTGCGGTGCGGTAGCCCTTTTTTTTTGCTAACGACACTAGTTAACGACAGCCCTGCCTTAAATAAGTATGAAGTATCTCTTAGTGGTGCGTTATCTTAAAGTGGTTCTCAGCCAGGTTTGGTAGAAGTTTTTTGATTTATTCAAAATATATGAACTCTGTAACCAGCTCTTACGTACACAATTGTTTTTTTTAAATAGGTAATTTAACGTCCATTTAATTAGAATTTAAGAGCATGATTTTTTTTTCAGTTGAATGCGTCAACGACGCTAACGCAAGAAGGGGCTGTGGAAATAGATGCGGAAAAACTTGTGCAGACTATAGCGACAAGCGAAAAATTTGTCCAAAAGGACCATGCAAGAAAGACGGGTGCGATTGCAAAGATGGGTACATCTACGATGACAATGTTGGAAAATGTGTAAAACCCAAAGACTGCAGTACGTTTTCCTTATATTTTACCTCGTAATGATATCATATTTTATTTTACAAATACTCACTTCTTGAATAATATGATTTTTACAGCTAAGCAGTGTACTAAACCTAATGAAAGGTATTCAAATTGTCTGCTCGGCGAATGTGTTCCCAAGAAATGCGAAGACCTTGGGAAGCCGTTGCCTTGTCCGGACATAGCAGGTCCTTGCGCCGACGGGTGCATTTGTAAAGAAGGCTACGTGAGAAATTGTAATGGAGATTGCATAGAGACCAAAAAGTGCCGTAAGTATCTACTTATTTTTAGGGTTCCATATCGTAACCAAGGGTCGAACAAAATTTCAAATTTAAAAATGTTTATTTCATTAAATTGGTCATATTTACTCGTCGGTAGTATGGAATCAATCTACTAGCACTTCAACTGCACCTTCTACTGGACGGTCCTCTGTCTGTCCGTCCGTCACAACAGGGCTGTATTTTTTGAGACGTAAAAGAAAGAAACTATTTTTTTTTATAGAGTGTGTTATACTTACTTCTAAAAAACCAATAAATGAAAATGAAATAAAAAGTGCGCAAGAAACGTACTTTTTCCAGTGTTTTTTATTATGCATTGTGTATTTTCATCCTGGCAGCTAGCTGTGGTGGTGATCCAAATGCAGTAAGCGGTTGTGGAAATCCTTGCGGAAAAACTTGCGATAGTTACAACAAGACGGATTTGGTTTGTGCACAATATTGTGAAGTCAATGGATGTGACTGTAAAGAAGGATTTGTTTTAAACCAGGATACTAAAAAATGTGTCCTAATCAAGGACTGCCCTAAGCGTAAGTACCGCAATTATTATTGTAAGCGTTTTTCTTAAGATGGGCTGCGGCCGGTTCGTCGTTTGTAATAAAATTAAAATAATAATACTTTATTTTTAGCTAAACAGTGCACTAAACCTCATGAAAGGTATTCAAAGTGTCCGCTCGGTGAATGTGAGGCCAAAACATGCGACGACCTAGGAAAACCGATCGCTTGTCCGGCCATCGCGGAGCCCTGTCCCGGAGGTTGCGTCTGCGAGAAAGGCTACGTGAGAAATAAACAAGGAGAGTGTATAGAAAAGAAGAATTGCCGTAAGTATCTAGCAACTACCAATTTTATATATTTCGTTTCAAAGCTCACAACGTGGGAAATGTGTATTAAATTGTCCTTTTTTCTCCGAGCAGCTAGCTGTGGCGGGGATCCAAATGCAGTAAGTGGTTGTGGAAATCCCTGTGGAAAAACCTGCGATAGTTATAACAAGACGGATATAGTTTGTCTACAGTACTGTGAAGTCAATGGGTGCGATTGTAGAGAAGGATTCGTTTTGAACGAGAATCTTAAAAAATGTGTTCTGAAAAAAGACTGCCCTAAGCGTAAGTACTGCAATTAGAATCGGACTTGTTTAAAGTGTTCATATTTATTTACGAGCCCTATAGAATACAGCGAGTGAAAGACTATGTTCGGTGGATGTGTTTAAGTTTTAGGAAAATAACAGTCAGTACCAACATAACAACAATAAATAAATGATCCTTTTTAGCTAACCAATGCACTAAACCTCACGAAAAATATTTCAACTGTCCGCTCGGCGAATGTGTGGCCAAAACATGTGACGACCTAGGAAAACCGATCGCTTGCCCATCTATTGCGGGCCCTTGCCCCGGAGGTTGCATCTGCGAGGATGGCTACGTGAGAAATAAAGAAGGAGAGTGTATAGAGAAGAAAAATTGCCGTAAGTATCTACCCACTACCAATTTTATCGTTTTAGCCTCAAAGCTCACAACGTAGGTACTAGGTACGTGTATCGAATTGTTCTTTTTAGGGTTCCAAACCATATGCTAAAAAACGGAATCCTGATTAATGACTTTATTTCTTGTCTGTCCGTCTATCTGTTTGCCAAAACCCGTTTTTCTTGAAATGTCTGAAGCAATCGGGCTGGACTTTGGAATAGGCATAGTATAATAGTGGTTCACGCAAAGCATCATCATTAAAAATTAAAAAACCTCAAATTATTTATTTAGGCAGCAAAACAAATTGCTAGTAAGTAACTCTTTCTTGAAATCTTTTTAAATTCAGAAACGCAAGGAAAAATGTTTTCCTTAATTTCGGAAACTATTAACAATAACAATCTCAAAAAGTTAAATGTATTAATAATTATTGTTTTGTAAATAGTTTTTTTTTTAAATAATAAAAAAACACAAGTGGTATTCACGGTGCCTATCTAATTAAATGAGCTATACTTATTGTTAGATATGTCTCCTGTGATATTGCTTCTTAGGTATCTATAGCAACTTTACTAGTATTAGGTACTCGTACCAACATTTTAACTAGTCTTGTTAGTTTCAAGAAAGCGTCGTCGATTGGTTCAGATTTAACAATATGTTCAAAACTTGTTTGTGTTCAAAAGAGTATAAATTAAAATAAAGTAAAACAGATGCGCACATATCACTCGGTAATAGAGTCCAATTAGCACTTGACGATTTTTTTTCCATGCAGCTAGCTGTGGCGGTGATCCAAATGCAGTAAGCGGTTGTGGAAATCCTTGCGGAAAAACTTGCGATACTTATAATAAGACCTTGCCTTGTCCACTATATTGTAATAACAATGGCTGTGACTGTAAAAATGGATACGTTTTAAACCAGGACACTCAGAAATGTGTTCTGATAAAGAACTGCCCTAAGAGTAAGTACCAACCGCATTTGCTTTGGTAATTAATAGCATAGCTATTTTATAAGCAAGCACAAATGTTGTGGAGTAGTTTGGATGAAGTATACCCTGGATCTGACAGACAAAGTATGACAAAACAAAACTGTTCCTTCGATGAGTCTAAACCAACCGTTAGAAGCAAATTTAAGTCAGGATATTGCATTTTCAACGATTTATGTGATGATTGTAAGTATGTGTTATATTTGTATTTTATTTATAAAATGGTGAGTTGTTGTGTGTTCGGCTCAGTTCGGCTGTAAAAGCCGCAGTAAGCAAAAATTGGTGAACGCAACTTTTCATATGTAAGTAGTGTACAGTATTAAATTTAGCCTTTTCTCAAATTGATTCTTGTGTTTTAAACGCGGGAGATAAAAAGTAAGAAAGAAAGAAAGAGTTAAGCTGTAGGAAAAAGTTTGATGTTCGTGATCGTGAAGTAATAGTGAAAAAGGCGTCGCTCGGCTAGGCTCGGCTCGATTCGGCGTTGCGAACGGAACGACGTCGTTTTCGCTCTTATATTGCATGCTCATGAAAGTTTTCCTTACCGGCTCAAGCCGATTCCACATCGATAGGTCTGGGGAGGCCCTAATAGTGCCCGTGCGTTACTGAATAAATATCTTTATATCTCCGGAGGAGGGTAATGCGTTTATCAGCCTATATATGTTTGTATATATGTTTGTTCCTTTGTGGCTGTCTAAAAACTTTATGTCAATCCATTTGCCATAATTTTGTTAGTGTCACTAAAGATATAACGACAGTAATCAAAATTCAATATAGCGGCAACCAGGTGCCATATTGTAATTTTTTTTTTATGACAAATGGATTGACATAAAGTTTTTAGAGCGCCACAAAGGAACAAACATACATACAAACATATATTATATAGGTCCAACTATGTGGAGTACTAGTGAGTACTAGTGAGTACTCCACATAGTTGATCGACTTTTTATTTTTATTTTTTACAATATGGCACCTGGTTGCCGCTATATTGTTTTTTTTTTTGCTACCCCACTGGGTATCATTGAATAGGTATTTAAAAACCGTGAATAGGTTTCTTTTGTACTTTTTCATTTTTAGTTATCAATGTTATCATTTAGGATTTATAACAATTCAATGTTAGTTAGCAACAGTCAGGTATTAAATTAAAGCTTGTTTTTGCTACCTTATCTTTTACTAATTTCGACCATTAATGTTTAAAATTACTTATAAAAGTCCGTGTATTTTTTTCGGGCAGCTAACTGTGGCGGTGATCCAAATGCAGTAAGCGGTTGTGGAAATCCTTGTGGAAAAACCTGCGATGATTACAATAAGACAGATTTGATTTGTCCACAATACTGTAAAGTCGGTGGCTGTGACTGTAAAGATGGCTACGTTTTGAACCAGGACACCCAGAAATGTGTTCTGAAAAAAGATTGCCCTAAGCGTAAGTAGTTTATTAAAAAAAAACTTCATCCTAAAGTGCCCATTTTTTTGTTGAGACCTGAGACGGAGAGTATTTTTGACTCCGAGCTTAGAAAAACTGAAAAATTATATTCTGTAAAAAAATTACAGCTGTTACATGCACCAAGCCCCATGAACGGTACATTGAATGCTTATCTGGTCAATGTCTTCCCAAAACATGCGACGATCTTGGAAAATCACTTCCCTGTCCCTTCATCCGCGGTCCCTGTCCAGGAGGTTGCATATGTGAGGAAGGCTACTTGAGACACGCAAATGGAACATGCATAAAGCTAGAGCAGTGTCGTAAGTAATTTTTTAATAATAATAAATTTAGTAATTATTCATATCCAGCTATACCTACACTAACATGTTCCACATTAACTGAAACCGAGTTTAACCCGAACAAAATTTCCTACATACATATGTACGTACATTCACCCCCTTATTCCTAGAGTAGGGTAGGCAGGGCTATAGAATTACCAACAACTCTAAAAACTTGTTGTTATTTCTGTAACTACATTAAGCACAACACAAACAGGCTAAGATGTTTACCAGTGCACATTAGTGACAGGTTGAAATTTTGCTGATGGTGACAAAATTACAAGTCAATTTCTTGAACAGAAAAACACTTTTCCTACCATACAATTAACATCCAAAACGACTAATCATCATACACATCAGATGGGATACTTTAATCTGTTAAATCTAAGGGTTTATTTAAAGAGACGCGGGACGTCGCGCGTGGCGTGCGGCTTGGCGTCGTGCGGCTTGTCGGGGGTTTTACTGTTTACAGAGAGTCGGCGCGTGCAGCGGACCGCGTCATCACACGCGCAAATACAAACATATGGCAATGTACGATGTTGTTTATGATGATGCAGGGCGTAACGCGGCGTGAGGTGCGAGCGTAGAGTAGCAACAAAACGTGTGTTAAATCGCTTCTCCGTAAACCATTTCATGCCACGCCGTGTTTGAATTTAGCGCCCGACCGTTAAGAAGTCAATACTGACACCTGTCAGTTCAGTACAAATTATAACCTCAAACCCAAAAATAGGTTATGAATTGTACTGCGATGACAGCTGTCAGGATTGACTTCTTAACGGCCGGGCACTATAGTGCAGACCGCACCACCCAACGCTACCCGCGACGCCTCGCATCTCCGAAAACACGCCCTTAGTGTGCTTACTACACACAGCTCCACCGAGTTTAAACTTAATAGATTATTTTCAATAAAACAAGTACCTACAGAGGGCAAGAAAAGTTTGTCTCAAAAATTGCGATTTAACAAAAACGTATTGGTGAATGTCTTTACAGCTCCAAAACCATGTGGTACGAACCAAACATGGGTTTCTCCTTGTAACTTCCCTTGCCCGGATAAAGTTTGTCCTAGAGACGACAAGCCAACGCCGAAATGCGAGGTTCTCCAACCCTGCTACCCCGGATGCCAGTGTAAACTTAATTATAGATTAAATGCGACTAGGCAATGCATCCTTGCACCAGATTGTCGTAAGTACCTTAACTAGATTTTTTTAGATTACTCTATTGGTAATTGAAGGTTGGGCACTATCCGTATCACGCCCGGTTTCTGTTTCAGCGGCGGTCAAATGTACTAGACAGAATGAAGTTTATGACTCATGCCCTTCCACTTGTCTGGCTGAAAACTGCGAGGATATAAACAACCAACCGAAGACCTGCATGCCTCTTATCTGGCTCTGCTCGCCTAGATGCGTTTGCGCAAAGGGCCATTTCAGGAACAAGGATGGCCTTTGTATTCCTGCCAATCAGTGTCGTGAGTAGAATTTAGAATCTAATTGAACTTGATTGAATTTAATTGCTTTTAAATCGTTAAAACTTTCGCTGTTTGTTTTAGCGGGACAATGCACGAAGCCCAACGAAAAGTACATAGATTGTTTGGCTGGCCAATGTAACCCCAAAACATGCGATGAATTAGAAAACCCAGCACCATGCCCTAGAATAGAGCCTCCTTGCCCAGGTGGCTGCATTTGCGTCGAAGGTTACGTTAGGAACGCTAATGGAACGTGCATAAAGAAGGAAAATTGTCGTAAGTGCAATAAAGAGGTTAAATTAAATAAAAAATCCTCGGGTCTTCGTTTAAATATTTAATGAAATTCTCTGTTGCAGCCAAAACGTGTAAGGGACCTAACGAAAAGTACACTGACTGTGTATCTGGACAATGCAAACCAACCACTTGTAAAGAGGTAGTACAAATGCCTTCCTGTCCTGTGGACAAGCCATACTCCTGCCAAAGCGGATGCGTTTGCACAAGGGGATATGTGAGGAGTGATAATGGAACTTGCGTGGCTATCGAAACTTGCCGTAAGTGCATAAATTTGAGTTCTAAAAATTCACTCTTTCATTTCATTTTCAGTTTTGCTTGAATTAATATTTGTTATTTCAAACTTTTCTCCTATTACTCGTAGTATTTAAACGTTTTCTTTTATTTTCGGTTCCGATCATTAGCTAAAGCTGGAACTTGCCAATCTAAGAATGAGACGTGGGTGCAATGTGCAGCCAACTGCGGCCCCGCGTATTGCCCTAAAGACGACCAACCTCAGCCGAACTGCTTCCTCCCCGCCGGATCTTGTTCGCCAGGGTGTCACTGCAAACCGAACTACAGGATCAATAATAAAAACAATCAATGTGTCCTCGCATCTGAATGCCGTAAGTTATGAAAAACTTTGTCACGTTGTGACCTATAAAAGAGCTCTTTGCTTATTTGAATAAAGTACCCAAGAATATAAGTCCAGTTGTCGGGATAGAATGGTGCTACTCCATGTCTTTTCGTGGATGTCGTAAGAGGTGACAAAGGGAATAAAGGCTTGTAGTACTGTTAGGTGATGCTTGCAACCTGTCACTAATAATACGCTGGTAACATCTTAACCTGTGGTTAGAGAATTATCAGCAAGTTTTTATGGTTGATGGTAATTATTTAGCTCTGTCTACCTCACTCTGGGAATGAAGGAAGGAAGTATGTATGAATGTAAATATGTCATATAAAAAGAACTATGTTTTGTACGGTTTTAAACACAGTTCCGTTGATCATATTAATTTGTGTGTAACAGTGCTAAATTGTATCATTTATTTACAGCCTCGGTCACTTGCACAAGACCTAACGAGGAATATAATTCATGCCCCCCGAACCGTATAACGTCCTGTGACCAGCTGGGCACGACCCCGCCACCCAACGACGGCCCTCAAACCTGCCATCCGGGATGCATTTGCAAAAAAGGCTTTTACAAAAACAGTTCAAACATCTGCGTGCCTGAGTGTGATTGTCGTAAGTACAGTACTAGGCAGATAAGAAGTTAATCCTGACACATTTCACAACCATGGAGTTACTGAACGTTGATAATGATGACAAAAATTAGAAATGCTGTGAATATTTAGTAGTCATACACAAGAAATAAGCATTGTTTTACTGTTTTTAACTTTAACATTATCAATGTTCAGAAATTCCATGGTTGTGCAATGTGTCAGGATTGACTTCTCATCTGCCTAGTACTATAGTTTTAAAATATAAACCGTTTTGCTTAGGTATTCGCTTTATTCACAGGCTTTATTCGATGAAAAGTATTGTGTGATAAAAGCAGTCATCTCACCACTGTCTTCCCCAAAGATCTTAATCGTGATTGATCCTGTCAAACTTGCATTTAGCTATTCCTGCGACTCTTGCTAGAACGTCAGTTAGCCTTGTAGGAGCAAACTGAGGGAGAGAAATTCCGGTTGATTATTTTCGGTTAAAAATAATTAAATCGATTTAGTAACCAGCAGTTTTTTTTTCAGCTTCCACGGACAGCTAAATAACATCGGTATGAAAATGTTATTTTAATATGTTAAGTATGTATAGACAATGTTCACTTTAGTCATCGGCGTCATCATTGTCATACTAATATCAAGTTAGGCTTCATCGCCGATTGGCCAAAACTTTGGATCCTGTGCTAAATATACACGACGTAAATAAATTGAAAATGACGTTAACTATAGATATAAATAGTTATTACAACTATTCAAAGATGATTCTGGGTAAATAAAAATATCGTCTGTATTATACAGCCGATGCGATTTCAAAAATAATCTTGGTCAACAAATGGGTACGGAAAGATAATTAATCTTTCGTAATATATTAATCGCTACTGCTCTTAAAAATTCACTTTACCTTAGTCTAATTTCAGAATACAATATTTTATTTCTACTGTTAGAACTCTGTAAAAACCAATGAAAAATATATACATATATGTGATAGCTCGTATAGACGCGTACTACACTTTATTTCTTTAAGGTTTTCATAAAAACTTAATGGAAGCCCTGCGACGACATGAAGTAATTTAAATGGTTGATACGCACGCAAGGCTTAAAATTTAAGGCTTGCGTGGAAGAATAGTGAAAAGTTACGAATTATAATACATACTATCGGAGGGATTAATAAGCCTTAATATTACAAGTGTGTCGATTATTATCAAGACATGTTAATTTGTTTAAATGTGTAAAGTATTTATATTTCATTAATCAATAAACTATATATGATTGTACTTAAATTGGTTTAAAATTACCGTTAATTTAAATTTATTCTTAGCAATATGGTCACCTTTGTAGCACAAGCTATATCTATAACTTCCTTAAAAAATACTTGCAGAGGGTGTCATTAGTTGCCACATGATAACCAAATATTTACTTTTGATGCCGTTCGGTTCATACGAGTATACCACGAATCTCTTACAAATTTATTCTGCAAGGATCTTCTTTATTTTATAAGGTCTTATGTTATTTGGAATAGAGTATCGGTACCCAAGTACTTCAATAAATCAACATCTTACTAATTTCAACTTTGTTTTTACCAACGTAAGTATTTATTCCATATTATAAATAATTATGTGCTTGCATGACTCGATGTATGAATGTGGAAGAAGCGAAAGAAAATTGTCAAGATCTTAGCAAATGGAAAGAAGTGGTCTCTGCCTGCCTAACCCTTGGGAAACAGGCGTGATTTAATGTATGTAGGTATGTATAAATAGCGAGTACAACGACTCATCAACTTTCAGTTTATTTTTCTAATAAAAATATAAGAAGTGTCTCCCTAAACTTAAAAATCGGTTGACCAAGTCACGCGCACCAAGCTCAAAAGATCCACCACATCAAAGGTAGGACGGAGCGATGGACGCACGAACGGACTAGCAGCATAAGCTTAGTAATAGGGGAACGAACCCTATAAAAGGAAGAAGGTAACCTGACGAAAATCTTTGTAACCGAACCTATCGCCCAAGAAGAGGGGTATTGGTTTTTACCAGGATATATCTATTTACACCTCGTCTGTAAGTTTTCAGAGCATTTAAAAAGTTGAAATAATAATATGCTGGCAGCTTGCTACGGCAACCCGAACTTAGACCCGTGTTGGAGAACATATTTTTTAAATTATTGCTCATTCTGCAAAAAACCCGATGGACATTTTCAATCAAATAAAAAGGGTTGGTAGCACCAATCGAAATTTTGTATACATACTAATATTATACTTTGAAGTGGTACAAGGAGACTCAATCAATAATTGATGATCGTTGAAAAACTGGTCCAAAAAACTAACAAATTACGCATATCGGTGAATAGAACACTTAACCACGATCTTAAATTAAAAATAAAGGCCTGTAGGCCTTAGTTGGAGATAAATGCATTATTTAAGTGATCGCCTTCGGAAAATGCGGTTCGATGCTGCTGAGGAAACACGATACTAAAAATCCTAGGCCAAAAGCTCAAAGGACATTCCGGCTAGCGTGCGAAATGACCAATGCACAATCAGAAAAATTAGTCTACCAAGAGAGAATTTATCTTAGTGGACCAAAAATTAATATGATAGTCATGATATTAATTATATTAACCAAAACACAACAAGTCAGCCGTTGACATCTTGATAGGCTCATAAGGAATCAAGGCTCTAATGTACAACACTCACAATCTTGTTAGGAGCGGCCATTATTTTTTTTAGTGCTCCTGCGAGCGTTATGGCATGGTGTGTCGTTTCGTATGAAGGCGTTACTCCACTCCATTTCTGTCAACAGAATGACATTCTAAATAGAGAAGATTTACTTGCCCCGAACATTTTACTCGGAGGCGTGTGCAAATTGACGTCATGGACATAACAAGTTCGGGCCCCAATCTGCCCCAACCCAATACAGTTACTTACTAATTCCTTGGCAACAGCGTAAAACATTTTTACCTTCTCACCATGCCAATGAGAATCACCTTGTTTTAACAAAAAATACAATTTATTTGTTTTGGAAATCATCTGTTTAAACAATTACTTTATTAATGCAAAACAGTCAGATAAGTGTGATTTCTTGTTAAAGTAAAATGTTAAAATGTTATTCTCGACTTTATTTGTTAATAGCCGTAAAAAAAAAAGTGGTATTAATGAGCGAAAAAGTAATAGTTGCTAAAAAACTGGTTGCCTGTAAAGTCGGTTTTACGGGCGAAGATTTTACGTGACAACGTCTTTTTCTCGGTAGAATATTTATTGATATGAATATAATTAAATTGCACAATAGGAACAAGGAATTGAATGAAAATAAGAATTGCACAAATTTTAACTATAGAAATATATTTTGTTTACTAAAACATTGTACATGTAAACTTAAACTTAACTAATTCCTATTTGAGTGATTTTGTTGAGGATAGGTACTGGAAGTTGAAGGCATTTGCTCGTCCGTTTCCATTGTTTTGAGAGTGGTGATTCCTGTTGAACATTTGAAATTGAATGGATGAATTTTTAATTTTAAAGAATCAATTTGAAAATCAAAACACTTATTCAGATCGAAGGTTCAAATTTTTGCTAAATAAATTTGAAATTAATTAAAATTTGTAATTGTAAATGATGAAGTTGAAAATTAAAACATTTACTTAAATTAGATGTTAAAATTCTTGCTCAACACAGTTTAAATCAAGTTTTCTTATATCTGCCACTTTTTCTTAATATTTGTAATTTTAAAGAATCAATTCGAAAATCAAAACATTTATTCAGATCGAAGGTTCAAATTTTTGCTAAATAAATTTGAAATTAATGAAAATTTGTAAAATAATAATTAATTAATTAATTAATTTTAAACTAATAATTTACTTAACACTATCAACATTTATCAATAGTATGACATAACCTATAAACTCAGTTTCTCAACTTTTGTGTCAATCTAACAATTAATCAATCAATCATAGTTTACGATAATGAAATATCAGTGTACAATTATTTACCTTTATTGTTGTAGTTGTTGTAAATGACGAATCTAAGCACTCCACATTTTCACTACAGACACAGCTGACGATACTTTAACCACACGTGTGAACTTGTATTATGACGCTTTCTTGTTTTTCCAACGCCAAGAACGTTCGAGAAAGACAAAGACAGAGACACAAGCATGCGCCGATTCAATGCGCCTAATTCTCTAGTGCTGCGCGCGCGGCAGACCGATCATAGTTGAGTGGGAGAGAGACGCAAGGCATTCGGCGGGCCTCTCTCTCGTTCGGTGACTCATCGTAACGTTACCGAGCGTTACACTTTTTCATAAGTGACTCCCAGCCGCAACCTAATTTAAGAATGACGCTGCAATGAGAAGGTTTTTGTTTAATACTTAGTTATTTATTAGTATCCAATCATTTCATTCATCATGATCGTGATTCTGCTAGACCGGTTCTCATTTACCTGGGGTCGGCCTTCCTTGTCCAAGGTTTTCATTAAACGTGGTTTCGTGCTACTTACAATTTTGTGTAAATTGGGTATCTAATAATTTTATTCTTCTTGATACGCAAAAACAGGGCAAGTGCATGTCGGACCATACTCAGTGTAGGGTTCTGAAGCCGTAGCTAAAAACTCGAACATTGGTGCTGTTTCAGATGATTTTTAGAAGGAGTATAACCACTTTAGACACTCATAGCGAAAACTGCACTTTCCGAGTTCAATATTTCCGAAACCAAAAATAGATAATATCATGTGTAGAATATACGAGCTATCAAATGACACATAACTTGATGTTATTTTAAAAAATATTTTACCCCTACTTTCTTTGTACCTGGAAGTAGTTACCCGATTTAATTTTACAACTTTGTCGGCTTAATTTAAATCAATCAAACCACGGAAACTAACTAACGTACCTTGACTACGGAACACTAAAAAAAGTACTGTATACATAGTAAATAGAATATTCGGTAAATTACCTCGGAGATGACGCATATTTATACAGCTCGTTCACAAAAAAAAATAACAGTTTTAATAAAAACAAAGTCACGCGGTTGTAATGAATATGAACGTTAATCTCAGTCGACGACCATTCTCCAAGACCTGTTGGCCAAGCAGGTCGTGTTATAGTTATCATGGCTCCTTCTATTTGGTTTTTATTTGCGGTAATTACCGCCGCTGCGGCCACGTCACCTGTAGTTAATGGTGAGTTGTTAGGTATAGGACTGTATAGAACTTGCATGACAATAATTGGTATCTCAAGCCTACACGTAGGAATTGTAGACTTAATAACGGTGCGTCGTTCTTCAAAGTGTTTCCAGAAGTGTGTACTTATTGCCATCCTTCCATTTCCATTAACAGGCAGCCCTGGGTCTAGGTTATACATATGTATATTAATTAATATAATAAGTATGTTCTTTATTAATATTTTGCATTATAGAGCTATTTGTACGCTACAATTCCATATGCTTAATTATGTAATGGGATCTATATTGTTTTATATTAGGAAATGGTTAACTAAATAAATAAGACGTGTTTGTTCAATTTCCGTTAAATATACACCATTTTTAGGGTTCCGTACTAAAATGGACAAAAATAACCCTTACGGTGAGACTTCGTTATCTGTCTGTCTATCTGTCTGTCACAGCAGGTTTTCTCAGCTACTACAAATGCTATCAACTTGAAATTTGGCATAGTTGCACAACTTGCTTGCCCATCTGCTTTTAGTAAAAAAATATGAAATTGTTTTTTAATAATTGAAAAGGGACATAGTGGGCTGATAAATTTAATTACATTAATTATCTATAGCAAATCGGGTATCATATCATAGGGTAGGAGTGTCCGTATGTTTAATTTTCTGTGATGTACTTTTTGATTTATAGCCAAAAATTTACAAAAAAATGCCGTTCTCTCCCCATATCTCCGATCTTAAGATACCTATAAAAAAACCTGAAAAATCCTGTCGTATAGATAATTACTTATATTTTATGGGAAAAATTAAATGAAGTGTTCATTATTGACAATTTTTGAGAAATAACAAAAAAAACTTTATTTCATCCCCGTGTGGTTGCCGGATTAGAATAGTGCCACTCCGTATCTTTCCGTGGATGTCGTAAAAGCCGACTAAGGTAATAAAGGCGTGTAGTGCTGTTAAGCGATGGGCTTGCAACCTGTCACTAATACACTGGTAAGCATCTTCGCCTAAGTGTGCAAAATGTGGTTACAGAATTATCAAAAAGTTTTTATAGTTGTTGGAAATTCTGTAACTCTGCCTACCCCACTCTGGGAATAAAGGTGTGAGTTTATGTATGTATGTATGTACTTTATTACAATCAAACCTAGTCAAAATGGACCTCAATACATAAAATACAAAGTTCATAACAAAATGAGTATTTTCGTTTACGGTTACCAAGCATATTATCTTAAACACGAAACCCTCGCGGCGCGAGGCTGAGTCGCACTAACTGGTTTTTTTTCAAGGACAGTAATTGAAACGGAACTTGAACGACGGATAAAATCCTGGTCAAAAGCTAAATTATTGTACAGTCAAGGAAATATAAATAATTTAATGAATGAAAAACAACATTAAATAATACAACAACCATAACACAATAACTGAAAAAGAAAACTAAAATGAAATAAACCTAACTCTAAATATATAAATTAACTAAAACATTAAATCTAAGAATGCCCCCTGCGGCATTGTACCAAAGATGCTGGCAGCATTTCCTCGCTGGATGGTTAAACTTATACGTTGAGCGAGGAAACTGCTAGCTCTTCGGTCTCCCGTGACGTCAATGAGCCTCTTCGAAACTTCTTTGAAGAGGCTTCGAGCGCTAGGACTCCACGGACCAAGGGTCTCGACGCCGAATGGAATTAACATATATTCTGGGCTGAGACCACTATATTTTACTACCTTCATGCTTTCGGCCGCTTTAGCTGCCGCACCAGCCCTATTAGAGGTCCGGTGGAGATGTGATGGGGCTAGCGTGTATACACAGGTTGCATCCCACACTAGCACCCGTCCCATATTCCACGGGATCAAGGAAATTAATTCCTAAACCACTTTGGACTATGCCAAAGTGATGTAATCAATCAAAACGTAATAGACATCTTATGATTTTATTTACAGTGTCAATTTGAAATACCTAGTCCAAAGTGTACTAGGAATTAATCTCCGTGACTGTACCAGAATCCTGTCTTAAAGGTCTTGAAGTGAGGCATGCCTTAATTAGTGACGAGACCGTAGCGAATTCCTTGACAATGACAGTTAATTTGATTAAAGTTAGTTTTAGTTCCTTTTACTACGCCTCCTAAGGTATTCCGAAACTGGGTACGTGGTGCATAACATGTTACTTTGTGTCGTTAGTAGTAAGATGATGTTGCATAGGTTCTCTTTCAGTTGGTATTCTAGTTATCCAATTTAGAGTTGGGTCGAAAATGCGGAATAGTGAATGCAAGGCAAAGCAAAATTACTTACTAGACTTTAAACTGCAAATATGAAATATCTTACCTTCAATAGTTAAGCGTTGGTTGCCACGTTATGTTTTCAATGCGCGGCCGCAATTTTTTTTGCTGATCGCGATTATTGTGGCGTAATGATAGGATGCTTCATTTGTTCACTGATAAAAGCATGCTGCAGGTCACTACCCGTACCAATTAAAATCCCAGATATGCCTACAAATGAACTCAAGACGGTAAGTTTTTTAATAGCTATGTATTAAAATAAATAATCGGTGCTTTTATCTTCAGTCGACTACAAAATTATGTATCCACTTTTTGACCTTATTACAAAGCAATAAATGACCACTTGCATGTAGTCGTGTACAAAACTAATATGGAATTTACGTCAAATTTCAAATATATAATGTTTAAAACCGTTTATACAGATGTGTTACAACTACATGCAAGAAGTCATTTACTTACATTTTTCTCCTATACCTACTTCTGGTTCCTGTTCTTCTTGTAGTCGATCGTGCATGATGCCAAAATCAGGAATTATAACAGAGACATACCTTGACCTTGAATAAATATGGCAGCAATAACCTTCAAATACTATTTATTTATCTAGTAATTACGAAAACAACCTCTTTGATTTTTCAGCACAAGTTCCTCCGAAATGCCCAGAAAATGAAGTTCTAAAAGCTAGGGCAGCGTGCCCTCCAGACACATGTGACTCCCTGTATTTGTCATTTCTGTGCATAGCTAATCAGACGGAGGAAGTCATGTGCACTTGTAAGGACGGCTACCTGAGAACTAATTCAACGGGAGTTTGTGTGCCCACTGACCGGTGCCTTCCACGTAAGTGATCCTGATATTGTTATCGTGTTCAGGTCCTTTGCGAATTTCCCAATAGGTAAAGTAAATATGGAAATTAAAATAGTTTATTCACACTGAAATCTCCGAAACTTAATTGTAACAAGCGCAGTTGGTAAAAAATTCTAATCTTATTACTGACAATTAGTTATGAACTCATACTGATTTTCGCAAAGTATACTGTGTTAAAATCAGAATAAATGGAAATTCTGATGCATTACTCCTAAGACTCAAAACATTGTAAACAAAACAATTCTTAACTAAAGCTGCACATAAAAGAAAAATCCTGGGCTATCTAAAATCGCTGCGTTTCGACGATAATGAATGACGCTTACGAAAGATTGCAGCTTCCTGTTTTTGTTGGTCTGCTGATCACTTTACAAAACCATTCCGCCTCAATATCCATCGGTTCTAAGCTTCTAAGTTCTACCGGCTATTTGTCTATCGATTCTACCTAAATACTTAGAGAACCTAAGTAAATATTTAGAATAAGTTATCTTTTGTCACTACTAAAATTATATTATTACATCGTGATACCGCTACATCGTGATTCACAAAAACGGTTTAGCAATATAATGATGTTAACATACTCGTACATAATGTTTATCTCTTATCTTTGCAGCCGAGTGCGCTGACGATCCTAACGCTCAAAGAGGATGCGGCAACAGATGCAAGAAGACTTGTGCCGACTACAACGATACTAATAAAGTTTGCATCAATGATGTATGCAATTTGTTCGGATGCGAATGCAAAGACGGATTTGTTTACGACGATGTTGTAAAAAAATGCGTTAACCCAGAACAATGTAGTAAGTACCAGGCTTCTCAATTACGGTGTTTTTTCTAGTTACGCTTTTGACCTCTGACGCAGGTTAATTTTTGTATTGAAGAAAGTATTTGATACTAAAAGGTACTGCAAAATCAACTACTGTGAATTTAAAGTTGAGTAGAAAAGCCGAATAGCGAATGCACGTCACTATTAAAATAAAAAGTACTAGGTAGCTTCTTAACTGCAATTATGAAATATTTTTACCTTACGTAGTTAAACGTCGATGGCCATGAAAGGGAGAAGTGGCGTGAAGGAGCAAAGTTTCAAAAAAGCCACTTGCATTATTTCGAAAAATTTCCAAACCAAATTGCACAAGTCTTTACCTTTGCCTTTGGCAACACCGATTTACACTCACCCACAAACATTTGTCAGTTCTCCAAAAGCAACGGAATCGAACGGAAGCTGATACGTTGACTCAAAGTGTTTAGCACTAACAAGTAAGTATTGCGCTTCAATTACTCTGTTTATGGATTGTGCATTGGGTATGTGCATATATTTGGGCTTGCAACTAGGTAAAAGTTGAATAAAGCGTTAATATTGTTTTCATTTTTAAGATTATATTTTTTTAAAGCCAAAATCTTGAAAGAGCTAGGCTAAAGGGCTTTGAAAGAGCTGGCTTTTTCATAAAAATTGGCTATTTCATAACATTGTTATTAAATACTGAATCAAATAGTTCATATTTAATTTAGTTATTTGATTCAGGAATTGCATCATGGAGAAACCGATCTCAAAAGAATGAAAGAAAAACATGAAAAGGACACTAAACTCAAACAGTTAAGGTTTTTAATTTTCTATTGAAGGCTACTTATTATGTTATCATTTTTAATTTCCATGAATTTAATTTGTCCATGCTATTTTTGATAACATTTATTATTTACATACATACACATACATACATAAACTCACGCCTTTATTCCCAGAGTGGGGTAGGCAGAGCTACAGAATTACCAACAACCCTAAAAACTTGTTAATAAACTTGATGTTGTTGTTTGTGTTTTATTGTATTATTTGTTATTTAGATTATTATTCAAATTATTATTAAGTAATTAAAATACAATATGCTAGCTTAAATTTAAAGCAGTTGTTAGGAATGACTTAAAATTGTTATTAGAATGAATAAATGGTAAAAAAACAAAAAATTGTAAGAGTTGTATATGTTTTTTAATTCAGTGCGATAACTGTTATTTTGCGTAATTTACAAATAAACTTTAAGCTTTCTTTGTATGGCGATGGAAATTTCCATTATAACATAATACCAACATTTTGTAAAAATGTATGATTTTTTTTATGCGTATTCAAAATCAAATAGAGTTTTGAATTCACGACTTAGTATTTAATAAGTGGCTCTTTTATAACTATTATTTTAAAACCAATTTTGTTTTAAAACATTGTGTCTTTTACGATTTTTGTATTGATTTTTGCAATTATTTGTGTGAAAATACAAACTAATAAATAAACTATAATTAAAATAAAAACATTCGTATTTTTTATTCAAACTATTTCTTTTCAAAAGCACCCGAAACCGCCGTACGTGCATGAAGAGATTGATGAATGTAGAGGAAGCGAAAATTGTGTGTTTAGATCAGTGCACCTGGCGTTCCATAATCTCTGCCTACCCTATTGGGAGACAGGCGTGAAGGTATGTATGTATGTATGTACTATTTCTTTTGGCCCCATTTAGTAAACTGGTTCTTATATCCCACTTCTCCCCTAATGCTCTACATTTGTAGCAGCAATTTTTTTTTTGCTTCACTCGAATTTTGTGTCATAATGATAGTATGCTTAGTTTTTTAACTAATAAAAGCATACTGCAGACCTATTAGAGCCCCCGATTTCCAAATACAGGGATTCAGTAAGGTAAGTTTACTGGGCCTCTTTTAGGCGGTAAAAACCATATTATCGTCAAGTTCTAATTCTTTGTTAAATGGCTACTGTCCGGTGGGAAACTTCTGCCTGTGCCAAGGTTGGAAGTTACACGACACGTGATCGGTGAAAATAGTACATTAACTACAACAACCAAATCTAAAATAAAAATTTACAACTTAATATTAAAATCTTTAAAATACTTTGCTAAAATATATACAAATAGAGTATTTACAATTGAGGTTATGACATGATTCGCTAGCTGGGCGAAAGATCTAATCAGGCGTATTATCGTCTCAGCGGGCCTAGTATGGTTGCGTCTATATCGCGTATCAACTGTGGATAAAGCATCCGTCACTTTTTGACACGTGTACTTATTTACCTGTCAGAAGGTGACGAATGCCTTATCCAAAATTTATCACGCTATAAACGCGCCCTTATGTTAGGCCCCCTAATCCGTTATCGTGTTGTCAACGCTTTGATAGCTCTTACTTACGTGACAGTAATGGCGGCTCATATAAACAATATACCATAACAGGGTCAAAGACGATATGGTTTTTTTATCGCCTACAATAGAGGTCTTGTTCGTAACATTTGGTTTTAGTCTACAGTTTGTAACTGCTGCCATCTTTCCGGCTCTTCCTGAAATCACTTAAATTAAATAATCGGTGCTTATATTTACATGCTTCCGAAATTAGGAAATTAAACAGGAAATTGAATAAATAACTTTCAACTACTATTTATTTTCTTAGTCATTACGAAACAAACCTCTTTAATTTTCAGCACAAGTTCCTCGGAAATGCCCAACAAATGAAGTTCTAAAAGCTAGGGCAGCGTGCCCTCCAGACACATGTGACTCCCTGTATTTGTCATTTCTGTGCATAGCTAATCAGACGGAAGAAGTAGTGTGCACTTGTAAGGACGGCTACCGGA
This sequence comes from Acleris laterana, assembly GCA_963966035.1. NCBI lineage: Eukaryota > Metazoa > Arthropoda > Insecta > Lepidoptera > Tortricidae > Acleris > Acleris laterana. The sequence goes on from OZ014440.1 coordinate 12,094,872, forward strand.
GAACTAATTCAACGGGAGTTTGTGTTCCGACTGACCGGTGCCTTCCACGTAAGTGAAGCTTATATAGTTACATATTCTGGTACCATATTTGCCAATTTCGCAATGAAGTGACCATACAAATTAAAATAGTTTATTCAACACGTTTACCGTTTACAGATTTGGTAAAAAGAGTTTTCTAATAAAGAGTTTCTAACTTAGTTACAATAACGTAGGTACAGAAAACTGTGTTAACACAACAAAATATCGAAATTCCAATGCAGTTATTCCCTTGACGACAAAACACTGTAACAAAACAATTCTTAACTAAAACCGCATAAAATAAGGAAAACCCTGGCATATCTAAAATCACTTCGTTTCACTAATGATGACACTTGAGAAAGATTGCAGCTTCCTGTTTTTGTTCGTATGCTGATCACTGATCACTGATCAGTCATTATAAAACCTTTTCGCCTCAACCACCCATCGGTTTTAACTTCTACCGGTAATTTGTCTATCAATTCTACCTAAATACTTAGAGGACCTGAGTTTTTTTTTGCGTGTTCCATTATTATTTTATAAATAGGTTCTAAGTTTATAGGTTTTTTTTCTAGGTTTATAGGTTTTTTTTGTTTTTGGTTTGGTTTTATAAATAGGTTGCTAAGGTGGTTTGGTCATTTAGAAAGGATGGATGAAAAAAGAGTTACGAAAGAGATATGGCGAGTAAAAATGAGCGGACATGTGACAATGAGGGGACGTCCTAGACGGACCTACAGTGATCAGATTCGCGATGTACTGATTAAGGGCCAAATCAAAATCATCCGAAACCGCCGTACGTGCATGAAGAGATTGATGAATGTAGAGGAAGCGAAAATTGTGTGTTTAGATCGGTGCACCTAGCGTTATCTCTGCCTACCTTATTGGGAGACAGGCGTGAAGGTATGTATGTATGTAAATAGGTTCTTTGCTGTGTCTGTTGTGTATGTGCAACACTTTTGCTACTTCCTGTTTGATTATTTGGTTGACCGGTAGAGAATGTCATGAGGCATTAAGTTCGCCATTGTCCTTTTCTTTTGCAATACAGGTTAAATAAATTAATTAATTATCTCTTGTCACACCGTTACATCGTGATTCACAAAAACGGTTAACAATAAAATGATGTTAACATACTTGTACATAATATTTATCTCTTATCTTTGCAGCTGAGTGCGCTGACGATCCTAACGCTCAAAGGGGATGCGGCAACAGATGCAAGAAGACTTGTGCCGACTACAACGATACTAATAAAGTTTGCAACAAAAAAGGATGCAAGTTGTTTGGATGCGAATGCAAGGACGGATTTGTTTATGACGATTTTGTAAAAAAATGTGTTAAGCCAGAACAATGCAGTAAGTATCCAGACTTCTGAATTACGGTTTATGTTTATTTTCCTGGGTACGCTTTTGAGCTGAATTCTTCACAGCAGTTCTATTTTGCAGTACATTTTGAAATAAATATAACTCTATTATTTTCATCCTAAAAGCTACTGTAAGGGAACTAACATTGGTAGGTCCTGTTATTTTAGTTTTCATTTCATTGAAATCGGGTCTGTGGTTTTGCTGTGACAGAATAACAAACAGACATAAGTACAGACCACTGAGTAAATAATCACTTACGTTAATTATTTAATTAATTAATTACTTACTTACAGACAGTTACTTGTACATTTGGAATAATAGTAAATATGGATTGGAATGAGGAACTAGCACTTTACGATGGTTTTCCTGGAATTTTAAGAGTATTTATATTAATTTATTATTCTAAACCTTTCAGCACAACAGTGCACAAAGCCGCATGAGCGTTATTCCAGTTGTCTACTTGCGGAATGTAGACCGAAGACTTGTGACGATTTAGGGAAACCAATAGCTTGTCCCAGTGTAGCGGGCCCCTGCGCGGGCGGGTGCACTTGTGAGGATGGCTTCGTCAGAAACAGCAACGGAGACTGCGTCGACCAGACGACCTGCCGTAAGAATTTATTTTATACTAGTTTAAGATACTTACTAGTTTAGAAAAGTATTTAATCGCCATTCTCTCGCAAATTGACTAATTTTCCGGGATAGTGGAGCGGCCTTATTAATACCTTCGGTCCTCCACTAGGGTTCAAGCTACCGCAAAATCTTTCGTTAAGCTGTTAAAGCGTAACAAAAAAAACAGAGTTACTTCTGCATTTATACTTGCTTAAATTTATTTCTTACTAGCTGTTGCCCGCGACTCTGTCCTCTTAGTGGTCGTTTATCGAAATTCTCTCAAGAACTGACCAATTTTGCTGGTTGCTGGTACTGTGGGTCCCCACAGTACCCTTTGTCCTTCCTCGGGACTTAAGTTGTCTCTACACTAAGTTTCATCGAAATCGGTTTAGCGGTTTACCCGTGTGAGCGTAATAAACAGACGAGTTACTAGAACTTTATTATGTTACTAGTTATTTTATTACCTAGTATTGCTTTAGATTGTGTTATAATCGTGACTTATTCTGCATATCATAATACAAGTGGCAGTCTACACGAGGGTCTACAAAGAGTCCTTTAAAACATATAAAATGTTAAATACGCACAACACCCGCAATGCAAATAAGCTTGTTACTATAAGTCGCAAGCTTGTAAAATCTTCCAAGCTCACCCATGTCATGCTTTAACAGTCTATAACAAGTTGCCCAAAATTTTTACCGAAGCTCCCAGCCTATGTTACTTTAAGAAACGCCTGACACGCTGGCTCGTTGGCATTCGTTCTATACCTTTGATGAGTTCGTTGCGCTGAAGTCATAGTCAACTACCCAACCCACTACCCAAGTGAGGTATATAATGTTGTTATTGTTAATATATATTCTTAATTATTATAATACGTAAAGTAAAAATAGTAATTGACCTACTCTATCGTAATTTTTAAATAATTGAAATTGTTATTGCTTGTAACACTTCTGTTGTAATTGTTGACATAATTAAATGTTGTAAATTGGCTTTACAAATAAATTATTATCATTATCATTATCATGAACCCACGATTGTGATGAGGATAAAGCGAATCTATGTACAAACAGCGTCAAGGTTAACTAACCACTATTGAGCCTTATTGTAAGGTGACAAGATTCACAAATGGTCAGTTAACTGTGTTGTTGATGGTACACTTCATTTTATTCATTAACATATTTTCCTTATTTTAGCAAGTTGCGGTGGTGACCCTAACGCGGTAAGCGGTTGTAGTAATTATTGCGGCAAAACTTGTGCTAGCCTCGCCGCTAATAAGTCTTCCATAGCCTGTGCACAATTTTGCTTATACAATGGCTGCGACTGCAAAAAGGGATATCTTTACAATACTGACACCAAAAAATGTGTGCTTGAACAAGATTGCCCTAAACGTAAGTAAAATTTGTATCGTTATATCCTATCATAGACATAGGTTATAGTGTGAAAACCCTCTTTGCGGTTTGTTATGTAGTAAATCTTATTTATTTTACGCACGTCCTGCTTTTTGTTTCTTTCCTTGGGTTTTATTTTACTAGGACTAGGCAATTGCTTTTGACATAATAATGTAATCGTATAATATATTTATGTTTTTAACCTGACCACCCTTACTGTCAATTACATCTATCATAATGTTGACAATACGTTAACAAGTCAAAAACAATAAGGTTTAGCCCTAGTAGAATAGAACCACTGTTGCACTGAAAATACAATACCATACTTTGAATGGCAGATTATGGAGAATTACAAATGAAACAAAAAATTACAATTAATTTACCTAAATTACAGCCATTCTTATATTTATGTATTTCTTTTTTTATCCGCTTCAGCAACTCCACAATGCGGGGAAAACGAAGAATATTCCTGCGGTAGCCCCTGTCCTGAGCCTAGTTGCTTCAACCCGGATCCTGACACGTGCATAAACCTACAGTGCGAACTCGCCTGCTTCTGCAAAAAGGGTTTCGTCAGAGACGCGAATAATAAATGCGTTGCTATCAATACGTGCCGTAAGTACGAAGTCTTTTATGCTTCTGATCAATCCCAAAATTATCTAACGTGAATTATTGTTGATCATTTATTATTTTAGCAATACAATGCCCAAATCCACACGAACGCTATACAAAATGTTTACTTGGGGAATGTATTCCGAAGACATGTGATGATTTAGGAAAACCAATTGCATGTGCCAGCATAGCGAGCCCTTGTGCGGGCGGCTGCGCTTGCGAGGAAGGTTTCCTCAGAGACAGTAACGGAACCTGCATAGACCAGAAAACATGTCGTAAGAACTTTTTCAAAACTTATTTTACATGAATTTTTAATGTAAAATTTTACGTTGCCTACGATTGCTAAGTATATTTTATTGCCTGCCATATTAAATATTGATTTATATATTTTCCTCGTTTAGCTAGTTGCGGTGGGGACCCTAACGCAGTAAGCGGTTGTAGTAATTATTGCGGCAAAACTTGTCCTAGCATCCTCGACATAAATAAGGCTTCCATAGCCTGCCCAGATTATTGTGAATACAATGGCTGCGACTGCAAAAAGGGATATCTCTATAATACTGACACCAAAACTTGTGTGCTTGAACGAGATTGCCCTAAACGTAAGTTTTTTTTGGATAGTAATTTGATGTTGATACGAGTATGTTGCAGCTTGCAGCAGTATATACGAGTATTATCTCTCTAACAAAGCTTGATAATGCTGGTTTAATAAAACCTCTGATTTAAAATTTTATCTTTGTTTTCTAAGCTTAATCTGAGTTATAATTCCTTTAGCTCCTCAACAATGTGGTCAAAATGAAGAGTACTATTGTGGTACTTCTTGTCCTGAGCCCAGCTGTAACAATCCAAATCCTCCAATTTGCATTAACAAAAGATGCAAACTCGCCTGTTTCTGTAAAAAAGGGTTCGTGAGAGACGCGAACAACGAATGCATTGCGATCGATAGATGTCGTAAGTACAAGTACTCTGTACCCTCATTCTGGCAAAATGAATTAATTTAACGGTAAAATTTGTCATTATTTTATGATGCGCGTATCGAACTGTCATTCTTATTTCAGCTTCATGCCCAGGACCTCATGAGATTTACAGCAGCTGTCCTGCTGGTCAATGTCAACCTAAAACCTGTGACAACCTGATAAATCCGGCCCCTTGCCCGAGAGTAATACCTCCATGCCCAGGCGGCTGCATTTGCGAAGAAGGCTACTTGAGGAATTCACAAGGAATTTGCATTGAAAAGAACAAATGTCGTAAGTTGCATTATTCGTTTTATTACAGTACTACGCGATAGATTCAGTTTCAGTTCATCTTTATAATCTACTGTTTCTTTTTTTAGCTCAAGCTTCCTGTAATGCCAACCAAACTTACGTGAATTGTAATATTAAGTGCCCGGACAGATACTGCCCCGACAATGATCAACCCCGGCCAGTTTGCGACCCACCCAGAAATTGTCCGCCAGGTTGTGCTTGCAAGATCAATTACAGGCTTGATAAAAATGATAACTGTATTCTTGCATCTGAATGCCGTAAGTTTATTGATACTTTATGTTGTGTAGCACCTTAAAAAATGGTTCAGAGTTCGTTAGCGGGTTAAGAAATCCAGGAACAAGTTAGAACGTACAGTTCTTTATTATAAAGATTGCTTCTGAAACCCATTATTTACCAGAATACATTTAAAAAATTAAACTTTTCTAAAGGTTAATTTCTAAATAAGTATTAAAATGTAGTTTCCAGTCTGACTATACATAATATTGACTTGTTATTAACTACATATAAAGAAAAATGGTAATCTAATAATTTTAATGAAATTAAGAGTAAAATGTGTCGATTTTCAATTCATTTAGTACTAAATCAAATTATTTTGAAGTATTTAAAATATTGCATGCCAATTTCACTTTTGTGTCTTTTACCTAAACTCTTCATTAAATTTGATTTGTAGCCCCTATCAACTGTACACGTCAAAATGAAGTTTTTGATTCGTGTCCCTCGGGTTGCTTGGCTGAAAACTGCGAGGATGCCGACTCACCGTCGGCAGTATGCAACACCCTGCTTCTGAACTGCCAACCTAAATGCGTTTGCAAAAGTGGCCATTACAGAAATAAAGACGGCCTTTGCATTCCGGCTAGAGAATGTCGTAAGTAACATCAAAAGTAATATTTTTAGAATTACGGCAGCCTTGTGGATAGAATCTTGCTTGTGCTTTCAAACCATGTTTCGATAAAATTCGCTATTGATGTAGTCATGGCCGCATCTGATTCTGAAGATTTCTTGATATTTTCTTAAATTCCGTTTTTGCAGCATCAGTGTGCAAGGACCCAAACGCTGAATGGAAGGATTGCCAAAGTATCTGCCCAGGCACCTGCGAGAATACGAGACCGATTTGTTTGGCCAAAACGTATATTTGTCATCCAGGCTGTGAATGTAAAAAAGGATACGTGCTCTCAAAAACCAGTAGAAAATGCGTGAAAATTGAAAGCTGTTCAGGTGTGTATATTGCATTGTATTAAAAATACCAGCCAAAAACAAACTCTAATCTTTTGATATAGTGCCATCGAGAAATTTCAAGGCAGTTTTTGACATAATACGCGGAAAATATGTCAGCGGCAATGTGTGCGGCAATCAGGTTTGCCGAACCGAGAATTTAAATATGGATACAGGGCGTACTTCTACAAAAAATAAAAGTTTAATTAATATTTAATACCTCGGTTCCAATATTATTTAACTCATACAATTTCATGTATGTACGTGTATTTAGAGGTCTTCTTAACCATTATAAGAAAATAACATAGGGCCGCTGAAAAAAAGAGAATAATCTTCATACAAACTTACTCAATGCCGCCTTTACGTATTATTTCAAACTTCTAAATATTTAAATTCCCCAATAGTACGTCCTATCATTGTCAAAATTGATAAATATGTTGTTATGTGGTTTGTGATATAAAACACGCGAATACGACTGAAACGGGAGAATCAAATTTACCAAAGACGGTTTACCAGGCGGAACATTCGGCCGGTAAATTACCGTTTTTTTTGCCGCGTCCCGTATTTATTGCATCGTGGTTAAAACAAAAATGTCTTGCAATTTTAAATAATGATTTTAAGTCCACTTGATCTTACAAATTTCAAAATAAAACTCTTTATTACTTTTACTGATATTCTGATGAATTTTTAATATTAGTTACCCCGCGTATTTCATTGATGCTTTTTGTTCTTACCCCTTCTTAATCTTATATCCTCTTCTAAGTTGTTCTTAGAGCAGGGTAACCGCGGGTATTGTTTTAGTTTGCTACATGCTCTAGCCAGGAGTGTAATTCTCTCAAAAACAACGGACGGGCGGACGAACGAGCGAAATCGCAGCGGCGAGTTTATGTAGTTCCGTCAGAGCGAACATAACACATTTGGGCGCGTGCATTTACAATTAAGCAGCCTTATAACGTTCCATCCATCGGCAGAAACCATGCTACTAAATTTAAATTTGCTGCTAAAATATGTTTTGTTTGCACTGACGGGAATACTTAAACTCGCCGCTTGGACATTCACTCGTCCGTCCATCCGACAGTTGTTGTTCAGGAAATCACTACCCAGCCAGCTTAGTAAGCGAATCCTATTTTTACCCCACCAATATTTTTAGTTGTGTCGTGCTGAGACTACGTACCGGTTTAATTAAAATCAATTTGATATTAGATAGAGTTGAGTTAGTATCTAAAAATATCGAATTGAAAAAAGTAATTGCAGTGTATTCTAAGTATTCTAACTGACCTACGCTTTATGTAAGTACTGACTTTTAAATTAATTAAAAAGGCGTACTGTTAGGCGATGGGCTTGCAACCTGTCACTAATACACTGGTAAACATCTTAGCCTAAGTGTGCAAAATGTGGTTACAGAATTATCAACAAGTTTTTAGAGTTGTTGGTAATTCTGTAGCTCTGCCTACCCCACTCTGGTAATAAAGGCGTGAGTTTATGTATGTATGTAAGTAAGTTACTTTTAAATTTGACTTATTTTATTAATAGCTATTTCGTTAAATTCGATACTAGAAAGGCACATGCACAACCCAAAAGTACATGACTTTTCTATTCAACAGTGTAGTATTAAATTATTGATAATATTACAATTTGTGTAGAAGTTAACTTTGAGTTCTCTCATCCGTGACATTACTATATTTAATAACATTACTGAACGTTCGTCAATCAAGTTTATTTCTTAACGGTCCCATTTTTTACCGTTCCCATTCATTAATTCATGTTATTCAATGTTTTAGGTCTAAATAATCATTACTTTGATGGTGGAACCTAAAGGTTACACTTTAAGACCAAGAACCAAAAAACCGGTCAAGTGCGAGTAGAACTCACGCACCGAGGGTTTCGTATTTAAGATGATATGCTTGTTAACCGCAAAAGAAAATACTAACTTTGTTATTAACTTTATTTTGTATGGAATAAGGCCCATTTTGACTAGCCTAAATTAAAATACAGATTTTCAAAGGTTTTTTATTATTTCTCAAAAATTATAAGAAATTAACGCCTCATTATTAGGTATATAAAAAAAAGAAACTATACGTCAGGTTTTTTTCAGATTTTTCGATTAATAAACTTTGGAAATAACTTGACCTGAATTGATAATTTGACTATAAAATAAATCAAAAAGTACATCACAGAAAAATAAATCAAAAATAGTTTTATAATGTTCATATTGAGTCCTTTCTTATGAAACCCCGTTTAATATAATCAAACCAATTTCATATTTCAACACCTCATTCCCCTTTTCAGTTATTTTAAAATTAATATCATTTTTTTTTACTAAAAACAAATAAGTACGGGCAAGTATTTTGCACAACTATGCCAAATTTCAAGTTGATAGCATTTGTAGTTGCTCAGAAAACCTGCTGTGACATGCAGACAGACAGACAACGAAGTCGCACCATAAGGGTTTCCTTTTTTACCATTTTTGTACGGGACCCTAAAAACGGTGAAGTACACCTAAGTTATACCTATTGATTATTAAAATCTAAAGGTATTAAGATGTTTAAATTACATATTTTCATGGTTATTCTTGTTTAAAGTAATTATTGTTCTCAAAATATAAAATTGAAATAACTTCTGTGTTATTCTTTAAAAATGCTACCGGTTTACTGGTTTTAGTGTTCCCAGTCCGGTAATTTACCGATTTGTAAAATGCATGACCACATTTTATACCAGGTTTTGTTACTATCACTTAAAAGTAATTGGATTACATTGTTTTTAGAATACGCACACTGTGGAGCCAACGAAACATTTGTAGCGTGCACTTTTAGATGCCCTCAGGTCGTGTGTCCCAAATCGGATCAAACAATCTTATGCAAGCCACCCAGAGACTGCCCCGGTGGATGCGGGTGCAAACCTAACTATAGGTATAATGCAACTGGGAACTGCATCTTAGGATCTGATTGTCGTAAGTAAAAAAAAAAGTGTTATTACAGTGGCTACGGACAGATGTGACGAGACGCATTGAACGTGATAGAATGGGTTTGAAAGGTAGTTTATGAGTGTGAAAGGAAAAATAAGTCGTCTAAATGGTACATACATTGACCCAAACATTCAGGCTAACAAATGTAGTAGAAGAAGCGTGTAACTAACAAAGGAATGAGATTTTTATAAATATATTTAATTCTCTTTCTAGCTCCAGTAAAATGCACCAGACCAAATGAAAAGTTTGTAGCGTGCCGCTCCCCATATGACTATGAGAGATGCGAGGAAAGATACAATTCCCCTCCAATTATTGCTCAACCTGGAGACGATGTATGCAATCCCCGATGCACATGCATCAAAGGATATTATAAGAATAAGAGCAATCAGTGTGTTCCAGAAAAAGATTGCCGTGAGTAACCCCGTCTTAAGTAGGAACTTGTATGGTTTAACTTAGAACTTTGTCAAAGTTTGTAAGTAATGCATTTGTTTTAACCCCGTTACAAAAATAAGGAACGTGTATTTATTTATCTGCTGTTTGTGTCTGTACCTGTGTGTGTGTATCTATCTTTTTATTCAACGTGAAATAAATTTCTCGTTGGTTGGGATACCAACACGCAGTTTATTTTTTAACTCCCCTGGCTTGAATTCGTGGAGTGATATTAATGCAGGTTTCCCATCATGCTCCAGCTCCCGCTCTAGTTAGGTTTCATAAAGCTCGGTATGCCCCAATTAAGAGTATTTCAGGTCAAAAAATACATCAATTGATAGTTATTGTATTATGCCCTCCTAATTATTATGTTTTGTTTCAGCGTCGACATCTTAAATTTTCGAAACCAGGACCGAGGGCGGCGCCTAATAACAACAACAAACAACAATAACATAATGTTACTTATTGTGTTGTTGTTATTTGATTTGAATAATAAAAATAAAAATATTTTAAAATATATTTTACGCTATGTACTTTTGTCAAAGATAAAATAAAGTTATTATGTATTGAATACACAGTCTTTTATTTTAATTTACGCTAGAATGTTTATAGTTATTTGTTCAACAAGAGAGCAAAGTTGGTTTTTGCTGCGAGTGATGATTTTGAATCCCGAGTAAGCGAAGGATTCTATTATTGAATCACGAGCGTAGCGAGTGATTCTAGGTTAGAATCCTGAGCGTAGCGAGGGATTCAAAGATACGAGACGTAAAAAACTTTGGTCTCGTGTGAGACATACAACTTTTCACCTCAGCAGCGAGAACAACACAGCGTGAAGCTGGTAGGGCCAACGCAGGTCTTCCGTTGTGACCATTTGGTGAATACACGACTAAATAACGACACGATCGCATATGCATCAATCACAAGCATTTTTGCAAAATACTAATAAAATAAAAAGTGGAAAAAATAAACATGAAACAGATAAAACCTGTCACTCAACTTGATAATGCCGTAGTGCAAACACAACTTTATACAGCTTTATGTAGTCTGTGGCTTTAAAAAAAACCTAACTAGGCCTTGTCTATGGCTATTGGCTATGGCGGACAAATTAACAAAAATTACATCGTCATTTACATTACATTACTTTTTTTTTTTTAAGTACAATAATCCCGCTATTTTTGAAATGCGTTCTGAAACTGCCCCCGCGGTTTATGTCACGAAATTAAAGATTGTTAAAACGATAACAAAATTATGTAGATACATGACTTCTTATTTTTCATTAATTTTGTCTTCAAAACATTAAATAAAAAAAATGATTGTACCTACTGTATAAAATAGTTATAATAAACACATTTCAAAGTTTAACAGATAGTTTTATTTGCAATTTTACGGTTATGTGTGCATCCGAACGTGCGTTTCTTTTTGGGCCTACTATGTGTGGAATTTGAAAATCGAACTTCGAATCAAGTTGTTTCTATCTCTCGCTTTTTTCCTATCGAAGTGAAAGTGACAGAACAAAGTGAAGTTCAATTTTTTCGAATGTTGTGAGTAGCCCCAGCACTGCTCACGGCATTTAAAAAAATAATTAAAAAGCTACTTTGCCTCTCGCTCGCAGCAAAATTGAATTTTGCTCACTGTTTTTAAGCAGCAAAACCTGCTTGTTTGAGCTGCTGAGGTGAAAAATATATTATTCTAGTGGTCGCAGCTACATGTATGTTGGTGCTGTCTGTGGAGTCCGGTCTGTTCACGCTTGCGAGGACCTGTTTTAGTTAGATATCTTAATTATCGTTCCTGACGTATAGACAACGTCATGTTGTTCTACTAGTCACTATTTTCAATTAATGTTATTGAGCATACATTTGTAATTATTTTATTTGTGTTAATTTTAAAATAATAATTTATTACTTTTTGACCTTGTGCCTTTTGGGTATTATATGATTGAAAAAATTACCTTCTGCTGGAGTTTGTTGTCCGAAGCGCTAGTAGATGCACTCCATATTACCGACACTTGTGATATAGCCCTCATGTGGCCAATTTACTGAATCAATATGTTGAAATTTTGAATTTTATGCATGCACTTAAATCTACCTCAAACCTTACAGACAATAAAATACCTTAAAAAGTACCTTTTAGGTAGCTGTTTACTTTGAATTTTCAGTTAAATACCTATCTGATTGTAATTATTGGTATTCTAGATAGCGCGAACTGTGGAGCTAATCAAACATATGTGGAGTGCACTTTTAGGTGCCCTCAAGTCATGTGTCCCGAATCGGATCAAACCATCTTATGTAAGCCACCCAGAGACTGCCCTGGTGGATGCGGGTGCAAACCTAACTATAGGTACAACGCTGCTGGGGACTGCATCTTAGGATCTGATTGTCGTAAGTAACTAAACTTTAAGAATTGATTTTAGCATTCTAAATAAGGCTCCGTAGGTATGTTTTATAATAGCTTAACACCTATAGATATGTTACAGGTAGCACTGGTAATAATTTAGAACTAACAAATGAAATAGAAAGATTAATGAAAATTTTAATACGATTCCTTTTGTAATGAAGTTTTTTTCGTCACATTTTAGCTCCTGTTGAATGCACCAGACCAAATGAGGAATTTGTAGCGTGTCGCTCCCCATATGACTATGAGACATGCGAGGAAAGATACAATTCCCCTCCAATTATTCCTCAACCTGGAGACGATGTATGCAATCCCCGATGCACATGCATCAAAGGATATTACAGGAAAAACAGCAACGAGTGTGTTCCAGAAAAAGATTGCCGTGAGTGACGCCGTCTTAAGTACAAACTTGTATTGTATAGTTTAGCTTAGAACCTTGTCAAAGTCGGTAATTTATTTTAACCTGGATACAAAAACAAGGAACGCATACTTTTGTCTTTATATACCTGAGTGTGTGTTCAACTTTGTAGGATGGGGCAGATGATAACGTTACCTACAGAGAAGTTTAGAAAAGGGTTTATTATTGATCTTGAACGCGATAAAAAGTGATGAACGTTGATGTCCCACTCCAACATGCTATTTCTTTTTTATTGGAATGTCTCCTTTTTTAACTCCCATGTCTACTGATATTAATGAAGATTTTTCCTTTATGATCTTAATTAAGTTTGCCCCCATACATCTCTGTGTGCCCTTAAGAGTAATCAAAAAGAAAGAGGCATCATTAATATAAAAAACTTATAGTTATTATATTATAATCCTCTACTATTTAGTAATTTATCCAACGTCTGGACTAGAACATTTTAAAATTAATTTAACACGTAAAAATAATTTAATTATTTTTGTTTCAGCGCCTATATCGTAAATGATTCTCGCGACCAGAGCTGAAGAAAGCGGTGCCTAAAAAATAATCACGATTTAAAAGTATTCTGTATACTTGTAAACTTATTTCCAAAAGATAAAATAAAGTTATTATGTATTAAATAAAGCATCGTTTTATTTTAATTTGCGTCAGAATGTTTAAAATTGCATAATTTGCTGGATGCAAAGCGAGCGATATATGAGACCAAAAACAATCACAGTCCTGTCCTGGGTAGTGATTCCCTGAACGACGGTCGGACGGACGGACGACTGAATGTCCAAGCGGCGAGTTTAAGTAGTCCCGTCAGTGCGAACAAAACAAATTTTAGCGCGTGCATTTTCAATTTAGCAGCATGGTTTTTGCCGATGGATCGAACGTATAAGGCTGCTTAAACTCGCCGCTGCGATTTCACTCGTTCGTCCGCCCATCAGCCAGATCAGAAAATTGAAAGCCCGGCTTTGCACTAATTAAAATCAGTATTTTTTTCATTCAATGTGTTGAGTATTTACAAGAGAGTGTATTAAATTGTATCCCGAACAAAGTGCGGGGGTGAACTTAAAGGAAATTAAATATTTGTCGTCCGTGCAGCATTTTTTTTTCTTTAATAATTTGGCATTGTACGTTAAGCAAAAATACTAACAGGACAAAAAAACCTATACTTATGCATTTTAATTTATTACATTCATCTTTTATTTAAGGTTCAGGCAAAAATGTTACGAAAGAAAGATAAAACATATCAAACTATTTTCATTAGAGCTTATACTCTCAGCCTTTAAAATATATGTAGCAATGGAAGACAAACTGTAGAATTACTAGACTATCAACCAAATATGATTTTTGACTATACAGTGCCGGTTTTAGCACTACCAGCGCCCTGGGCAAGATTTCTACGGCACCCTCAATCTGCCATTCAAACCCATACGAAAAAACGCAAGGGTTAGAATGAAATAACCAGTCGCAGGGGCCCCTATATATCTGGCGCCCTGGGCGGTCTTCTTCAGCGCCCTACCCTAAAACCGCTACGGCCTATGCAACCTGTTTACAAGCACAAAGTATCTGACTGGCAAAAACTACCTATCGGCTCAAAAACCGAACCTAATTATCTATTTAAAACAAAATAAACACTTTTTTTTAAATACTCCAGTAATCTAGGTATTTTTATATAAAATAAGAAAAAAAATATATATTTATATTTGCATAAAAATTCAAAAAAAATGTTTAAGTTATAGAAAGTCAGAAAGTCTAAATCGTCAGTAAGTATATTAATATATTTAGGTAAGTAATTTATTAATAAAAAATAAATTTGTTATTAAACGTGAGCGCATAACCCTCTAGATATTTGGTAACTTTCAGCAATCTCTAACTACAGGAAAAAAAAATGAATTGATGGTTTCTAGGTTAAACGGGACGTAAGGTAGCGTTCACAAACATGTCGGCCTCTCCGTGCTCAGATTGGGATGGCCAGCGAAAGGTGCCCTTCAGGAAAGAGCTCGTCCATAGCGGGTCCTGCAACGTGCACCGAGAAAAGTACACAACTAACTGAATTACTTAACAAGTTAACAACCCATTGTTACGCATGCTCTATTTACTCGGTCACCTAATAACTGCAAAGCTGTAAGCTTTTCTAAGTTTCCTATTCAATGCTTCGTAATTTGTCTTCTAATTTACTGGTCAACAAATCTTCGGCTATAGTTAATTGCTGCTTCAATAAGCAGCAAAATGTACCTTTTAAGTGAGGCAGCAAGGTTTATTTTGGATCTTCTTTATTATGCTAGTTACGCGGTATTGTACTAACAATGGCGTAATAAAATTGAAAACAACAGTCACGATGAAGGGCTAAACTAAAATTATAATTGTGACCAGGATCCGATACATGCGTCCGATATATTTATAAAATTATGGGGCCAGAATGACAAGTTTAATAATTTTAACTCATAATTAATTATCTTATGACAAATTCAATAAGGACTACAACGCACCTTACTAAGGAGGTGCGTAAAGTTCTTTTGGCACCTTCTTGAATATGTTAGTTATGTGGTTTTACAAGATTACCTGCCTATCATTACATGGTTTTGGATTTGCCTCAATTCCAGCTAACCACCATTAAAAAACTGTCCCAAATATTGCAGAGATCATTGAAGAAACGATACGATGTAAATAAAATATACCCTGTCTGTTTGCAGGCCGTGCTGTTACGATCTCCCCTGCAAAGCGGATTGTTTCAGCCACGACGCCTACACGCGCGCGAGCGGGCGATACGCGAGGACGGTCGTGTACCCCGGCGACTGCACCTCCTAGGCTACCAACCCAAACTAACAACATTGCTGCTCCTAAATATGCAACTGACATGTTTTAAAACTGCTACAAAAGTCGGAACATGACAAAATAGGCGTAAGTATCGGCCATTTGTGTTACTTGGGCCATTGTTGTTAAGTATATCAGAAGTTAGTTTAAGTGTTTTAATTATGAATTCAGTTATTTGAGTCTTTATTCCGGTTAGAGAACAGAGGGGCTTTTGCCTAACGCACACGCAATTGCAATCAAGGCACCTTCCCAGAGTATAAATAAGTGTAGAGGTGTCTGGATATAATGCGCGAGAAATCCCGTGGTACCCTCCATGTAAGACGCGTGAATTTACCGCGGGTTGTTTCCAGCTGCTCTCTGCTTCCGGAGTCCTACATAGCAAAACCTTCCCGGTTCGCTCAGCAAAAACCATGACTGGCATAAGAATAGAGATCTTTTCTTTTATGTTTTTTTTCTTTTTATGGCATCGAGTAGACAAACGAGCACACAGGCCACCTGATGGTAAGTGGAAACTGTGACCCATAGACATTCGCAATCCTAAGACTGCAAATGCGTTGCCAACCCTGAGGCTAGGCGGAAGATCATACTTACTATTGCCGTATCAAACACAAAACATACCCGATTTAACTACTACTATACTACTTTGCCGAGGCTTCACAGGCATACTACAAAGTGGGTGAGGTGAGGGTGGTTGCACTGGTGGAGACTGGCCCGTCGGGAGGCTAAGCAAAGCGAGACCGTCAGAGTATTTCGAGACGCTCGACACTGTCAACTGCGCTGTACTAAAAGTAAATCAATATGAACTCCAAGAATTTTGATGGCTCTTAAAATTTTGCACATGTGTAGGAGCACCTTGATACGTGCAGAAAAAACTCTGGCAACCACTCGTACCGCCGCCTACGCGCTCGCGCAGCTTCCGAGTCTCACAGTAGGTAGGTACAGTACTTTCCGCGCGCTTTTTGCGAACGCTTGTTTCACCGCTAATTGAAATATACTGTTATACATTCAAATTGTATATAAAATAAAATTGTAATTTATATTTCAACGCAAATGTTCATCAATAGTTTAAAATGAAGTTTCTGTCTGCGGTGTTAATTTTCAGTGTTGTAGGTAAGTGCGCAGTACTCGATAAAAAATCTCCCCTTTAGCAAATTAAGCTGTTTCACTATTTCACCTCGTTATAAGCCATATATTTAGGTTATCGTATTGATAACATTGGAAAGTATAGTATAACGTATTTCAGAAATAGTCGATAAATTGCGTGATTTAGTTGATGTAATATTGATAGAATTCATGAGGAATAAACCAGTTTGGAGATAATTTTCTTTCAAGTTTTTTTCGGAAAAAAATCATCTGACTACTTATCTAACTAACTTTATAAACTTAATATTTTTCTTCGTTTGTTCTGTTTACACGCCAATTTTTTTTTACTATCATCAATAAAACTGAAATTACCTTTACATGTTTAAGAATAAGAGACAGAAACTTTATCATTTTAAATAGTTTTTTACTATTATATAGTAACGAAGAATTTGTTAATAATCAAAGAAAAAACATGGTACATCTAGTAAGCAGATTAATTACGAAATAGCACAACGTATTTCTAGCTTTCAAACAATGTATTGTAATTACAAAGTAGTTTCGTAGTAGTTGCAGAAAAAAAAATATCACAGAGAGATACGACGATGTTTTTAAAATAATCTGCCGTCAAGTGTTTTAGTTTTTTTTCTTTTTGAACCATTTCTGCGGACTACTTGTAAAAAATACTTAAAATGATAACGTTTCTGTTTCTTATTACTAAACGTATACAGTTTAATTGCTGATAATAAAAAACTGTTTAAATAGTAAAATAGGGATGCGTGGTTTGCTAAAAATGTAAATACGTTGATAGGTTTCGGTTATGTTAGTTTTGCAGCAGGTCTCGAGGGCCACACCACCCAGAAATAGGAGCTCCGCAGCAGTGGAGCTCCGTCGACATTCTTTATTTCAAATCAATTAGTATAGTATAGTAACTCCTATATCTGGGTGCTGTGGCCCCCTGTACCGGCAGCTGCTTTTTTCGAAAAAAAAAAACTTAAAGAAAATTATGTCGAAAATTGATCACTTTTGCACAATGCAGTAGGTACTTATAGGATCAAAATGATGACGGGAATGGATGCAATAACCAATAAACAAGATTTCAGAAAGTTTTGCCTGTTTGAGTGATGGTAGGTACGGTCACGAGCATTAATTTGGGACCCATTCCTGAAAAATATGCGTGAAGTCATCAATGTCATTTTAGAGATGTCAAGTAATTTGTAACTTGATGAAACTCAACATTATTGTTGTAGAATCTCAGATTGAATTTGGACATAAGGTGGGTACCAAAATTAAACTCGTGACTGTACTTTTAAGAAAAAATCCCAAATGTCCCTTAATTATTTTAAAACTTTCCAAGATCACCTACCGTTACAAATAACCTATTGTTTTTCTTAGATGTTATGCCTATAAGTAGCTCAGCTTAGCAAATAGTAATCATATCAAATATTAACTAATATACAGACATCATAATTTTCAGGTAATATTGGCGCCCGGCATCCGGACGTAGACATCAACAGGTTAGTGTAATAGACACGTGACGCACTCCGCTTGGCACCGTTCGCAATATTTACACATGCACTCATCATATTCATCTGCCGCAAACCAAACTCATCATATCTCTACAAATAACATTTTATTTAACAACATACCGTGCACTCGCTGTTACGTCTCACGAACCACATTATTAATGCACGCAAGGTCACCGTCTTCGCATACCTCTTACTCGTTTTACTCACAAATATCATCAATGCACTCCCGATGAAATGTATATTGCAAACAAGTTCAACTATAAATCAGAGAAATATTTCTCCAATAACCCCTTCTCATCTTCCTGAAATAGTTCTCGCGTCAGTGCAGCATATATCTCATAGCTAAACTGGAATATCTGTTTGAAAACAAACGGCTTTTGATAAATATTTACAGAGCTATCCGAGTGCTGTCGACGGATCGTAAACTGGCAGCCAACTCCAACCAAAGCAAAATCCATTACTTATACCACTCGTATTTGTTTCAGAGTTATCCGCCTTCCAAACAAAGTTCCGGTGCTTGCGTCTTACGAGTCAAGTCAGCAACCAGTACGAAGAAATAGCGATCAGATAATTAGGACAAATGATTATGATGATCATAGCAGCTGGTTCGAACACCCGCGGGAGCCGCTGCCCAATGTACATGATGCCCCGACCGCCGATGCGTCGACTCCGGTCCAAATCTACCAGCCCCGCGAAGACCCGCGTCTGTACTATCAGTCTGATGCGTATCTTAAAGAATATGGTAGGGAGAACATAAACGACGTTACACACATATACCCCGGGCAGAATGTTGTTCGAGCCGGTGAGACTGTGGAACAGTTTTCGCGAATTCGATCTACGGAAAGCAATGGCGTTGCTTCTGGAGGTACCTCAAATTTTTAATAATTGAATTCACTAAGTAGTGCTTGTTGCTTGCGTTTTTTATGACAGAAGTTAAGTTTGTTTGCCTCATCATTATAAATACGTAAGTTAATGTCTCATGACATGAGTCGTCAAAATTCTCGTGGTATGTCTCTCGCCATTATGTCATAGAATTAATGAGCTTAACATAAGTACCCAAGTGACACCGTCGCCAGTCATCAGCTCGCGTTAAGTAGCTTTTAGTAGTAACGTAATTTTGTTTTAAATATTTAATTACAATTGGGGTCAAATAATTAGTTTCTAGTAACGAAAACTTACATAAGTACATATTTTTACAAACTATTTTTACCCGACTGACCCAGGAAGGTAATATTTTTCGCGCGTATTTGCATGTATAGGTATATTATGTGTGCATGTGGATATGTCCGTTCCGTTTTGACCCCCTGTAGCCTTGAGGTGTCGTTATATTCGTCTTTTTTAACGTTTTTTTTTTGTAAATTTTTAATCAAGGTAATGATGATAAAAGTAATAATGACATTAAAATAATAACATTATGTTGACGTCAATGTGAAATAATGCAGTCAGTTTTTTTAACAGCTAGCTTTCCATTGGTTATTTTCCTACCGTAATCTAACTCATCTTTTTATATTCGACTACCTACATATACAATACATATAAGCTTCGTCTCAATTTAATAAACAGTTGGATTTGAAAATTAAAACGAAACATCGATTAAACGGGGTTTTTATTGTAACATTTTGTGATTTGTTTATTACAGTTTCTAGCATTTGCGTTAAATGCCCACACGACAGAACTTTAGTAGCCAAAGCATCTTTAGGACGTGTGGTTCTGCAGAGCCCGTCGCTGAAAATGTGCTCTGGGCGGAAAGCGCCAAGAAACATTAAATTCATTCACATGTATGGACCCAATTTCGGTTCGTTACTGGAACAAGGTTCCCACGTGGTAATCGGTCGAATTATGGATAGAAATAAAGTAAGCATAAACTCGATTTGTGACACCTGTTAAGTGGATTCCCAACGCTCTACATTGAGTTATTCCTGTCTTTCAGAGTCTCCAGTTGTGCCAGATGCAATTGCACGTGGTTGTACAAACTTGTGCTGCGCCAAAATATTTGTTGGTCCATTGTTCGGACGATAAGCGATGCAAATTCACTTGTCGGGATACCAACTTGGAATTACGTGGACCGACAACGCAAACTTGTGGCGGCGACATGAAGTGGGAGGGAAGTCTTCCCGTTTGTAGAGGTATAATACATTGCAGCCTCGGCCGCGCTATATACGAGTCCAGCAACCGCCCTTTCCGGCTGAGGCTTCTATATTGTTGTTCTCCAACAATGCGAGAAGATATAACACAATTTTTAATAATAATAAACACATTCCTAAAATTTCCTGGAATAAAACATTACTTAAGTACTCATAATTCTATTTACATTGGAAACAGGTACGATTTAGTATGGAACATGGAAGCCAAACTCCTTCCGGCCACCTAGGATGCATTGGCAGGATTGAACCTTTTGTGCATTCGCATCCTCCAATACAGTCGAGCGCACTTTATGTACACAATAATATAATATTTTGTACATTTGTCAGTAGAATTTGAGAAATTACAAATGTTTTCGCTGATCCATCAATGGATTCTATTGATACCTACTCAGGATCCATTAATGGATTGTAATTTACTGTATTGTCTGCGAAGATCCATTAACGATTCCTGATAAACTTTTAATCGATTCGGATGGATATGTTCAAGGATTATAATACAACGGAATGTTTTCAGAAATGGTGAATTCTAGGCGACATGAAAGTTAATTAAAATCCACGTATAAATATTAGTAGTCGAAAAAGTTCACAATAATCCATTGATGGATTCTAGATGATATTTTATAGTTCAACATAGTCTATTTTGGATTCTAGTGTACCTACATAAAGTCTGCTTGACTCCATTTATTGATCTGAATGCAGAAAAGGTTCATTCGACTCCGTTGTTGGATCTTGCCAATGGCTCCTAGAGGCCGGAGTGGCCAAACTCAAGCCAAAGTGTCCAAACCACCCCTTTGCAAATTGTAAGACATGAGTTCGGGGGTTGATACCTACTTTAATATAAATAAGCAGGTATTTTATTTTCAAGTAGGTACATTGTTTATCTTTCTTTTGCCTAGTTCGAACATGGTGCCAGCTTCCAGTGCCGCCGGAGCACGGGCGCGTGAGTTGCGAGGGCGCCCCAGCCGGCGCAGGCGCCGGTCTTGCTGAAGGCTCCCGCTGCCACGTGCGCTGTTCACGTGGCTGGCGCAGCCAAAGGACGTCCCCTGTGTGCCGCCGCGGTGCCTGGACCCACGCCCTCCAGTGCCTGTCGAGACGTAACCTGCAAAACTTGACGACGAATTAAGGGGAAACGTAGACTTTTTTTATTACTAAATCGAAGCCTGTAGATATGTATCTAATAATATCGACGACCGTAATCTAAATTGACGTAAGGGACAAATGGCTACTTTTCAGGAGAGCCAAAAAACTGTTTTTTTTTCTTTTTAAATTCATATTTTTTTTGTTTCTTTTCGTGTCATGTAACTAATAATAGCCAATTACTTATTTTTTTTAACTCTTTAACTACAAATAGATCAATTTATCATTTAACGCTTAGTTACTGAGATAGCATGTCCCTTACGTCAAAAAAAATAATTCACAATGTCCAATACACCCTTCTTCAACAGTTGACTTTAGAGTGAATTTGATGTATCTACAAATAAATTGAAAGAAACGAAATTAAAGTGGTCGTAACTCCATTGAAACTAATCAATGACAGGGCGTAAAAGGTACATGGGAAACTATCTTAGGTGAAATAATAAACCAAAACATAAAATGTACATGTGTTATTTATTAGAAAAATTAAGAGATCAATCATGTAAGTTTAGACATAATTTGCCAGAGCTCGGAATCGCAATTATACGAGGTTTTTAATTAAAGTAAAGTGTTCTGAAGAAGTAAAAGAGGTAAGACAATTCTAATGAAAGTTATTCGTTGCTCTCGTGTTATTGTAAACGGGTGCTTTTATAATTATATTGCAACGATACATCACTATATACGCCATTATGAGCTCTCTTTAATACGTCGATAGCTAGTAACAAGTAATAAAATAAAAGAAAATACACTATTCGGAGTAAAAACGATTAGAAATATAAAAACAATTAAAAACGATTAGAAATGTAAAAACATAAACAATTTTAATTCGACAGTATCAATTAGAACCTAATAAAAGTAGTACAATTAGGCCAAATGCTATCTTAATAGGGTCGTAAATACCTACTGGTGTTTAGATACCAGCGTTGTATAAACGGACCAAAAATTCTTAAAATAAACTTAATAAAGGACCAAACTATTGTTTAAAGTATAGATTAGTACTTTAAACAATAGTTTGGTCCTCTATTAAGTTTATTTTAACAAAATAGCACACAAGTAACTTAGCTGGTATTTTCCTAGGAAGTTATGACGCAATACCAAGAATGAACAGGTATTTAATGTATTTAGAAACGTGACAAAGTATTTTGGTTAGCATATCATTTCTAAAGACTTGCAAAATAATATACCTACATAAGAAGACACAAACACGGTAATTGCATGTAGCCGAAAATTTGATATTTTATTAAATAAAATTCTTACTGCAATAACTTTTCTCGATCCCGCAGTAATTTATTGCGTCGAGCTGAGAGTGATTCAATACTGTTCCTATTCATCGTTATCAAATATCGGTTGCCTTCCTTATTATTAAGTACTTAAACGTGCGTGAAGACGAGTGCTCGTGCAAAACAGAACTGAGCAAGCAGCGGCAGCACTCAATCCAGTGTAGCCAGGTGTAATTTGAAAAACGAATAGTTTTTTTATCAGTCGAACATACCTTTGAATAAACGATTAAAAATCTGTTTTTTTTCTTGTTCGTATGTATGTATGTAAACGCTTTATTGTAAAACTAACAATTGAATTATGTATAGAGTATTCCCATTAAAATAATTTTATATTATTTCTATTGAAAAATTATAGTTATCACGTGTCGTGTTTATTGTAAATACTTTATACTCTGTTTGCACAAACAAATACCTTTGGAATATTATTTTAAATGCATTTATAGCCATATTTTCAATCGAAGTCCTAGGCTCAAAAATCAATAGATGTCAAAAAAATTCAGTAGATTTCCTAAAAATCTGATGAAGCGGCAACATTGTCAACCACAACCAGGAGCGACATGCTCTTTCTGCAATGTTTTTGGTTGCGTACACGAGGTGATAGTGAGATCTCTTTTACCCTCAAGCAACTTTAAGTGCGTTAGACTAATTTAGCTATATTAACGAACACTGCGTATGCCATCTAACGAAAGAGATAACGCTAACATTTTTGGTAATAGTTAAATTTTTGCAGCTATGTTTTAATGTAAGGGACGGTAGTTTTGTGATTGTACTTGTAAAAAATGTCGTATATACTCTTAGCAAACATTTGAAACAATTACAAATTACCGTAAGGGTCACTGTTGCCTTACATTTGTGAAAGCAAAACTGCGTATCGTACAATTGCTTACAGAATAGTCTTTTACGACGACGCAGATAAATTTAGAAAATTATAGTTACATCTAATTGTGATAGAGTCAATTTTGTTTTTGTAGATAATTTTGAAAACGTTAAATGATGTATCGTACCTTTACTTATTTAATGGCTCCTTACAGCGTTAGGTAAATTGCGAAGATGAATGTTACACCAAGAATTAAATGAACTTTTTTTCATTGCTATCGATACGTCGTATTTTTTTGAAATACGGAGTCAAAGTAACATTTTTTTAAGGCTGTAAGGGGCATGTTTTTTTAGGCTATTGAGATGTCACCTATACCAATCGATAGAGAAAAAAAAACTGAATAGAACTGCATTCATAACTCATTTTCGCCATTTTGTCCCTTACGTCAATTTAGATTACGGTCGTCGATATGTCGTCCCCTACAGCACTAGGGCCCAAAATTAATAATGGAAAATTAGTTCGTTTGAATTTTGTTTACCTATATTTTGCCCATTTCAAATTTTCTGAGGCCCTGGGTCTTTTATTAGGAGTTATTATTTTACATTTCTTTAATAAATTAATATCCACTAAACAATGTGTTTGATTTTCTACAATGTAAAGGGAGGCTTAACAGTAATTTCGCCAATATCAAATGAGTGAGAGTATTATAGAATTAAAAAAACGCCTAGCCACCTATTTTACCATCCTAACAATTACAGGTGACAGGTGACAATTCGGTATACCTACATTGCGGAGTTAACAAGTTTTCACATCACTGGGATTCATAAGTATAAGCTATCCATGTACACTGAAATGTCACCTGTCATCTGTCATTGTCAGGGTGGTGAAATAGGGGGCTGCTAGATTACACAGTATCAACTCAAAACACAACACACGCAAGTTGTCCGAGACGACACTGTTGATCTAGCAGTGCGAAAAGTAAAAGCCGGACATTTTTAAATTGGCAGCCTCCCCGGAAAGTTACCGGAAACCTCATTTTGGCAATATTAAATAGTAGCTTTTTAGCGTTCCGTATCAAAATGGTAAAAAAGGAACCCGTTGTACTGCTCGCTTGCCCGCATCGGTTGTCAGTAAAAAAAATATCTTAATAAGTAGGTATTTGAAAAGGTGTTTAGAACGTGGGTTGAAAAATGAAAGTGATTTTATTATTAAGTATAGCAAACGAAATGTCATATGAATAGGCTCAATCTGAATACCTATTTCAAAGTTATTATTTTTCATCGTTTCCGTGTTGTTTGATTTATAGCGAAAAATTACAAAAAATTGTCCCCCCCCCCCCCTTTATCTACGAAGTAAAATCAAATGAAGTAGAATGGAAAAAACTGGCATAGAAAATAAAGTTCAGTTGGAATAAACGAGCGATGATTTAGCAATAATATTTTCCAAATTCCTTTCATTATTATTATGTTTAGATAATTAATGAGGATACTTATAACGAGTCATTAAAACAACAACTGGCGTAAATGTAATGGTGTGGTAGGTACCTAATCGGTTCGACGAACCGCGACGCGATCTCTTGCAGTGCAGGATAACACAGGTCGCGTCGCAATGTTTCGCTTTGATACCTACCTAGTTCGTCAATAAGTTCTGATACTAAGGTTGAGTGAAATAAAACTCACTGATGTTTATTTTTAATTTCAATATCTATGTATAAAAAGCAAAATCTTAATTATTGTAAATTTTGAAGAACAAAATAAGGGCCGTACCTATTAATAAACTCATCATGGCTGAGATGCCCACAGATTATAGGATATGTGGAGATGCCTGTCACAAGATACGTCAAAGTAAACGTCAAACCATAGAGATCACTGTCATTTTTGACGCGTCTCGAGCGAGACGAGCATTAAAGTTGAGATTATGCCATGCTTTGTCACTTTCTGTAAGAAGCCAATGTCACAATTACAGCATTAGTCGAATACTTGATATTACCGGAGAGTAAGGAAGCTCTATCCAAAAATGCTAACTGTATTGGGTTAATGTTGTACGCAGGTGTATTTCCATCGATTTTGATCAATTTTATATATTTTTCTGTATTATTTTTACACATCGGAACATCGATTCTGTGATCGATTATTAAATAACAAAATCGTCGTACAACTATCTGAATCTGTGGTTCAAATGAGGGAAGAAAGCCCATACAATTATCTCTTTCTTACTCATCGTTAAAGCCTTAAATAGAAAAAGGTCAAACGGATGTCTTCATATGCTAATTTGTATACACACTTTTATGACACTTGATGGTTACTGTTTTGTTTGGTTGTATGTTTGTATGCCTGATTAAAACATATTTTTTTAGTAAATGTATTCCCAACATCTGTTTCATCTAGTTTGAGTCCTGTGAGTTGATCGTTTTCACATTAGGATAATGTGAAAACGCTCTAAAGCAGGAATTACACAGGAACAAATACATTGTTTTTATATAAGTACGTGTATTTATTTATCCGAAATATATTTTTTAAACATACAATAGCCGGCAATTTGGAATCGCAATCAAGTCCCCGCGAAAAAAACAAGCTTCGTGTCGCATCGCACGCATCCGCGATTGGCCGCGTGGCCACCTCTGACTGTTTAATATGGTTTTTTCGCGTAGGTAGCATTACCTTCATCCGAAAATCACTTACATAAAACACGGCGTTGGTATTAGTACATTAATTATTTAATAAAATAACTAGCTTCATTCCGGTCACTCGACATTCGAGCCTAAATCGAGAGAAGGGGATGAGCTAACGTAACTTCGAACTCCGATTTTCAAAGTAGTGCCTCTGCAACTTTTTCAATTAATTCAGTATTGGGCTATCTGATGCTGACCTGTAGTAGCTTTATTTATACTATCTTTAATTTTTTTCTGTTCGGATGGCAGCACTGACAATTGAAGCGTTCAAAATTGGAAACTATCTTGACACATTCAACCGTTACTATTTCAATCGTAAGTCAACTTTGCTCCTGAAAATTACTGGAGTTGTTTTATATTGTTGCAATTGCTTCTGTTGCAAAGTGTTCGTAAAAATGATTTATGTGGCTTAGTGCAATTAGTTTATATAAATAACATTTATGTAGACAAAGACAATGGGAAGCAACACCAGCAAAGTAACCGAAGCAGCTGTTCCGTTGCAAAAAAACGACTCCGATATTAATTCTGATCCTAGATCCCCCACACCAGAAATATCACGGACGCCCTTACAGGTAAAAACTCATGAATAACTTGATTTTTATTCGACTTGTATGTTTTTGCCGCAGTAAATAGGTACGGCATCATTTTCCCGCCCATAAAATGGTTTACACTGCTTTAAATATTGCTGCTTGTCCATAATAAACCATCAATTACCTACGTGTAAGTAAATCATTTCCTTAGACCTGGTTATCTTAAGCCAAGAAATTCAACTGTTGATATCATTTCATTGTACGTACAGTCAAAGTTATAAATATGTATACATTCCCAAGCGGTGTAAAACATCTACACGCCCCTATACACTGACAAAATCTGTGTAATACATACATATTTTTGTACTGATAGGTGTATAGATATAATTGCTTTCGGCTGTACTAGCTGTCCTTTAGTAAAATGTTTACAACAGAAACCACTTTTGTTTTAGGGTAAGGGTGGTCCTAAACACAATATAACTAAAAATGTTGACTTACGGAAGACCTTTGAAGATGGAGTAACTGAAGAAAAGCTCATACACAATAATCCTATTCTTTCTGCTGTCATAAAAAACCATTTGCAATCTTATGATCCACGCTCACCAACTCAAGACTTTGAACGAACTCCAATAGTAATTTTACAAAATACTGAAGAAATTAATAATGTTAAAAACTCATTAAGAGCTCAGTCGATCGAAAATCATGGTAGCCCATGTTTACTTAACAATAATCTCAATGAAAGTATTCCACCAAATGAATCGAGCCCTAATATATTACCCAAAAAGTTGTGTGATGGGTTTTTGAACCTTTCATTTGATGATACCATTAAGGATGCAGAAGAACCTTTGGGATCATCAACTGCCTCTAGTGACAGCATTAAAAAGAACGCTATTGATGACAGCATTGACAGACCAACAAAACTATTAGAAACTAACTTTGACTATGATGAATATGATGACAGTTTTGAAAATACAAAAGAAAGTAAAAGCCACATAATAACTTCAAAAAAAGAAGATGGTAAAATTGAAAATAAACTGACTTATAATGCACACTTTAAGATTTTACCAGAAGACCCAAGGTCCCCTACTAATGGAATAGAAAGGACTCCCATAGTGGTAGCAAAACATGAAGAATTAAGTAATAGTAAAGTTGAAGAAATGTCAGATGATACACTCATCAAGGTTCTGCAAAATACTAATGCAGACATTATAAATGGTCTGACTAAACCATTAGGAAAGCACCCTGATGAGATACTTATTTATGAAGATGAGGCAAATAGTTTGGTTGACACACCTAAGAAAGCTAAGTCAACTGGCAGTAGTGAATCGAGGACCCCATTGTCATGTATGAAGAATAAGGCGGATGCAGTTCATAGCCGATCAAAATCAGCATACACTTTATATGATTCTAAGAGCCAGAATATTGCCGGAAAGAAAGTATCACACATTCCAAGATTGAAATGTTTGACTAAGCCAAGTAAAGTTATTCCCACAGCAAGCAGCATTTCCTTGCGAAATATAACTAAAGCAACAGGTGTTGTTGGAGATTGTGAGAACACTCCTCCTCATTCTCACCGTGACAAATGGGATAAAGATACTAGTATTATACTTTAATTGCATTAAATTTCTCTAAATTTTCAGGTGCTGGAAAGTGTCAAAACTATAATTATTACATAATGCTGATGATCATTCTTGAATTACCTATTTCACTCATGCTCTTCCTAAAGGCATCATAAGATCTTGTAATTTAGTCCCTGAATATGGTAACTGAAAGACTTATTTAAAGCTTGATGTAGTATTATGTAATATTATTAGTATGAACTTTCCCTTAGAGGAGTGATGAGAATGGTAAAAGGTTAAGGTTTCAATTGAAATTAAATAAACAACTTTGTACTTGTTTGTGCTGTCACAAAATTATGTTTAACTCTTTATGTTGATAATTCAGGTAGGTATGGTTGAATAAAAAAATTGGTGTTTAAATAGTGGCAGGAATCTATATGCTGATTATAACTTTTAAACAATGTAAGAATATTTTATAATTATGGTTTTGCAGTAAAATATAACTTGTGTATGAAAAAGGGATGTTCTTTTATGTCTTAACATTATTTTAATTAAAATGCTGCTTTACTAAAAATCACTTATGTTCTAATTTAATTACGAGGTGAGTAAGAGTTATTGTGGACTAACTGCGTTTAGACTAAGCTAGCTGCCAGTTTTCTGAGGTTTTATGCAGTTTAAGTAAATGCATTTTATAGTAAAGTGGTAGCTGGTTGCAGCAGTCTGCATAGTCTGCAGATGGCTTGTGGTCTAAATGTAGAATGTTCTATGAACCTGAAATGTGTTGTCATTGTTGGTATCAACTTAGATTTATTGACTTGCTTTTTTTGTCATTAATGTCATTATACACGAAATAATAGATAAACATGTTTTGATTACATTTTTCTAAATATTTTTTTGTTTCATTTGTTTTTTTTTTGCTTATCGACATTCTGTTGTACCTAGTAACTTTGCATGATGCACTTCGGAACCTAAGAAGACCCTTTGAACGCCACAGTCGGCAAGAGTCGCGGACGCCTAACTGCCTCTACGCTCTAGGTTCCATGGCCATGCATGTGAGCACGCAGAATTCCAGTCTACCGTGGCGTTCGGAAGGTGTTGCAGAGGCTGGAAAGTAGACAACGATTTTTCGCGAACAAAATGCGCAGGTAAGTAGGTAGGTACTCACCATTTGTGCCAATATTTCGGGGCAGTATTATTGTTGTATTTTGTTTGATATTTGTAAAATTATGGATTTTTATTTGTGTTACACGATAAGTCCCCGTTGTTGGAATGGCCTGAAAGTTATTTAAACCGATGATTATTGGACATATGTGTTTAAAGGGCTATTCCCAGTTGTCCACACCCTCGAAATTATGTGAACATTTCACACTTTAATTTGACTCAACTGTGTTAGTTTTTATTAATGTACTTTGGTAGATATTAAACTACTGTTTAAAAATCTGGACCCGTATTATATGTTTGGTTTTTTCGCGGTGGATAAAGCATCCGTCACTCTCACCCTTACTGGTCAAAAAGTGACAATGTTTTATCCACATTGATAAACGTGTTTGTCGTGTACGACAATAATAAGCTCCCTGATCTGACAGTAGAGTTCGCAAAGTGGCTCTCTGCTGAGGTAAGTATGGTAGCGTAGCAGTTATGTAGCACACAGATTGATGATTGTGCTTCATAATTCATTTATTCCGTGTTAATAGTGTTTTGTTTGACCACCTAACGTCAAATGGGCGTTTTCACTAAAATGTGTATGTACCTACCCAATTAAGGAACTTTAACTTTGTAAGTTTTGTGACGAAAATTAGCCATAGAATGCGGCCGTCAATATATAGCTAATTTTCGTTACAAAACTGACAAAGTTAAAGTTCCTTAATTTCAGTCTTTAATTGGGTACACTTTTTAGTGAAAACACCCAAATACACGCCAAACTTGTTTGCTATGCTATGTGCAAACTACTTACAACTTAAGACTGCGCCGAGCAAACGCCGAGCGTCCAGTCCAGGGGCGCCCTCATAACTATTATACAAAAACATTTCGTCCAATTTCAAGAAAATACTTTAGTTTATTAGAAAACACACAATAAAAGTAATGAGGGCGCCACTGTACATCCGGCGTACGCTCGGCGCAGTCTTAAGACTACAGTGGCGCCCTCATTACTTTTATTGTGTTTTCTAATAAACTAAAGTATTTTCTTGAAATTGAACGATATGTTTTTGTACTACAAATGAAAACACAACTTATAAGGTATATCAAATAGTTTAATAACAATTCACCTTCGGTTATTAACTTAACGGAAAAAAGTGGCCACCTTTTCCCGTTAAGGTGACTACTCGACGTTTGCTCGGCGCAGTCTTAATTTAAACGAAACAAAATATCTTATAATGTTGAACTTTTGGTATCCGTAGCCGTCGTGGCGTCATTGGCACGACTTTGAGTTGACGGCCAGAGCCGTAAGGCGTTCAAAACATAGTCTAAGGTTCAAAATGTTAACCCGACCAAAGGGGGGCTACTGCCTAACGCATTCGCAATCATTTTCACTTTGAAAATCGAAGGCTTGTCTGCATACAAAATGAAAGAATTGTCCCACAACACGTCAAAAGCAATATTGTTTATCGCCGTAGAATAGAGGCTCAGACTGCCATGGTGCAGATGGATAATCGTAAAATGCGCTAATGCACTGAGAGCGGACACGGAGCCTCGTGACGACAAGTGTACTTTCCTAAGATTAACCTTACGTAGATTTTAATAGTTTTGAAATGATACCTAACTGAACTTCTTTGACGTCTGGTTGTCAGGAGGGATAGAAAAAACAATTTCCAGTGTGGCGAAGCCTTTGAGGTCACGCCGCGCCGCGTTTTAACCAGCATTATTTGATAAAAGTAGACTGGTTTCCAGTTTTATTTTTGATGAACCCATTGTTCATCATAATAGGTACTCAAGCAAGTACCTACTTACTTCTATCAAGATGCGTGTTCTAGGACATGGGCCTACCTAGCGCCGTATTAGATAGCTAAATCTCAGCGAGTTCGGTTCTAAGCCATGTTTCGTCAATATTGATGTAGGTGAACAATATTATTTTTTCTTTTCATAGCAGTTATCGAAATAGTAGCAAAACAATTTAGGGACATCATTTTGAGCTAAACTGTAGGGTCAGACGGTTCAGTTATTTGGGAATAATAAAACACGGTTACTCGTTACAATTTATAATTAACAACATTAACATTAGTGACACATTCCTACTAATTTTAGCAGTACGAAACTTAGGAGTTAATTAGCGAGTATTGACCTATTATTTAGGCCAACATATCACTGATAAAAAAAACATATTGGCAAGTCTGCAATTTGGCCAACGAATGAGATTCGATAGCTTGTTTCTATCACTGCTTAGTTTTGATACACTTAGTAAAAAAAAACATTGTATAGGTAGTATCATGAATTAAAGATGCTGGAACCTGGTACTTTTTTAACCTCCGTCATACGATTATAATTAACACAACTGTAAGGTTACTTATAATTTTAACATGTGAAAAATATTTTTTCATATTGTACAGTGGACTTCATAAGTAGTTGCAAATGTTAGTACCTTGTCGCAATAACTTATTAAACTGAGAGTGGTTTGAATTTAGTACATCAACAGCTGCGATAAGGTACTAAAATGTTCAGCTACTTGGGAGTTCGGCCACGTACGGGGTCGGGCGGGGTATTTCGACTCATTAATTACATTTTGTTCAGAATGATTTTACGGTGCTATTTTGAATTACCCCTCAGTTGAAAAAGCCCCACCCGATCTTAGGTCATTGATGTGTACAAATAACTTGACCGGAGGCGGATTTACGTATTTACGTTGAAGGAAATGCTGGGCTCTGATACAGGTACGCATAAGAAATGATACTTACCTTCCTAGAAGATATTTAATAATAAACGTTAGCTAATGTTAATTCAAATAATTTCATTAGTTGGTGAAAATTAACTAACGTTTAAATATTTTTTAGGTTTGTAATGTGGAAATTTCTCATTATAAACGTAAAAATACAGGAAATAAAACCTACAAATATATACGGCACAATATTTTCTTTCATGGAATGGTTTTTAAATTCAATGCCCGATAGTATACATATAATTACCTAATAATAATCCGCGATATTTCTTGAAACACCTCACACCTTATTATTAAACAGCAATAAAATCCTCTGAGGTCTCTTCTTACAGTCCACGTAGGTCTATGGATGGAAAATTAAAACAATAGAGTTAATTAAGACTGTGAACAGTTACAATCAAAACAACATGTAAATAATACAACTTCTAGATAAATAGTGAAATTATTACATACTATTACAAAACTAAAAACTTAATAAGTACGTTACCTAACTGAAACTGGAAAAAATGAGCAAATCTTTAAAATAAATAAAAACATGTAGATACTGAACATGGAAAATAGGTTTTCCCTTATTACAAATATTAATGAAATATACAGAATTTAAAGAATAAGAAAAGGAAATTAATTAAAAATAATATTCCACTTTCATTAAAACGTGTCCGTGATTCGTAATACGCAGAGGAAATGACAAATATCTACTAGGTATCCTATATTTCATACTCGTTTGTAAACACAGTTAAATACTACTTGAAGAAGATCTGTTTGAATACAACTGTGTGTGTATTACTGTGCGAAACTTCGTAACGAGCAGTAACTAACTACTTATTTGTTGTCAACCGATTTCATTCCTTTGCTTCGTATCACCAAAACTTAATGCGATAGGTAAATGCATTTCTCTCTACAAAACCCTAAAAGTTAAATTTAAGCGCCCTTTGCGAACATATTTTTAGTAACTTAGTGCGACGATCTATTTACCTTTTTTTTCGACTTTGCAGGATTGGATAAATGTACAGTCAACCAATTTGATTTCTAGGCCACTTTGGACTATGTTAAAGTGACGTTGTCAACCAAAACGTAAGAGACTCCCTATGATTTGGTTTACAACGTCACGTTGACAAAGTCCATAGGGGCCTAGGAATCAAATTGGTTGACTGTACGCGTAGTGAGGTTCGTGTTCACGAATTGAAATCACTACGCACGCACATATACTGAATACCGAACAAACAGAGCAGCTGAAATAAAAGCCGTTGCACCGTTAGGTCGCGTGTTACCACGTGTTCTCAGGCATTTAAAAATATTACGGACTGATAAACATGAACAGGCTTAAAATGACGCTTATAAACCGTCCAACTTCCAGGTAACTTATGGCCTTCAATATGGTGTGCTCATATAAATTGAAAATATGCCGACAGGAATTCGGTTAGTAAAAGAGAACACGCAGCCAAACAAAAACTATGTTAGCATTCTTACAAGTTAAAAATATTGCTACAACTCTTCTAACTTTATAGTTACATTGTAATTACTAGCAAAAACCAAGCACGGGCGAATCGGATTAACGCTCTCAGGGTTACCGTTGATAAAAAAAAAGTGACTCATTTTGCTTTATTTAGGGTATGACTTTTTTTTAATCATGAGATAGAGGGTTTTAATTTATTTTTTCTGTAATATACCTACACATAGCAAATTTTATTATTTAAAATAATACCACGTTACTAACTTCCCAATGAGCTCATGTTAATGTTTTAAGTTTAACTTTAAACATAGCTCGGAAATGGGTGACGATGCGGTATTTATTATGCTACCAAAAATAGTTTCATTTCCTTAATCCGTTTTAAAACGTGGTAAAATACTTGTTTTCTAAATGTATTTTTATCTCTTGTAGTTTCTAAATGTTAGTTTTTTTTTATAAAATGTACTTGCTTGATTTGAAATTTGTTTACCCTTAAATCTTTTTTAACCTTCTATTTTTTCTCAAGACTTTTACGCGTAGCATAATGGACTGTCTCTTAATATTTTTGGCACTTAATCAGTCCCAGGGGTAACTGGATACGAATCAACGATGTAAAAAACCACGTCGTGGTGTAATAATTTTCGTTACACTTCATTTGATGGCTTATGATAATCCCTGACGTTTTTTTAAGTTATAACAGTTATTTATAAATAATCCTATCTATTACACATTTATTTCATTTGTTTGTAACTGTGTCTTCGGAAGCTCGAAAGAGTTTGATGAAATATGCAGTAGGTACTGCTAGTTTTGAGGGCGGATCTTCAGGATTTCCAACCTGAGCGAATATCGGTCAACATTATAATTATACTTACTATTATTGATAAAGTGAACTAAAAACATCTAAAACATTTCTATCTCAGATCTTCTACACTAGTAAGTGCTAATAGCAAAAGGGTAAAATAACTAATTATGATATTGTTTAAGCTAAAACGTATTTAACATAACAGGAATGCACTGGCTACTTATTAAATAATTATTCTTTAGATAATTATTAATATTGAAGATTTCTCTACGTATGGTAATGACACCTTACTCATGAGTCTAACTCACTGCTTTCTATTCTAACACGTATAACTCCTATAAGTATTTATATTTCATATGTATTCATGTAGGTAATACTAAACAGATGTATGTAAATTACTTTTTTATTAGCTATGTTTAAAGTTCACATTAAATATCTTCGAATTTTGTAAGATTTGTTTTATTAGCTCGACTTATAGAGGTAGTTTGTAGAGCAAATATTGATAGTAAATTCAAACAACAAGCATCCAGTTGATTTAAATTCAAAGTTGTTTTGCAAATCTAACCTAACCTAACCTTTTTTTTTAAATGAAGTCGTATATTTTTGGGGCAGAAATTAGGAAACGACAATTCAGTTACTATTTCCTTATTTCAAATCTAGTTTCTAAACATTAGTTAGCAAGACGCTTTGGTAGGTAAATTTATACGAATTCGGATAGTGTGGT
Source organism: Acleris laterana (assembly GCA_963966035.1). NCBI lineage: Eukaryota > Metazoa > Arthropoda > Insecta > Lepidoptera > Tortricidae > Acleris > Acleris laterana. The sequence goes on from OZ014440.1 coordinate 12,129,921, forward strand.
ACAATCCATACACAATAATAGTGTTACAATTATAACGAATCGATAGTAACATTCACGCGCAATACACTGCAACCTGCAGTCTGTTTATTACAGAAATAACATACCTAAAACAAATAACAAATATGACTAAAAACGTCGCAAACATAAATATTGGTTCTTAAACAATTCATTACTTAAAATTAAATTAATAACTGGGTAACTAAAAAAAAATAGAGAAATTAAACCAAACATTTGACTTTATCCTACAAACCATAAAGGCTGAAGAATTAGGTTATACATACTTCAGATTAAACTATATAAATGGCAAAACGATTGAATCATTCTCCATGCAGCAAAAAACAATTCACATTTTACTTGCTGTCCTCTGAGCCTGTTGGAAAACAATTATGTTTAGGTTAGTTAAACAAATTCAAACATTCATACCCACACTTGACAAACACAATGTTATTTACTGTCTATTAATTATGAGGAGTCACTTTTTAGTCAGACAATCTTCAAGTTGCTTGGACGGCTTGGATTTATTTGCCCAATAAAAGCATTACTAATCAATTCATTTCATGCAAGAATTATGTTAGAGGTTAACTTAGTTTTAGAAATACACAGGGACAAATGGAAACAAAAAATAATAAGTTGACTATTTTACGGTAATTTATATGGTGTCAGATAATAAAAATGGCTTGTGCGATTTATACAAAAGGGTTATTTTTTAACATTGATATGACTTTATTATTTTTACGTATTACACTTTCCCTTCGCGATTTAAATGATCTTACAATTTATCATTAATCATAATATAATATTTACATGTATATGAATGAGTATATGTAAGTGTTACTTATTAGTTTTTTTTTCTTATAGCCATTATTAATGCCAGGGATTGTAACCGGTTACAAATAAACCGGTATTTATTTAGGTTAAACCGGTTAATAATTTAGGTTACGTTCGAACGAAATGATTTGGGAACGTTATTTCGAAGCGCTCCCTAACCGGTTACTCTGTGTTTCGATACGGGATGAATGACCGCTGTCGCGCGTCGAGGCGCTGCTTGTGGCTGCGCTATCAATCTAATACCATAGCAAACCAATCCTGTCTCCTTAAACGAGCGGTCATTCACCCCCCACACGGAGGAACCGCTCTCTAACCGGTAAATTGATTTCGTTCCCTGTTTACGCTCCGACATAGAGATACCGGTTAGAGCGGTTCTTGCGAGCGTAACCTTTATTATGGGTTAGGCTCTCAAAGTGCGGCTCTAACCGGTACGGAAAATAAACCGGTTTTCAATCCCTGATTAATGCACATTATCTACGAAATGAACGCCAATAATCCAAAATATACACCATGTACAGAAACTACTGCCCTGTGTTTTTATTATAATTATAAAACAACACTAGTAAATAATAACGACAGTGTATGAAATAAAATTGTTACTTCTTTGGATCCTCTGTCCGAGTGTTTTTGTATGGAAACGCACAAATATTAAATGCGAGTCAAACACTTACCTTGGTCGTTGTCCTTCACGTTTTCGGAGATAAAATCACGCAGCTCTGCATAGGCCTTGTTCAAGTTGTCGTTTATTATGATGATGTGGAAGTTTCCTGGCTCTTGACCTGAAATGTTTACAAAAACGATCGTCATTTGTCTGTGGAATAAATAATTAAAGAGTGTGTATTGTTCTAGTGCTGGTATAGGTATGATATTTTACTGAGTTTTAATAGTAAGTTATATTAATATTATTATTTTAATGATTTATTTTTAATGCAATTGTGTATAACATAAAGGACAATGTATAAACCATACTGAATAAAGAATTATCCAGATCCGTATAGCCGTACCTACTGGCGTAATAGTGTAAAAACATTCAAACTTTCGCATTTGTATTATTAGTAAAAAGTAAGATATATTAATGTGTAAACAATGTGTGTAGTTAGTAATGTATGGATTATGGAACTACCCTAACACATTTTTTTAATATTATTTATTATTATTTGATTTTAGACAGGCAGTTGGCACTGATATGTCTAAATCCTTGATCACTGCACAAATTGTCACAGTAATTTAGGATGTTTGTCAAACTTATTATGAAATATGAAATGAAAAAGGCTGCAATGGCTTAAGTAGGTATTAATTAATGTTATCTAGAAGAGATCACTTCAAAATAAAATATTGAAACAATCCAATGGATTGAATCCATCCATGCTCGAACTATAATTTAGTTACTTTTAAAGCTTATATTTTTGTTAAACCTATTATCATAATTCAAAGAGACTAACTAAAACTTGGTATTTTTCATATCCCCCATAGAAGAGGTTAAGAAACTGAGATTGAAATAGTGCAAGATAAGGTGTTTAAAGCAGTTAAGATTACCATAAATTAATAGCGGTTGAAAGCTGTAAAATAAAGAAAGTATTTTTAATATCAGAAATTAAATCAACACTGCCATTGATTAACTTTATACAAGCATGAGGAGAGTTTCATGAATTAAATTTTGCCTTTTGCTCAGAGAGACATTTTTAAAGTGATGTTTTAAATAAATAATAAGTATCAGGAGACTCTCATACAAATTGACCTAGTCCCACAAAAGCTCTAGGCGTGTAGTATGGGTACTAGACAACAACATAAATACTTATATGGAAAAATATCTACTTAAATACAAAGAAAACATCCAAGACTCGGAAACAAATACTCATGCTCATCACACAAATATCTGCCAATACCGGGAATCGAACCCGGGATCCCTAGCTTCGTAGGCAGGGTCATTACCAACTAGGCTAACGCATTGTTTGTTATTTTTAGGCTTTGACCTAAAAGTGTGAACCTTATTGGGGTGTTTTATTGCCCAGGGCTAGGACTGGCTTTATGCAGCCAATCAAGTTATCAGCTCATAAACATGAGCCCGGGGAAATTGAACCAAAAATTTGGTCAATCTTGCTTAATTAAAACAGCATTTTATTTCATTAAATGTGTTAAGCTGTTAAGTGTAGACACTAGAGAGGAGAGTGCATTAACGTGTCTCCCGCGAAAAGTTAACCCACACGGAAACGTTATTTTACCTTACTTTACTTTGTGCCATTAATGGATAGCATTTAATTTTTTGTTAGTTTTTGGAGAGCTGAGTTCAAATACATGATTTAAGAAAAACCACAATTTAGATTTTTTGCAAGTTTCAAAGCTAAAAGCCTCCTACGACATGCTCATAATATATACTGTTATGCTGTGTAATTATTTTAAATAAAATTTAATTTAAAAAAAATCAAATAATAATAAATAAATATGGAAATGAACTACCTATACACAATTTTTCTTTTCAATTTCACAATTTTTATATTTTTTATGTTTTACTTGTATAATATTTTTTTTCCCTATACCTTTATTTTTGGTCTGCCAAAGATGTAAGGTAATCTTAGCAGCTATGTTACGTAAGCAAGGATTATTACTTATTACTGCAACATTCTTTACATAATATATAAGAATTATATCTAAAGGGATTCTGTAAATTTGTTTGAAGATTATTGTAATTTTGTTTTTTCAGCGGCCCAACCCAAGAAACGTATTGGATTTTGATAACAAAACGGAACAATTCCATACATATTTTTGGGGACATACCGGGAGTACTACTTTTTCTTGTTCAGAATAATGATCCCAATCAACGTGCAATTTTTTCCCAAATCTGAAGAAAAAGTCAAGGGTGTGCTATTTTATTGAAACTCCCCGGCCACCTATGTTTTTACATAGTTATTTAGACGACCTCGGAATACACATAGATATATATAATTTATGTCGTTAAATAATATTGGAGCAGAGATAGTAAAGATTTAATCATTCAGTTTTGATACTAAAATTCTGCCGTCCATTAACTAAAAGGCGGCTAAAGGCTCTTACGACCTTTTTGAGTTATATATACAGGGCGACTCAGCTACTTATTAGCTATCGATCTATCTAGGTTTGGTTTCAATACCTTTAAAAACAACCGAGATACAGCCTTCAGAAAAGCGGCTAAATTCAGATTTTTTGGGATATTACTACCAAAAAGGCGGTTATTTAACACTTACCTATCTTAAAGGCGATTAAAAGTCGATAACTGCCAATTTTTAAACGTAACACGTGTTACGGTACAAGACTTAAAAGCAGCTATTTTATTTTCCACAACTTAAAAGCGGCTATTAGACTTTAGCCATCTTATAGCTTAAGAACGTAATATTCAACTGCAAAAGAGGTCCTAGATTAAAAAGCGGTCTATCCGTGTTTACATAAGAAATAAGCGGTTAAAATCCAATAGCCGCCTTATTGTATGTAAATTTTATTATTTTTTATCAAAATACATACCTTAAAGGCCGTGACGGTTTTATAATCTAGAAACCAAAGTAATAAAAATCAATTCTTGCTTCATTAAATGGCGGCTATACGACATTGCCTAACTAAAAGGCGGCAACTCATTCCCCGCGCAGCAGTCGCCCTATCCCCTGTCTCGCCTGTCGGGCTGACGGCGTCGGCCGAAGTCAGTCGCCGGAGTGCTTATCTAAAGAGCTGAGGGCCCAGACAAGATGCACTACGCTAGCTAGCGTTTCTCTTCGTTTAGTTTTTAAACCGATCGCGTCACTGGTAGATGACGTGATATGAAAAGTCACGTGATGTGCGGGATGTGCCAGTGACGCGTGGTTTAAAAACTAAACGAATAGAAACGATAGTTAGCGCAATGCATCTTGTCTGGGCCCTCTGGTCGCTTCGCAAGCGCCGCGGGCGTCGATTTCCGCCAATTCCACCATGCCGCTGCCTCCAAGAAAAACGTCTACGTAAAGTTAAAATTTCTCAAAAGGCAGTTAGGTCTAGCTAGTACCTACTATCAAGTAAACTTTCGTTACTATAGCTTGGTCCCCCACTCGCTTTATAGTAGGGGAGCCCATGAAACTAAACCTAGTCCGATAATACTACCGGATGAGATATATTATTATATATTTAGACGCGTCGTTAATGGGAGAACACGAAATGGCGGGTCCATATTGGCTCATATAAAATTGGTCTTTCGATTTTTTATACAAATAACGATTTGTGACTATACTCATCATAACTCTGAAAAAAATTTGCTCATACTTTTTGTGCATACTTTTTTAAGTCATAATTATCGCAACTCATAAAGCAGTTTTTCAAAAAGCTGTTACATTTTAGATTTTTATAAATCTAACCAACCTAACTTAATTTAATCTACACGTAAGATATTTAAGAAATTGTGAAAAGTGTATCGATGAATATTGGCGTTATAAGTTCAGATGATTATAAGTTTCGATCATTTCTACTAAAAAAAATATGAATAGTATGAAGAGTGATCATTAGTTTGTAAAATTCTATGAGATACCTAACTTGCAATTTTATATGAACTTTGGCGCTCCTGAAACAAACCAAACAAATGCCCAGGCCGCGGTATTAAAAAAAATTCAAAGAAATTTTTAGAATCGGGTTTTTGGTATGATAAGACTCCCAAATTTCGTTTGTTCCTCGAAACAGGGGAGGTGTAGGACTATACGATAATGCAATGCTGCAAGCCCTCATAATTGGCCTTATCAGTGCCAAGAGCATGACAAAGACGCCTCGTACTTAGAAATCTAGTACGATCGACCTCCTCAAAAAACAAATGCGCATCAGAAAGAGCATGAATTTCTGTGTCAGGAAAACCACTGCTGCATTTTCCAAACACTGGAGAAAGAGGTAGCTGCAGCGATTGAAGGTCATCCTTTGCGCAGCTGTATTCAATCAGACTACCGGATGAGATTATATTAGGTCCTTACCTATGAAATTGGCGTTTTCTATGGATAATTTTATGAAAACTGTGGTTTTCATACATTTAATTTAGTGGATTATTTTGTAACGTCAAATACAAACCAAACAAAATTCTGTCAGGAATATTTGACACTTCTAAGTTAGATTATACATATTATACATATCTTAATTACTTAAAAATATTTGGCTTCATAAAACTCTGCGTAATTGAAACACTTGAACTCGCAGCACATGAAAAGATTTGAGTACACACTTAAATTTTAAACATTAAGTTAGAAATTTAACCATATTATTTGTATCTATAACCTTTGTAACATAGTGTATTAATGAAATTAAAAAAGATCTTGAAAGTTAAAGTTAAAAAAAACGCCAATTTCATAGGTAAGGACCTAATATACAACGTGTTACAAAATACCCCGTAAAAAATCTAATAAATTATCAAAGCCTAAAATATTGTCAACCCTAGTAAGCTGTCATACCAGGGAACCGGAGTTAGCATAGATTATTTTAACAGAGAGGCCTACCTACCAATTTAATAATTTTTCAACTTAAATGGGTGTAAAACCATATCCCGACGAGCGAGGTTGTGCATTGAACAAGGCAGAGCTCACTTTGAGCCGTTCCTGTAATTTTGACGTTCTTTACGAAAAAGTAAGTGCTAGTTTAGGTTTCTTCGTAAGTAGTTTAGGTCTTTTAAAATCTTCCAAAACTCGACTTGTAATATCTATCTAACCGAATTCTGTACATTTTGTTAGTATGTCTCTTAATCGTTTCACGAATTAGGTAAAAATGTACATAAACAATCTGCGTAGTTTACTCTTTAATTTTACTGAAATAGGGTTTTCACATCAATGAAAGCAATAATGGTTTTCTTTTTTTTGCCGGTAAGTCATGCGGTGATAGTACGGTTCTCAAATATTGTAAATGGACTTATTATAAGGTACCATTTAACCCCCTTTCGGCTTTACGGGTATTTTTGTAACACCTTGTATATTTAGACGCGTCGTTAATGGGAGTACACGAAATGGCAATGGCTGCTATGCAAAAAACCTGGCAACGGTATTGAAAAAAAAAACCCAAAAGAAACGGTTTTCTATTTAACGATAAGACTACCAAAATTCGTTTGTTCCTCGAAACAGGGGAGGTGTATTGACCATGCGATAATGCAGTGCTGCAAGCCCTCATCATTGTTCTTATCAGTGGCAGCACGATCTACCTTCTCAAAAAACCTCTAGTCTAAACCAAGACTTGTTTGACTTTTTTATAACGAGTCTGTTATAAGTGATACAAGTACAGTTGGTAAAAATAAAGCGTGTCACAAAGACGTTTTTTTAAACCCTGACGCACAAAAGAAGGGTGTTATAAGTGTGACGTGTAAGTCTGTGAGTGTGTGTGTGTCTGTCTGTGGCACTGTAGCTCGTAAAGGGGTGAACCGATTCGGATGCGGTTATTTTTATTTGAAAGCAGGTTCATTGGCGGTTTTCATAAAACCTAGCTTAAAAAACCAGCTTTCAAAAAAATCTGTTTGGGAGCTACGATGCCACAAACAAACACTCAAATACATAGACATAGAGATACACGTTATAAACGAACACCCCTCTTTTTATTTATTAGTTATTGGATGTCTGTTAACCGCAGAAGGTTTCGGTTTTATTTTGAGATTAGGTTTGATATTCTACTTGTTAAAGTTCCAAGTGTTTTAAATGATGACAGCCTTCTATTTTAAGAATGAGTTATTGATCTCTTTTTGTTTTTATAAGTTTAAAGAAAGGTATTATTTAGTAGCTAAGCAATAGAAAGTTACGCGTTTAAACTGTGATTTTATCAGTGTACCTTTGCAATTTGTTCCTTTATTATACAGATTTTTATATTTTGTATGAATGAATTTGATTTCAACATAGTAAATGGTGTTTTTATTAAGTTTAATTTCGCTGTGTTTTTAGCAACTACCCGAAGTCATTGGATGTAGTAACATACTTCGATTGCAATCCATAGCAAAAAAGCAGTTATTTTAATTTGTTCTTCAATTAACTGCCTTTTTCTCTAGCATTGATGATACAAAACGTATATTAGATTCTGCCATATGCACTCATTTTAAACTAGAAGGCCGTTAAAGTCGTATGGCCGTCTTATAGTCATGTCTGTTTGCACAGGATTAACTAGGCATACATAGCTAAAAAGCGGCTATATCATGTAACCGCCTTTTAGTTATGTTTTTCATATAACTTTTTTGTATTTGTACAATCTATGGTGGATAACCTAAATTACTGAACTAGAAGGCGGCCAAACATACTTTAACCGCCATTAAGCTATGTAACGTAATTCATAAAATTCTACAGTATCATAGCTAAAAAGGAAAATCGAAGATTTCAGCTATAAAAACAAGGAAAACCATATCAAATTTATATGTATAAAATAGAGCAAGTCTCGAATATTAGTATACAAAAAAAAGTACAGGGATATCGCTCACCAGTTTTCAGAGACATGGTTTCCCATGTTTTTTGGCCATAACTCAAAATGACCCTCTTGTATTTAGCCGCCTTTTAGATAATGGACGGCAGAATTACACCCAAGTATGAATATTTAAATATAGCTCGATGCACTTAAGAGAATTACATAAAAAAATATGTTTATTTTGAATAATTCTATCATAATTTACCACTTTTACGAATGGCCGTTCACCTTGAAAATGTATGACTTTTACAAATGACAACACTTTTACCCAAACCCCTCTGTGCAGTTTATCACGAAGGTATAATAATTATGCATGACAATATGTCATACCAGAATTGTATTTTTATTATCATGTGCATGTTTCATTTTAAAGTTCATGTACAGAGATCGGAAATTCTGTAAGATATTTACCTAAAGTTAGCAAAATCCCAGAATAAGTGAAGCAAATATAGCGTCAGCTTCTTCAGGGATACTACAAAGCATTTTTATTTGTTAATTATTTTACATTTAGGATAAAATGTTCCATCAATTTGCTCCTCAGACTTATTTAGGTAAGGTTAGGTTAGATAAAATTGAGTCTGCCTTCATACAACTGAACACATGCTGCCAAAGATCATGTAAATATTTTACCGAATTTCCAATCCTTGTTCATGTAGATTTTTTTTTCGAATGTTTGTTTTACTTTAATCAATAAGTTGGTAATATCTGTGAGTTATCAAGATTTTCTTTTAATAATAAATAAATAAAAAAGGGTTGCCAAAGTAAGTTAATAAATTAATAAGGAAACAAACTAACCAAACTCAATTTCTCTTTTGGCTGTGTTGAGACGCAACTGAAGTGCTTCTTCTTCCTCAGTGTTGCGAGCCCGCAGCCGTCTTTCCAATTCCCCAATGGATGGTGGCATGATGAACACAAGTAAAGGATCCAGGTCGGTTTTCTTCACTTGCTTCACACCTTCAATTTCAATATCGAGTACACAGAACTTTCCTGTGCGGCGTACATCTTCTACTGCCCTTTTACTGGAATGATATTTGCAACCAGTTAGATTTTAGAGATATTTAAGTAAGACAGATATGCCTCAGGTATACCGTATAACTAGCATGCCACAGGAACCACAACAACAACAAATTAGCCTATGTGCTATTCCAGAGTCCAGACTATATAAGTGCCAAATACATCTACATCAGAGCACATTAATGTAAGAGAATAAAGATAACAAGGTGGTCAGAGGTTCACAAGGACCAATATAAAACAATCAAATTTGCATATAGGTAAGTTAACAGAAAAAGTATTCTGCAATCATAATTATTTCCTAGGAAGCACAGGGGTCTAAGACTGGTATGCAGCTAAGTAACCATCATGCAAGGTGAATAGTTGCTATTGTTACAGTATTATAGTTTTGTTTAGTTATGTATAAACCAAATAATAATTCCAAGATTATGTTGGGCAAATGCAAATTAGCATCATTTATTAATAGACTGTTTACAAGCCTGCCCTGGTTGGTTGCAGAGTAAACATTGGCTTCTAAATAGGAACAATGAACTTTTGGCAAATTGCCAAGGTTCAACCTCATAACATTGTCAGCAAGCACATGGGCAACCTACTTTTTAAAATGAACTGTGTAGAAAGAAAACTCACCTTGTGCCATAAGTATTCCCACTAAAGGTAGCGGTTTCTATGAACTCTCCCTTTTCAATTGCTGCATTCATATCGTCCTTGGAAGTGAAATGGTAATGAACACCATCTTTTTCACCCGGCCGGGGGCCTCTCGTCGTATGCGATACGCTGAAACCGAACTTGTCAGGGAACTCTTTTAAAAGACGTTTAAGCAAAGTGCTCTTCCCTGACCCCGACGGACCACACAACACTAAAGGACGTGGACCCTTCTGCACCATTGTAGTAAAAACTGAAAGAAAATTAAATTAGATTAGCACAATGACGCCGCGCTGTACTTAGGTTAAGTTGTATAGGTCTACACTGAATGAAAGCACATTACATTTAAGGAGATTCGTGGTAACGGTTAAGATCAAAAGGGTTTCCGCAAATTACTTTAACGATTTATCGAGTAGATAGAGGCGTTGAATTATCAAAACACTCAACTCAATACATGCACAATTCAATAACCAAGCAGTTTTTTTTCAATTGTCTATGCTTACACGACATTGACGTTTACTCCACAGATAAACGCTGACTAACGCCGTTGTTATTCTGAGTCCCTACTTAGAAAATCGAAGTTCAAAGTCACATTAGCTCCATCCTTGTAACTTATTATTCGAGACTATTAAGAGAAAGGAATGGAGCTAACGTAACTTCGAACTTCGATTTGCAAATTACTTACGGTTTTTGGTTATATCATACATTGTTATGTTGTGGGACACGATTTAAATAAATTACTGTAATAGGTACAAATTACAATGTTGTTATCTTCAGTGTTGAGTTAAAGAACTTTAAAAGTTTTAGCTAAACATTATGTTTTTTCCTGTAATCCGGATTCGATGGCCAATAGAGATAAATTTTTATTAATTTAAATTTTTTTACTAAAAAAAATGTAAAATGAAAAGTTACTTTATTTTATTATTATATTTTAATTTTGTTAAACGCGTGAATGTTGCTATAATACGTCAACGACTTTTCTTGTCTCTGATTCTTAGTCATAGTACGTAGTTTATATTGAAATAAAATCTAAAACAATATCAAATCAAGTGATACCTGCTATAAAACAACGTATTAATAATGCTAATTTATTATTGTTTTGTTACACTTATTAAAAAGTGTATAACAATTAAATAAGTTAGCATTTGATATCCACTACCATAAACAACCAATCAGTGCCCAGCGTCACAGCTGGGTTGACAAAATCAAATCTTTTTCCGTTAATTTTAACACGACCGTCAAGCTAAACAGGCTACTTTATACAAAGTGCGTTAAAAATCAAATGTAGCCATAAGAAGTTTTGAAAAGGAGGCTAAGACTTGTGTTTTACAATTATAAATAGAGGAAGTGAATTGTAAACGATCGTGTAACTTGGGGCAGTCAGTCCACGGCAGAAATGGAAATTCAAATGAGGAGAACACGATTGGTATGTTAAATGCAATTTCCTAATCACCAATTCGTAGTCTTTTAGTATTACTACTACCATTATCTTTACTTATTACTTAGGTCAATCTTCATGATCAAGAAAATGCGAATGTACTGAAAGGTAAAAGTAACGCTGTTTTGCCTATCAAAAGGCAGGGGTTGTCTGCTCGAGGGGCCTTAGGCGATCTTAATACTAATGCACAGGCCCAAAGGGAAGCCATTGCCATCGGAAAGGTGGCAGTAGTTGCAGCAGAATACGAGAAAAAGGCCACTCTAAACCGATCTACTACTCGGTAAGAATATGAAGAATATATGTCTACCCCCATCATACGTTATTTAGTGAGATGAATTGCATATTTTACGAATTCATTCTTATATTATTGTTTTTAATTAAATATTATCTCACAGCAATTATAGCCATGTGCGGTCGAAGATTGACACTGGATTGGTAGCTGCCAAGCCTGTTATTCAACCATCTTCAAGACCTCCACTAAGACGGGAGGAAAGTACAGCAGGGCTTGCAGTTAGAGCTATTGCTCGAACAACTAGGGTATGTAAAAAGTGAATATAATTTAATGAAAATTGTCTGTTTATTTACCACTCCTACTAAATAATTGATACTAATGTGTTCATGGTATATTCAGATCATGGGTATTAGTACCGTTTGGTACTAATCTGTAACCACTGACTTAGATTTTATTTGACCAAAAGTGCAACAAAACATAGTACCTAGTTGTAAAAGACTTATATAAATTATCCTAAAATAAATGCGGGCCTCGGGGTAAAACATGTTTTTTTTAACTGCAGGCTGTCCTTAAAGAGTCCCTATCAAAGCCCAATGAAGAAAAAGATGTTTCTAAGCCCAGAAAGCAATCTCAAGATTCTAAGAAGACCTCTAGACTTTCTTTAGTAAATGAAGAACAAAAACCTGTATTAAAAGAACCTACTGAATCATTATGCAAGCTGAAGCTTGCAGAGGTTACCGAGTTGGTTTTGCATAGGGAACATCCTCCTCTGCCTGATGATGTTGAGGACATTGATGCTGGAGACAACAACAGTCCTTTGCTTATGTCATGTTACATAAAAGACATATATCACTATTTGACTGAACTAGAGTTGAAATACCCTATTGAAGCTGATCACTTGAAGAAACAGGTGAGAACTAAAACTAGACTTACTCCATCTTAGAAATTAGGATTATAAAGCCTTTTTATTTTGCAAATCTCTTTTATTTGTTTGTTTAATTTATTCATTACACTTCTGTCTTTTTGTATGTTCCATCACAACCACATGGTTTTGGTGTGTTCTGCTGTTCTGGATAGAGTGATTGTAGAGTAAGTGCTATACTTTGGGTTCTTTACCCAAGTCCATCAGTCAGTTGCTTTAAACAGCTGTATCTTTTGAACGGGGTTTGTTTTTTGATAATGCGTTATTATAAGGGATCGGAAATTTGGATAGATATTTACGTAAAATTGGCAAAATCCCGGACAAAGTTAAGCAAATATGTATTAAAAATATTTATTTTATAATATAATTTCTGGGATTCCAGGACTGTAAAAAATGTTTATATTCATTAACACTACATATTTTAAAACAAAGTTGCTTCCCGTCGTCTGTCTGTCTGTCCCTATGTATGCTTAGATGTTTAAAACTGGGCAACGGATTTTGATGCGTTTTTTTTAATAGATAGTGATTCAAGAGGAAGGTTTTTATGTATAATAAACTCTGTTTTATGTACGGGTGTTACAGAAAACTCACATAAACGAAAGCGAATCGAGGGCGGGTCGCTAGTGTTATAATAAGTATAGGTACTTTATGTTAAATTGCTCCTCAAATTTTGTTATTTCAATGATTTACAGGTAAATGAAATAACATTCTAATAAAAAAAACTTCAAACAGTTTAATTTAAATAGTGTGTTTGCTGGCGTAATTTGTTTATTTAGAAATCCTTATTAATAAAGTATAATTGAGTCTGCTTCCATACAACTGAACAACAACGCGGCTGCCAAAGTTTAGGTAAATATCTCTAAAAGATACCAAAGCCAAAACAAATAAAATAAAAAATGGTAAACATTACCCGAATTTCCGATCCATGGTTATTACGTTGGATTTCCTAACTTTTTTTTATAGATACTTAGTGATATATCATAGAAATCGATATATCACAGTGATATATCATAGGATCTCCATACAAGAAACATTTTTTCAATGTATTTTTATTGTAGCGTAAACGGTAAAACATAGAAGCGTCAAATCGAAACCCTGTAGAAAAACCACTAAAACTAAAAATAGTCAAGTGTGAGTTGGGCTCGCGCGCTTTTCGGGCGCTCTGATTCTAGTCTTCACGGTTCAATGCCTCGACCAATCTACCTCAAAAAATTGAGTCCAAACAGAAAATCGAATGGTTCTTCTAACTAGTGTTATTGATAAAACTAACTTTGTTTCATTTTCAGTCTGTGATCACAGGGAAGATGAGAGCCACTCTTATTGACTGGCTGGTGGAGGTCCAGCGCCAGTTCTCCTTAGTCCTAGAGACTTTCCACCTGACTGTTGGAATTATTGACAGATATTTACAGGTAATTAGTGCCATGGCTTACCTCTGCATGCATGGTACTGTGTTAGTCCGTTATTGACGCAACGTACATAGGAGGAGAGGGAGGTTTTCTTTCTGTTAATTCTTTTGTTATTGTAAACCGTGTCGTTTTTGTGTCAGTAAATTTATTTTCATTTCATTTCATTTTTCATTTCAATTTAATTTAATTTAATTTTCATTTAATGTTCATTTCCTTTTCATTTCTTTTTCATTTCATTTTCATATCATTCCATTAATTAAAATTTATTTTTAATTTTATAGTATCGTTTCGCAGGTAACCTTTTCAGCACTAACAATCATTAATCCTCTTAACACCACCTTAGACATTTATTTATTGATATCTCGCAGTACAATATGTTTTAATTGTTCAGGCGGTGCCAAACGTCCAGAGGAACCAGCTGCAACTAGTTGGTGTGACGGCGATGTTTCTGGCGAGCAAGTATGAAGAGATCTACGCCCCTGAAGTCGGCGACTTCGTGTATGTGACCGACAACGCTTACAGCAAGACCGACGTGTTTCAATGCGAGAGGGACATCATGTCCAAGCTGGGCTTCTGTCTCGCGAGGCCAATACCTTTAAGCTTTCTGAGGAGGTAAATGATTTATTTTTAACATTCTTTAAAAAAACAATGTTTGAATGTGGAAGAATCGAATGAGATTTATTTGGATCGTAGCAAGTGGAAAGAAGTGGTCTCTGCCTACCCCTCTGGGAAATAGGCGTGATTTAATGTATGTTGAAAAATAAAATAAAATGGTGTAATTTGTTACACAAGTAGCCTGTAATCTATCAAGTTCTTCAAGCATGATTGAGGGAAACATCGAACATCCTTAGAAACATTGTTATTTTGACGACGCGTTAGCCTAGTTAGTATTAACCCTGACTGCGAATTCAAATCCTGGTAAGGGCAAGTGCTGGTGAGATGAGCGCGAGCGCGAGTATTTTTTCCTGAGTCCAACTGCCGCACTGAGTCACGTGAATTAAATTTAATGCTTGATTAAAGTTGCTGCTTGTCACATTCTTTGCTATAGCAATAATAAATTTAATTGATGTCTCTTGAGTGCGGCAGTATGATGTTTTGATTTACTGTCATTAAGTACAAAAATAAATTCGTCCACTTGAATTGACCATTTGGAATTTTGACCAAATTGTAAATCTGATAAAATGTAATTATGACCAAATTTATTTTCGGTAAAAATGAATTAAGTCTGAAATGAATTATGTCCATTATAAAAAATGTGCAAAATTTAATACGCACAAAGTGAATATTGTCTAATTTTATTTGAGACCGTAATGTAAATTTAAGTACAAGTATTTCAAATGGTAATACTTCCAAGTGAACATAAATACAAATGGTTATTATTCCTGTCGGCCTATATTAAGTTTGGACAATTTTACCAGAGGACATGATTCTATTTTGGACAATATTCTGGATGGAAAACTATCCTAATAGTTATATTTCAATTTAGCATTTTTTCCGATTTGACGACTAATTCTTTGTGGACGAATTTCTTTTTGTACTTAATGACAGTAAATCGATGTTTTGTATGTATTCAAGTATGTATTTCTCTATACAGGTAAGTTCGATCGTTGTCTAGTACCCATAGTACAGTCAACAGCATAAATAAGTGATCATTTATGTATCTTGTCACTTTAACGTCGTGTTTGAAATGTTATACAAAATTGTGAAACGATTGAAAGCGACAAGGTACAGAAATTATCACTTATTTGTGCTGTACAAGCCTAGAGCTTAGTTTGGAACTAAGTCAATTTGTCTTATGATGTCTCTAGATATTTATTTATTTAATATTTATGATATTAGAAGAGTTTCGGACACTACACAGTAGTCACTACTTAAAGACTCCCTGTGTACACTACACAGCTTTTACACTAGCTATAGGTACAGACTGTTTTCTATGGAAAAAGGCATTAATTTCGAGTTTTCTATCCTTGGTAAAAATATTTATGGCGGTTACGGCACGTAGACCTGTGAGGAGATCTACCCTCTGGTGTACTGCCGTTTCGCCGAATTATGTTTCGTCAAATGATTCATTTCGTCAAATGTTTCATTTGGGCAAATGCTTTTTTTTCTAAAACTGTAAATATTTCAGGATTTTTTTCAGGACCATCGTGTAGAACCCTGTAGGTTAGGTTAGGTTAGTTTTTAAAAAATCCTGAAATATTTACAGTTTTAGAAAAAAAAGCATTTGCCCAAATGAAACATTTGACGAAATGAATCATTTGACGAAACATAATTCGGCGAAACGGCAGAGAACCCTACCCTGTATTACAATTATTTTCAAGTATGCTAGTCAACAAAGTTAATAACTATTCAATTTTCACAAATTGTGGGTACACTTAAAAAATCATGCTGATTAGGTACATAATTATCCAAGCCAGATTTTATGCATTGCTAGAATACAAAGTAAGTACAAAGGTACAACAGGAAGCTAGTCATTAATTTCCTCCATATCTCGAAAATCTGAACGTCTAGAACGCAGTGTGTAAAAATTATGGGATTTAATTTAGATATAATAATCGCGTGCATATTATATTTACCTCGACGTTTTGATCCAATTGCAACAATCGTGGTCACAGGCTGCAGTTTTTTAAATAACTTCCTAAAATATGGAGACATATTTGTTATTAACTCCTTGTACTATATAGGAATGCGTAAAGTACCAAGTTACAGTCTTAAGATTATGATTATTATATCCTAAAAATAGTAATGAAAATAAATATGCATAAATATGTATCAATATTCAGCATTGCCCATTTTAACATATGAGGGGTTTAATATATATATATATATATATATATTTATTATTTTTTATCAAGTCTTTTTCTTTTAGGTTTGTGAAAGCAGCACATGGGTCATCGAAGAATCACCACTTGGCGAAATATTTTGTAGATCTTAGTTTGATAGAATATTCCATGGCGCATTACCGACCCTCGGAGATGGCCGCCGCCGCCCTTTGTCTTTCCCTTTCTCTACTTTCCAAAAAGAGTCTCGACCAAGTATGGACTCCGACTCTGTCCTATTATTCCGAGTACTCATTGGAGCACTTGGATCCCATTATTCGCAAAATAGCTAAGATCGTCGTTAACGTAAAGAATTCAAAGTACAAGGCAGTATATAACAGGTACCAGGACCCCAAGCTAGCCAAGGTATCTGCCCTTCCGGAGCTGAAAGAAGAAACCATTTACGAATTAGCAAAGATACCATCGACTACTTGCCTATGAATGTGCTGAGTATTATGTAGTTTAGATAGATATAGTTTAATGTGTTGAACTTCTCGTGACGCTTAGTTAGTTAGGTTTGTGTGAGGATCAATGATTTATTATTATGGACTGAGAATTTTGTAAGGTTGGTTTATGTACCTGTCTTGTATGTTTAGGAATAGGTTTTGTAGACTTAGCTTTCATTGACATGGAAATAATACACTGACATGTTTGGTCTGTGTTAGATATTCGATTTCTATAAAGTTCTTTTAGGTGATTATTTTGATATAATTTATCTTTTGTAATGTTCTTGTATTGCATATTGATACTACGATTTTGTTCAATTAGTCGAGGTTTCATAAATCTCACCCAAATTCACATGCTACTCAGTTTGTTTATGACATCATCGATAGAATACCGGATTGATATTCTAAATTAATAATATATTGTTAATTGTATTTAGGTTAATTGATATTGTTAAGAAAGGACTTAAACTTATGGACCAAAATGTAACATTTTAACCTAAGCGTGTTTTGAAAGTGGAAATGTAATTTGATTGACCTGTGATTAGATTATTTTACAGTGTAATTTGTTGAAAATAAATGGAGTATGTTTTACTGTTTGAGTTTTTTCTTGTCGTTTTTCGAAACACCTTTTGAAGAACGTATTATCCTCCTAAGACCCAGTTTCGAAGAGGGTACTTCCGATGAAGACCCAATGTCATAATATTAGAACTAATTAATAAAGTACTGAACGCCCAGACCAAAAATTTTATGTAACAAGTTAACCGCAACATCTACAGCTGTCATATTTTAGGGGTGTTATAATATTGATTTAGGCTTGTCAGACTAAAAGAAAAAACACCGATATTTTTTGTTCTTTATTTAGCACATTGTGCTGTCACATTATGTTATACTTAAAATCGAACAGTCTTCAAAATCTTATAAAAAGTTAGTATTTAAACACTTAATACTAGCAGAGATCAACAAAAATAGCTTTCAGCTTTATCAAAGTTACAATAATAAGTTTTCTTTCTCACAGAAAGCTCAAATATCACTAATAAAGTTAAAAAATTGGCATCAAAATCAACAAAACAATCATAATTGTTCCAATAAAGTTTCATTATTGGCCTTTTTCTAAAAATAAACTCATCGTGGAAGATACTCATCTTCCATATCATCTCCTCCGAAGGGATCATCCTCATCATCTTCGAAATCGGACTGTTGAAGAAGGTCAAGTACTTGACTATCTTTCAAGGCTGTAAAAAAAAGAATACGTTTAAGCCTAAAACTATGACAAATTATACTGTACAAAAATAAATATCCCATTCTTTGTTTCTTTATCACACGAATACAAAAACTCATTCGAATAAGCAGGATGCCAAATCATGAAAAAAAAGCAACCTTTGGTATACCAGCCCGGCATACTAGTACTAGTACAAATAAATTATTGTCAAAAATACAAGTCGAAAAGGACGACATTACGACAAAATAACAGTATTTACACATGCGTTATTAGTTTTTCTCAAAATCAATGCAAAATACCGTAAGTTTCAGATAAAGATTTCAAAGATATTAATAAGTTAAACTAACCTCTTCTCGTTTCACGTGTCATTGCTGCGACGTCTTGTGACAGAAGACCGAAGATACCCCTCCCCGCTCACTTTACGCAGTGCTGCCACAATGCCAAATATATCCACAGACTAACCGACAAGGTACAGATGACATGGCGCGTAATATAAAAATACCAGGTGTCAGTAAATATTTTGTTCTAGTACTATCACAGTGGGTCATTGCTCCAAGTCTCTGTTTAAATACTTGGGCTTTCACTGCAAACTGATTTTGTCCTAGTATTATCACTTTGAACCCCAAGAGGTTATTACGCAGAATGTTTTTAATATCCGGAAAACATGATTTCAGCAAAAAATAGTTTAAAATAAAAGTAGATGAAATTATACAATCGGAAGCGAAATTCGATAAAATTATGGTTCACCAACCCGGCTCTTATTTTTGCTTTGCAAAAAATGGGCTATTCCCAGTTGTCCACACCCCCTTAGTCCACACTGTGGACAACTGGGAAAAAAACCGTCAAATAAAATGTTCGCACTCTTTAATTTGACTCAACTGTGTTAGTTTATTATTATCTACATTGATAAAAATACACAGTTGAGTCAAATTAAAGAGTGCGATCGTGGGAATATAATAGATTATTCGAGGGTCCACAGTGTGGACAACTGGAAATAAACCCAAGAAATATCACGATAGGTGAAATTGTAATAGGTATGAAGTATCAGCCACTAAAAACTAAAAATATATAAATTATTGTAAGGGCCGGCGCTGACTGCCGGCATGGCACGGCGTGTCATGGCAAAGGATTTCGGTACTGATATAACTATTTTTAATCTTATTACCATGAGTATAGAATTCATGTTACTTTATTTTGACACAACGATGCCGAGGGAGGCCGCGGTAGGACAGAACGTGCCTAAGCATTCCACGGGATGCCGCGGAAGGCCGTGTTATCCTTCGGAATGCTGCAGCACAACTTACCGTGCCATCCTGTGCCGTGCCGGCAGTCAGCGCCGGCCCTATTGTTGTTGCTTGAGTGGCTGGGTCGACAGCAGGATGCCACAGCATACCGCGGAATGCCGTAGCGGCCTTCGGGATGCCACAGCATAATTTGCCGTGTCATGCCAGCAGGATGCCACGGCATGCCGCGGAACGCCGTGTTATCCTTCGGAATGCTGCAGCACAACTTACCGTGCCATCCTGTGCCGTGCCGGCAGTCAGCGCCGGCCCTAAGTCTACCATTCTTAACATCTATCTAATATTCTCTCATTTTTAATATCTATACATTGCCCGTCTATACTTTATAGTCCCCATTGTTCAAGTTGAATTAGTATTTTATTTTTTCCCATTCCCATTACACTCTCCGTTCTTATGATAGTGTCGATGGATCGGTCCATGCTGTAATTGCAAAACGAACATAAGGCACTTGTCACACCAAGAGCGAGTAAGCGATTAGCTATCGGCGATTTTCTCGCCCAAGAAACGAACAAAAGTTAAGGATCCTGTGTTAGTAAAAGAGACACTTATACTAATCGTTCATCGCTGGCTGTTCACACTGCCGGCGAGAACTCTTTCCTTTAGTTTGTCGGAACAAAAATTATAGATCCCGTGTCAATGAATAAAGTTGATCGCTGGGTGTACTCGCTTCCCGCTCATCGTCGGCGGTGGGACGAGTGCCTAAACCTACCTGGGACTTTTGGGACAAAAATATTAGTGGCACTTGTACCATAGGACTGACGTGACGAAAAATTCTCAGTTGTCCCATTATGGCACAGTAGTTCCCAGTGTGGCTCATAATTTCAGAAAAAACTTTTTGTTGTCATTTTGTATGTCTCAAATTTTCCTATTGATTTTAATAATTGCCAGTAAATGGGTATAATTATTTAAAATAACATGTAATACCTATACCTACTCGTAAATGTAATTATAATTTTCTAAACTATAAACTTATATTATCTAAACTAAATTTCCGACTGCTTTATTAGAAAACAAACACATCATTAGTTATACATACATTAATTTCTTAAAAAAAAACAAAAGTAATTAATCGCATCATTTGTATTTAAAATCTATTATAAATTAATTTTGTAGGATAGCTCTGATCACGGTGGAATACGATGTCAAAGGGTTTCTGCATAAAATCCGATCTCCTGACCTGACGCGAAGAAAACTTGAGGCATAAAATTGACAGTTTCATTAAAGTTGAGTTGAGATGGCTTTTAATGGTGGAGTAAAATGATAAGTTACGATCGTTTTGACGCTGACGACTATGTATTCTTACTACCTAGGTACTGGCATCAAGTTTTAACTTGGTAAATAAATCAGTTTTCAGATACTTAAGTAGCTTACCTACTCTTTTGTAGGTACCCGCTTTGTTTCCATGGCCGGTTTCTTTTTGTTAGCCTTTTACTAATTATCTTTTTACGTCGGATTATCACCTTCAATAAATAATACATATAATCACATTTACAGTAGGTAAACTTGTTTATCTTTGAAATAAATGTTAAATACGACGTAACGGTATGATTTTACTAGATATTTTTTTACCACACAGTTTTAAAATCACAACATGGCTAGCTAACCTACTTAAGCTACCGGTCGGCCATTACTGTTGCTACTACAAAAAGATCGCTAAGGGCCTGTTGTTTCTTCAGTACTTAAACTAACTACTTAATTGTTAAAATTTGAAAAAGGAATCGAAAATTTGTCACATTTCCTTGAGATTTAACCATTAGTCACGGTTTTTAACAATTAGTTTAACTACTGATAAAATAACAGGCCCTACTAAGAGGCGGAAGGAGCTTAAAAAAAAACGTTTAGAAAAATGTTCCTTCTTTTATGTCTACATATATTTTCGGGTCACAGTTGATCTAACCAAGGGTACATAATATAAACTCACGCCTTTATTCCCAGAATGGGGTAGGCAGAGCTACAGAATTACCAACAACTCTAAAAAATTGTTAATAATTATGTAACATTTTAACCAAGGGTGGTTACATATATTATGAAAATAGAGCAGAAGAAAATAGTAAAGTACTTATGGAATAAAAGTTAGGGTTCAGAGAAGTGGTGCATTGGTCGAGAGTCACTCTGCAGTCCACAGCGGTCGGATCCGCAGCGCTCACCATGCTTTCCCTCCGCAAATTCCAAGAATTTATTAACGCTTGGCGGTTAGCCGAACTGTTTTTGTTCCCCTTTTTACTGGCCAGCACCCTGCAGCGTGGACAATGTAAAAACAAAGGAACTGGATAGTTTTTTGTTTTATTTGAAAGCTGTTTCTTTGTGCAGATTTGGCCAAGTTTTCTGCTGTGTAACGATAATTGTTTCGGGTAATTTGTCAGGGTTTAGGTTTTACACGACTCTTTGTCTTTAGATTTATCACATATTGTTAGATACTTATATGTATAATTGCTCGAAGTAGAGGTAAGAAGCAAGTCCATTTGAGAGTATCTCGCTATAATAGTATTAGCACTAGAACGCGGCAGTCATACAGTCGGCGGCGGGTTAATGCAATAGCTGCATGTTGCATTTTTGCAGCGACGCGCTGTGCAATGCGCAAATGTGTGCACATGGTCGTTGTAATGCCGCGAAAGCCTGTCTCGTAAATATTTCGTGCACGCAATTTACAGCTTTGGGAATCCTCTTAACGGAATACTGGGGCAGTTAGTGAGCGCTCGGATATTTATAATTTTAACGACGCCCACTAAACCGCTATTGTTCTTTAGATTACTTGTGTATTGTTGTTAAATACTCGTTAATCTATTATGTTAAACTCCAAATACCAAAAAGGTGTTCATTAGATTAGGACTTGTTCAAAATAACACGTCTCATGTTACCATTTTTTAAAAGTACTTTCCTACATTCATACTACCAGGCAAGTCAATGTTTAACTCTAACTAACGTTACATAACTCGGCAAGTATTAAACTTTTATAATAACGAAATGTAATCCGATCCAGCACGTCAAGTTATAACTTTCCAACTGCATGTGAAAAATCGGAGGCCAGCAACTTTCCCCTTTGAGCTTGCAATGTATCAGCTTAAACAGCAAACTTATTTTTGTCTCGGAATGCTTGATATTATTGTCGTGTTGTACTTTTGTGCTTAACGTCGCAGCGG
This sequence comes from Acleris laterana, assembly GCA_963966035.1. Taxonomy (NCBI): domain Eukaryota; kingdom Metazoa; phylum Arthropoda; class Insecta; order Lepidoptera; family Tortricidae; genus Acleris; species Acleris laterana. Next base: position 12,152,723 of record OZ014440.1, read on the forward strand.
CAAGTGTCTCGCCCGGAGTAACAGCTCTTCCGTTGTTTCGCCAACTTTTAACGAGTTTGTCGGACACTGGAACTGCGCCTCGAGTGTCGGCGACCGACGGGACTGCTGCCACATATGTTACCCACACTCTTAAACAATCTGCTGGGAATTTATGAAACCTCCATCTTGGCTTCTTAACGAAGTCTCACTTTTCAGACGGACGCAATGTAGGAACGTTGTTTATTTGAAGTAAGAATGGACTCTATTTACATTACACAGCGCGTTTATTTGTTATTTCAGTAAGTTTATGTGGAACTTGGTACTTACGTAATATTCCTTACTTAAATAAAACTATTTCATTTCATTTCATTTCATTTCAAATATAAGTAGGCAATGTCCGAGCTTGAACTTGTACTTACCTATAATTTTATTTTAATTTTTACATCGTTCGTACCTACGTGGTTATTTTATTATTTAACCGTTTTAATGCCATTCAGAGCTTAGATGATTTGATATTGTAAACCTTACAAAAAAGTACGTTTTGAATTTTGAATTTTAATACAATAGTATCTATTACACGAAAATGTAATCACCAATCTATGTTTCACCTATTTGTGTTTTTTTGACAGTTTTAGTATAGCTTTGTATACTTTTTACATAGTATACGAAGTGATCTTAGAAATCAAAATCAAGGTTTTAAAATCGTTTGACTTGTCATTTCTCTTATAATACAATCTGCGACCGTCTCCTAAAACAGCTTTTCGACAGCATTATTACCTACCTACATACCTACATACTTTCACGCCTGTACCCAGAGTGGAGCAGGCAGAGCTACAGAATTCTAACCAACCATTCTAAAAAGTGGTTAGCAGTGTTCGCATTGTTGTGTTCCGGTTTGGGGATAAGACAGCCGGTGAAATGACTAGCATAGAGGCATTCCATCTTAGTCCTCAGGGTTGGCAACGCATTTGCAGTCTTAGGATTGCATTGCAGTCTTGTGAATGCGAATGTCTATGGGTCACAGTTTCCACTTACCATCAGGTGGCCTGTGTGCTCGTTTCTCTTCTCTACGGCATAAAAAAAAAAACTCTGTAACCACATTTGGCACAATTAGGCTAAGATGTTTACCAGCAGTTTTCCGACAACATTATTAGCAAGTACCCTTAAATTGCCATCCTAAGTTGCAATTAAGTGCCTGCACAGTAGGTACACACAAATCTACACGGATCATTCCGGCCGGACTGCGTGGCACTTTAAACTGCCGTTAAAAAGGCACCCATTCAAAAGCCTCGAATAAATAACGCAGCTAGCATTACGGCGGCGATATTTCCATCGATTATTTCCTTTCATTGCTATTTGCTAAAGTAAAGCGAGCATTAAGAGTAAACGAGCACTAGATGGAAGCACTTAACGTTACGGTTAAATGTCATTCAACGCAACCGGGATATTAAGTAATTAAGAATTTCCACAAAGATGTATAAAAAACTTAAAAAAAAATCAAACTAAGCGTATGACAATATGCATTGAGTTTCTCTTTTGTTTAAGTATCCTATACTTCCTACTAATATTATAAACGCGAAAGTTTGAGTGTTTCGTTTGGTACTCCTTCACGTTACTACTGGACGTATTTGGATGAAATTTGGAATGGAGATAACTTGTTCCCTGGATTAGTACATAGGATATTTAAAAAAAAACCTCCCTTCGGCGGGTGCGGGTAAACCCCGGAACATTTAAAAGTTTCCGAGGGAATAAATAACGATATTTTTTTATGCGGACGAAGTCGTGAGCAGAAGCTAGTAGGTACATAGGTACATTTTTCTGTTTTCGTCATCAATGTTATTTATAACGCTGACAAACGAAGAAGTTAATTTATAAAGAAATCCAGTTTAATTGGTTCTTAGCTAGGTTTCATGAAAATCGGGTTAGCTGTTCAATAGATATAAGCTTTGAAAGAGAGGGATCGGCATTTTATCTAGAGTCTTTATCTATTAAATAGTTATTGAGGTCAGTAAGCTTTTCTTGCCGACTATACTTTTCGCTCAGTCATACGAGGGTCTACGTAAGTATAGTACAACAGAAATTCCCTGCCATTTTCAACTCAATCATCAGATCTGTGGGGTTATTATGACGTATCTGTGCAATTCATTTTACGCTGAGAGATAAAGACAGAGATACCGTAAAATGAACTGCGTAGCCATGTCATAATAACCCCCCGGCCCTTAGACATCACGATATATCAATAACACAATTTTTTGTTTACATACTAATTCCAAGCAGCTCATGAAGTTAAAAAACAAATATCTTATTGACTATAATATGAGCCACTAACTACCATTTTAATAGGTAGAAGTAACTTTTTGCGTTTTTGAAAGCGGTTTTTTGGTTTATAAAACATTTACTTTATTTTACTTCTTAGTTGATATTAAATTTGAAGATATTTCATTCAAGCTTTCAAGCAAGCAAGCAACGCCGCAACAATTTAATATTCTTCGATATAGTCGCTCAACTATCTTAATCGAGATATCTCATCGCCACCCCTGAAATAGGTAGGTACCGTTGAGGAGTTCCCGTGGCCATCCTGTGGTCTGCAGCATCAGTTCCACTTCACCATATGATAAGTATTCGCCATAATATTGCCTTTAATATTTGAGAAGTTTATATTCTATCAAACAAAAAAAGTATACATACTTATATTAAAAACAACATAAAGTGTAACATAAAACCTCCTCCTATTTTGAAGTTGGTTAAAAAGGCAAATATCAGTTTATTAATACAGATCTGAAACTCGAAATACCGAGTTAAATACCAGTCTCAAGCGAGTAGTGCCGGAAAGTCTAAAAACTGTTGTTAAACAATGGTTGGAATCGTTATATGACATCCCGTAAGCAAAAATACCGCTTGTTAAATAGGCCATAAAACTAAATATAAATAGAGGCAAATGAAAATATCTTAATCTTTCGTTCAGTAAATCGCCAGATGTGTCTTGTACGTTTTAGGAATAGCTTATGGTGACCATTAGAAATATGTAGGTACTCTTGACTATTTGACTATCCTAAGGGTAGTATTTCAGTTTTCGGGTATTGTGTTCCGGCGTGGGGATAATACAATCGATGAAATTACTCGTACTAGCGTAGACACATTCCATGTTAGTCCTGAGGGTAGGCAACACATTTGAGGTCTTAGGATTGCAGTCTTGAGATTTTAGTCTTCATTTAAATGTCTATGGGACTCAGATCCCATTTACCGTCAGGTGCCTGGGTGCTCGTGTGCCTTGGCATAATAAGTGTTTTTTCGGAACAATTGCAAATAGGAGGTCTATGTTATAAGTTAAGTCAGGGTAAGCTGTAGCTATCTTCATACCATATCCAAATCAATTCAGCCGTTTCTGTGTGAAGAAGTAACTAACATGCTAACTCACACACACAAACTTTTACATTTATAATAGGTACCTATTAATATGATTATGACCTTAATATTATGTTACATTACATACGTTAAACTCATTTTTGCATCCAAAGGAATGAAGAAACACGTACACTACATAATGTTTAACATTTACATTGACGAACGTAATGAGGATACGTACGAGTACGTGGGTACGTATTGAGGACTTAATTCAGTGAGTTAGGTTCTCCTTTTTACCAACTTTTTCGCAACATTTTCATAATTAGATCTATTTTCACTTCTACCTACCGCACGTTTTCGACCTCGTTCGTTCATACATGTTTTTCTTTTCTCTAAAAAATCGAAAACCTTTTTCTATCGTTACTATTACGTACACTTTTTCTCTCCAATCTATTTACCTACCCTCACGAATATATAGTACACTACATCCAACAATAAACAATAAGAAATATTATCTATAAAGTCACGTACGAAAATCATTTGGGGCGTATGCAGCGTGTCGGCGAGCTCATGTTTGTCGTGGGTCGAGTGCGACGCCGTAAAAACGACCGAATGGCCTGAAAACTGTCGACGGAGCCGGTCCTGATGCTCTCGGAGATTTACCGGCACCCGGAGTGGCATCGATATCGCGTATTCTTTATGATAACCTTTCCGGTAATCGCTATGTCCTCATTTTTACAAGCTTGTAAAATAACGCGCGGAATGAGTTTGATGCGCGTGGATGGTTATGATTATGAATTTTAAGTCTTTTTCTGACGCCGATTAAGTAGGTACAGTCAACAGCATAAATAAGTGATCGTTTCTGTACCTTGTCGCTTTCAATTGTTTCACAATTTTGTATAACATTTCAAACACGACGTTAAAGTGACAAGGTACGTAAATTATCACTTATTTATGCTGTTGACTGTACCTATTATTTGGATGTGTGCTAAAAATATATAATTTACTAACTTATTCTATACAATAATTATTTTTACGGAACTTGTAAATAGCATGGTTACAAAGTTAAAAGGCACAAAAAGGTTAAAAAAAAAACAGTCGGTACTTAATTGTAAACTTTATTAGACAACTATTGTAACAGAAAAGTTAAGACGTATTTTCGAGGTAATTTTTTTGTTAAAAATATACCTACTCGTAAATAAGTATGATCCTAACGTTCATAAGAAACAAAAAAAGAATTAAATATATATTGAACCTAAGCTCGTTTCCATATTTTCATCGGCTGTAGTTCCGTAAGGTCTCCATAACATAAATAATCCCAGTCATAACCAAAGATAGACATTGTTATTACGGGAAGTCCCGCGGGCCAGGAGGCTTCTACTTTGATGTAGGTAAGGGACCAATCGATAAGTAAAGTTGATAGTAAACTAACCTGCAAATTACATTTTGTGATAGTAAAATGTTATATTTAAATCCTCTTTAAATTAAAACTTTGAACTAGGAATGTTGAGTTTATTATTTTTATTATTAATTAGAGGTTTTCAGGCTGAATATTGACGGGGGGGGTTTAATTAACCACAGACGCGAAAGAGGGGTGTTATAAGTTTGTGTATACAGTGTGTTACCAGCACCCTGGTTTTTTTTAAAGTAGGTTAAAATAACGTATATCTGTAACGTTACTATGACATTAATTTAATTAATAAACAACTTTTCAGGCTTTGTTTACTTTCTAACAAAATGTTAATTGCCAGCAATGTAAAGCACAGCAATTTGACAAGTGTAAATGACAGTCGACGGCTACTTTGATTATTATGATCTGCCCCCGTACCACGACATGCCTTGTACCAAGCAACAGCGATACTGATAACGATGAACACGCAGCACATGTACTACATAAAAAATGGACAGTATCTAAAAAAAATAATTATGAAGTTATTTTAACTATTTTTTATTTCATAATACTAGCAAACAATTGCTAAAGCAACATATTATTGGCTGTTTTAATAAATGCCCGCATGCCGGTAACACACTGTATACAGATACACACTAATATAAATGCGTGTCTGTTTACCTGTGTGTCAATGTATCTCTGAGCCTGTTTATCTATTTATCTGTCTGACGCAGTATTTAAAAAAATACACAGTATTAGACTTAGCTAGGTTTCATTAAATATGTTGCCCCGTTTAAAAACTAGCATAGAGGTCGCCATTATATCGGTTGTGTTCATCTATCTATACAAAAATTATTAAGATAAATAATTTTAAAGTTCGTTCTAATTCAACAAAGAGTTTACGCATGAAAATAAATGTTTGCAGTTGACTTAAGCAGCCGACTCCATAGATCGTTAGCTTACGTCAGTCTTATACGTTATTTCAGTTTTCGAGAATTGCTGACGTTACCGTTTTTCATTTCATCTTGGCCCCCAGCTCGCTGGTAGTAAGTACTAAATCGCGTCGATTTTGAGAACCTAAGAGTATCTATTTAGTTTTGGGCCAATCGTTTTTGCTAATACGAGTATGCCACCAACTGCTAATATGGCGCCAAGGTTAGTTAGTCTTTTTAGGATAATTGATCAATAAAATTATTGAAAATATTGTGCGAAAATTTAATTCCGAATTAGTGATCCACACAACACTAAAACTAAATTAAGTGTTGACGTTTAAGAATATTGCGCTATGAACAAAAGCATTATTATTAGTAGTAATTATTTATTAATTACTTATTGGGTCAATCAATTATTATACTGACTGCAGGGAAACCCTTATGGGGGTATGTGTTTGACCTGTATGTATGATAAATGTATCCCTATCTCCCCTCGTACCTACTAACTACCAACATAACGACTTTTGTTATTTAAAATTAATTTTGTTTATACCTGACTTCGGATAAACAGCATCGTAAAAATGAGACATACTAAAATAGATAAAAAATAATACTTTCACCATGTACGAGCACGCTTGACAGTTAGTATTTCAAGCTAACGTTGCACCCAGTGGGCGTACTATCGGGGTTTTTCCGAACACCCTGTATTTAATCAGATATTTCACCAAGTAAGGCAGGCGTCGACTCGACCGTATCGTACGTATCAGGCGGATCGTATAAAACGTATTTAAGAATTCTTTGTGTAGTTGGTCATACAACTGCGTCCACTGATCCGCACCGGACGGATCGCATTACGCCTAATGATTAATGCATCCGATGCGTCTGGCGCGTACGATGCAGACCTGTGTCGCCTGAGTCGCCTTAAGAGTTTGATGCAGCATTTCAAATAATTCTAAACATTAGCACAATGACGTTAAACATTTATAACAGGAACGCCTTAGTACGTCTGTATTTAGTCAACTTATCTATACTATTTTGGATATTAGATTGTTTTTCTTGCACCTGATATTATCCTACGGTGAGGTGAAAAGTTCTGTGTTTCGCACCTATTTTTAGGATTTTACGCTTGCTGAATCCAATGCATCGTTCTAGATAGGTAACAAATTTGCAGCCCAACATTAAAATGAATTATAGGTTCATGTCGTAAGATCCCAAGTAATAGCGACCCAATTTTAACATAGTGCTTTCTTCTTTATTTTTTATTTATTTTTTAATGTGATTTTATGCAGCTGCAGTAAAAAATCGGATAATTTTATATTTAGACATGATACTTTAATTGCAGAAAACCGTAACGGCTATAAACCAAGTGGCGTTTAAGAACAATATTATGAACTTGCTCGTAAGAAGAAGTCTGCTTAGCTAGTATAGTCTCAATAAAACTAATTACACGCATAAAACGATCATGTCAGTAAAGCCAAAAATTAATTAATATCCAACGACACGATAGCCTAGTTAGGTCTTAATTCCGGTAAGGGCAGGCATTTTTGTGATGAGCGCGACAATTTGTTCCTGAGTCTTGGATGTTATCTATGTATTTAATTAAGTATGCAGTTCTCTACATAAGTAAGTTTATCGTTGTCTAGTACCCATAGGTACAAGCCTATAGAGCTTAGTTTGGGACTAGGACAATTTGTGTGATACTGTCCCCTGATATTTATTTATGTATCCACTAGACATTTTCGATGAGAATATTAATAACCACAAGCTTATTTGAAGCGTAGCCGTCACATTTAAGTTTAAAAATCGTTAGGTTAAGCCAAACTGTTAGGCATCCCTAAAATACCTTATTAAGGCCTAAGAGGGTAAAACGTGGGTCTGTCAATAGCTACGCATTACGTAAACAAGAAGCGCAGATTTACAACATGTGATCAATAAATTCCCCGGGCAGGGCAGGGTGTGCTCTAAAATGCGCGTCAGCGTCCGCCAGGGTCCAACTGATTGCTTCATCTATCTACGAGGGGTATAGGGCCCGACGCATATAAAATAAGAGCCGAAACTGGCGAGATGCAAGTGTTGAGTAACTATTTAGGGGTTTTGTATGGAGTATAGGGTGAAACTTTTTACCCGATAACCCAAAAAAACATATTTAGGCTCAATGCTTTGACGGATTTCAAAGTACCCTACGGGGTATCGTTGGATTGGTATTAGCTCAAAGTGTCATAGGCTTTATTAGAACCTCTTCAGTTCTTATGCTGCACGGGTAGTTGGATTAAATTTCATGCAACCTACTTTAATCTTGATTTTTAGTTTGATGGTACTTCAAGAAAATGATGTCGTTAAACACAATTAAACTAAACAATGGGTTATGGTTCTTAAAAAGTCTTGATCATCGTTAATGATTATACAAACAACTTAGTGTAATTGGTCGGTCAATGTTTGCCAAGAATGTGAAGAAAGTGTGGAATCATCAAAAAATAAAAAAAAAACTGCTCTAAATCATAGTGATATAAAACCAGCGTTTCTTTGATAATATCTACGTAAGACTGTATGGTTCATACAGTAAGCATGTTTAGTTGTACTGTTACACTCTTAATCTAAAAAAATACATTGCAAGGAATTGAAAAATATCAGTGAACTCAAAATACATTTTAAATTTAAGATTCAATTATATCACCTATTTGTTTTTCTAACGATTTAAAACCTCCTGTATATTCGTTATATTTTAAAAACGCTATAACGTTCTCTTTGCCCGCATTACCCGTACCCTTTTGTGCATACTCGTATGAAAGCAGCTAGTACTAAATTGCCTATTGTGGATGCACGTAAAGCCGACATTAAATCGAGAACGGTTTCCAATAGCGTCTACACTTAAAGTATCGCAATTGAGAGCAAACCTTTTCTACCTTACCCCGTGCTTTGTTTTCATTTTACTGCTCTTTTGCGGATAGGTAGAGGTATAAATGTTATACCTACAGCCATTTGGTACAGCGTAGTTAAAGAAGAGCTAAATTGCTTTTCTTTAACAACGTTTTTGCTAAGGTTGCTTAATTATATACAAACAAAAGACATTTTTCACATATTTTTCTTGACATACCTTTTTTTGTACAGTCATTATTATCTAATCAAAAGTATCAAATCGCGAATCAGTGGGTCTAAGTTCATCATCAGATCAGCTCCTAGATACCATGATCTTGCATTACCCTCAAGTTAACTTGTTTTTTTTAATTTCAGCCCTTTTGCAGGAATTGGTTCAAATCTCACTTGCAAGATTCAAATCCGATGCGAAATGACAGAAATACCTGGGGTTTCTACCAAATACCTACCTAGTAAGCTTGAGTGGAAAAGGGTCTTGCATTTTTACCTATCTTTAGATCAAATTTCTAGAAAGGGATCTAAACACTATCAGGCTCCTGTAGAATCTAATAATTGTAACCATACTAGCTGTTGCTCTCGACTCTATCCATATAGCAGTCGTTTATCGCCTTTCCCTCGGGAGCTGTCCAACTTTCAGGGATAAAAAAGTACCCTATGTACCCCGTACACCCCAAAGTTCAAGCTACCGTCATTCTTAATTCTATCAAAATCGGTTTAACAAACAAACACACTGACAGTCTTCACATTTATAAATTTGGTTGGGATAACGAAGCGTATTGCGAAACGGAGAGAGAAATTAACACACTTAACTTTTGGTCTATATTTAAAGTACAACAATAAAAACTTTTCTAATAAAGAGCCTGTAAAAGCAACTTATTGTTACGGAACAGCCCACTTTACCAAGGCACGCGTGGAGTGCAAACTAGGCGCCGTAAAAATATCATCGGAAGTAGGGCGCTGCAGCGCTGCGGGTCGCCAGCGTCAATTGCTGAATCCTTTCCTCTTCCGGCTCGCTTCAGCAGGCTACTTCCGGTTTAGGTCTGCCACAGATAGCTTGAAACATCAGAAATAAAACAATATTACAGAATAAATGCATGAGACTTCAGATCAAGGAGCTTTAAGATAAATTGGCCGTAGGTAGGCATAATTTTTCTCTAATAATTAAAATAAAAAATACTATAAAAGTCAAAAAAATATATTTGATAAGTGATGCTGGTGTCTTCTGAAAAAAACTTCACTCCACATTCCAGCAAAGACTTGTTAAAGAAAATAAAAATATAAACCTACCTAAAATAAGAACGAATGCTTTAGGTTTCAAAATTAGTGAAATTCTCCCTAACAAGCTGAATTGTTTGAATTATGTAAAACTTCAGCAGATATTATATTCGTTTTTAAACCAATCGCGTCACTGGTAGATCACATGACTCTTCTCATCACGGGGTTGTCGCACCAGCTTCCTAATTTGGAGGCAACGAACGTAAGGCCTCCTGATAAAAAGCGGTTACCGTCGTTACCCATATACGTATGCAAAGTCAGGGGTATTACCAAGTCGCTACTCTTCAGGAATTACTCGTATTAACCGACTTAAAACAGGAGGTGGTTTTCAATTCGTCTGTTAATGTTTTGTTTTTTGTTTTTGTGCATAGGTATGTTACTCGATTTTTTTATGAGTAAGGTTGTTATTAGTGCTATTTTTAATAACTTTTACAAAAGAATAGCATCCCTTGGGGTAGAACAATGAGGGATGTAATTTAATATATGCCAAATTTAGAGTCTACCCATTATATAAAAAAAAACTTAGGCCACGTAAATACAACTGTCAAATTTGAACCGTGTAGGTACAATACCTATTTTATTTTGATAAATGGGTTTGTAAAGCTGTAGATTATCAGAATAAGCTCAACTAACATGTAACTCTTCAACACGATACCAATTTGATTATGGCGTGACAACTAAAGTATCCTAAAGCTACGAAGCAAGAATGCTTCGAGTCGCGAGGCGTGTGCGGCGGAACTTATAATAACTCTACTGCTTAGAACCTTGTCGCCATTCGACTGAAAATAAGATCGTTCACGCCAAATATATATGGCCCAGCAATAAATTCCTGTTAAGCTCTCGGAGTTATGACCGCTGGACATTTTTATTGTTACTGTGAATTTAAACACAGATTATAGGGCGACTGAAGTTACCCCGTGAATAAATAAAAAGTTAAGCCTTGTAAATAATCGGCTTTCGCGACGGCATTAGAGTTCCACTAACTTATCTCTATTCTCAGTTACTGTGAAGATTCTTACTAGGTATAAATTATACTAAGTTCATATAACTGACCACGGTCCTCTGGTTTAGAGATGGATGGGCCTACATAAAATCGAGTAAATGAAATTAAACTGAATGAAATATATTGGTTGTAATTCGACCATCTTTGTTTTAATTTTTTTTAAAGTTACTAATCTCATGCCTTCATTCCCAGAGTGGGGTAGGCAGAGCTTCAGAATTGCCAACAAAACAAGTAATTACATTTTGCATAATTAGGTTAAGATAACGACAACCACGGGAAGACATGGTGTGGCACTATTTTAACCCGGCAACCACACTGGACAGGGTTTTTTATAGTTAAACGCTGTATATAAACATTTTCAGGAAAATCAAATTCAAAGGATTTTTATGTTAATTTGCATCTGCTGAAATTGCTGAAAAGAGGCGCAGTATGAAACTTTATTCTTTATTTTTGAACTAGACTTTACCCGCGAACTCGTTTAATAAGATTTTCAAGGGGACTTTAGAGTTCTCCGGGACAAAAAGTATCCTGTTTTAATTCAGGTCATGGACTTGTGTGGAATTTGATCCAAATTTTATTCGTTTATACATCCCATTCCTCTAATTTTTTTACATTTCCAAATTTAGTAGTAGGTATAAAACAAAGTTGCTATTCATCTCTATCATTCTACTTGGCTGCAGAGTTTTTCCGAATTAATGTATAAATACCATAAATGCTGAATATTTTGTCGCATTTTCTAGTTTATAATATTAGTAAGCTTTCGTGGTCTCAATATATGTATAATGCACCACCCGCGGCGAAAGATTACCAGAAAATAATACATTTACTTGTTTTTACGAACTTACTTTATTTTTATTAAATAACCGTAAACCCAAAAAAAATTTGGAGAAAATTTGCGAGTATCTTGCATTTCTGCACATATTTTTAAATGATGGTGATGGTGGCTAGCGGTACGTGGTAGCGACTCGACCTATGATTGACCAATTTGTTTACGTAATAATAGAGCAGGCAGGCAGGCATTTTCATCATGTTTTTAATAACATCTTTCTCAGAATCAATCAAACTAACGCAATTTCAGATTTTAATTAACTATGTAGGTGCATCGAAAGAATTTATTTAAATTAATGGTACCTACGTAAACTCTCTAAATGCCGAAGTTGGTGACGGCGCCGGCGACGCCGACGCGCGCCCCGAACTCACTTTTAAGCCATTACTTACTACCTTGTTTTCGATTTTGTTTTTTCCACAGCGAAAAAACAGCGGAGCACAAGTAGGGACTAACTTTCGGGCAATCAGCAGGGCACAACTTCGGGAAGGGTTAAATCAAATAGACAGATTCATCAGTCCGTTCCGGTTTTATGAAGACTTATTTCAGACTTACCTTCAAGTTGAAATTAGATTTAATCTGGCTCGAAGCTTTAGGATTGAATTTTGTAAACAATTTCGAATACCTCTACAACTTCCAGGCTTTGTTGGAATACCATTGGGATCCCGGCTACCCGTTGTTTAGAAATTCCTTTGAAATGGATTCGTAAATGAAGCGGAGTTTTGTACATGTGTGGACTCGTTCAATTGGCAAGGTAGTAATGTTTGTTTAATTGAGTTCTTTGTTTCCGGTGGGCTGCTCATACTTTGTGGGTAAAATGAGCTCGTTAGTCTGGGCCCCGATTTATTATTCGCGTCTGTCGCAGCGACGTGCTTACGATGTTGCCGGTCTACTTAAAACTTATGTTTTGGTACAAGCTGTGTAGGTGTGAGCGGAGTAGAGGGCGCGACGCCACTCAGAGACGGGCGGCCTACGTCGCCGCAACAATAGCCCCGGGACCGGATGTGTGTTTCCCTTTGTACCGGAGCTTTTAAGTCTCGCCGCCGATCCATGGTCCCGTCTGGAAAAAAGAGAAAAACATCGGTGTTTGGTTTCGTTTAGCGTCAGAAAAACCATCGTGGCTGCAAAAGTAGATTCCAAAATTTGAATCCACTGCGAAACAAAAAACATGTTCCGGTTTCAAAAAGTAGGAGAAACAAAAGCATCGAAGCGTATTTGTTGCTGAATAAGAATAAGTCACACTGTAGCTTTGGCCTATTAGAGGTTTAGAGTCGTGTCCTTTTATTTTTTTACTTAATTCCAGTTTTCGTGATTTGTTACTCGCTGACTACATAACAGACTGCGATGTGATTGTGCGGACGCTACGGCGCGCGGCCCGGCCACGTGTGATCCACACTACTCGCGGCAGGTAAGCGCCCTTTGTGTGCCCTCTCGCGCGGGACGCTCTTTTCCTTTCATTGTCCAGATCGGTGGCTGGATAAAAAATCAATGACATGTGCCAAAAATAACTAGAAAAGTAGCGTAACTTTTTTCAAGACCACTAAGGTATTAAATCGAGGGTTGCGTGGTCAAACCCGATAAATCGTAATAATTTATTTACTCAAATTTAAATTGTCTTGATGTTTTCATTAATGTTCTTTTTGATACAACAAGTTATATCGACTTATCGGGTTTGTCTAGATGTTATTTGGATGCTAGTTAGATGTTATTTTATCCCATAAAACTAAACGTGCGGAAATAAGTAGAGAAAGTAAAAAGATCTTCCTCTATTTGAACTTGAAATTGATTATTTGTCTGTCTGTGTAGTAGGTTGAAGAAACTTTATTTTCTATAAAACTGGCTTTGATCATTGATCACTTATTTCAATCTTCGTATTTTTAATCTTCAAAGTATCTGTTTTTTATCTCACAAAAATAACAGGCGACCGCTTTCCCACTGCAATATAAATTCGTATTAAATAAGAATATCAAAGAGAATGTAAATTCATGTTAATATTAACGGAATACGTTTCTTGTGAATGCCGAAGATGCTAACAAGGTTATGATTACATGGCATAGAAGGCCGGAGAGAGTCCTCTGCGTGGGAGGACCAGGTCAAATTACCGTTGAAACCCTTGCGGGTCGAGTGCTTCGATCAAATGGCATGAATCGGGCGCAGGTATTTATGTGGGAGGTCGAGTGGAGTAGATTTAAGCCTACATTTTTTGTAAGTGGGTAGTAAATTGCTCTTCCCCATATAATATTGGAGTGTCGTATATTTTACGAGCCATCCCACCTGAGTGCCTTCCTGGAGGTAATAGGGCAGCATCGAGTGGACAAAATTACCTCCGTGTTTTACAAACCGGAATACTTTGTTTTTAACTGCCCAGCGCTTTATGATATATAGCTTTTGGCTATGGGAGAATGACTAATGGCTTTTTTTAAAGAAACGTGATAAAATAAAGTTTCTTATCCAGTGTATGAGTTCTAAATGTTAAATGTTATAAAATCAACGGAATAACAACGCAGAACACAATCCGTAATTGACGGACCTTTAGGAATTTAATCTTAATTCCGGAAAATCTTGTTGTTTTTCAAGTGAAATCAATTTTAAATCCATAATGTACGGTTCTTAGATTAACTTTGTAGGTATTGGTATTATACTATCGAAAAAGAAGCAAAATGTACAGAACTGGCATTTACGGTATCTGTTTACTTAAAATATAGTCATGCATGAGCAATGAAAACGGGTCACCTTGTATAGAATTTCCATAGAAAGTGACCCGTTTTTATTCTTGAATTTGATAAGGTCCGTGTGGTGTAGTTTGTGAATGATACTGACACCAAGCAACAAAAAGTTCCAATTTTATTTATAATACTTATTTCTTAACATAACATACTCGTAAGGTATAGGTGCGGAACCCTCGGTTCCCGATTACGACTCACACTTAACCGGTGTTTTCATAAAACACACTAATTAAATTCAACTTAATTTTCCATAGCCACTTCCGTTGTTATTTTAACTTTAAAAGCGTCCTTTTTGTTCAGTTTGCCGTAAAATTGTGAGTTGGTTATTAACGGAAAGCTCGCGCGTGCCGATTAAGCTCGCCGGGCAATTTTCAGCTATCGCGGTCGGGTCGTGTTGTGTGCTTTTAAATTACGCCTAATGATATCTTATTATCTTATTACCTTTTGCTGGCGAGCCACAGGTGGCTCTGGTTCTTAAACCTAAATGGTTTCTTTAAGGAACTGTGTCAAATTGATTTAATTATCGTCTAGCATTCTAAAAATAAACACACACATTATTTTAACATACTCGTAAGTAACCACTTTATTTTTGTGTAATTAAGATTTTATTTAATTACTTATAACCTGGATGAAAGCTATTTCTAGATACTTCTATACTTCCATGCATCGGTATTTTGTACAGTATAATAGGTATGTTATTGACTTACGTTCTTTAGATCTCACGTGGTTTGGCTACAGATAGTATTCAATCTATAGCACTTCAGTTAAAGTTGAATTTTAACTGCATTTTGATGGGCGCCAGTAAATCTATCTATTGTTAAATTTAAATCAATGTAACAAAACTCAAATTCCGCAGCGGCTACGCACACCCGCTACGGGCTACGCGTAATTTGCTACGGCGCCCGTAGCAATTAACAGCTACGAACTATTTAAATTCGTAAACGTAATTTTAGAAGATAACGTTTCTTGCGCGGACATGCAAACATTTAATTAGAGGGTTATAAATGCGGGACATTAGTCAGGAGCGGCCCGTCAGCGGTCGCGGGCGGCCGGCCATGGGCAGCTGTTACATGATACCGAAACAAGACGGGTCGCACTTTAACTGCAGAGATTTACGAATTTGTTAAATATTTACAAATAAAGTGTTAAGACTGTAAAACTTAAAGATTAATGAGCTTATTTTTATATTAATATAAAAATAAAGTAAATTTAAGTTTACCTTTAAAGTAATAGGAAGTTGGTTACGCAAGAAAAAAGAGTACAATGAGTTTTGTTTGATATTATGATATTGAAAACAAATTGTCGGTCAGGATCAATATAATTACTTAAATCCCGCGACCAAATTAAGAATTCACTTAATTTCATCTTTCGCCATCGAAGGTATACAGGTATGAACCGACTCAATCCAACCCAATAAAGCCTATTTTATGCTAAACGCAGTTCAAAGAATCTGATTCGAAAATAAAGTCAAACGTTATCTAAATTGATGGCTAAAGCAATTTTTCAAATTTCTGCCAATCAACGGATCATACAAAGTATAGCCGCAGGGTGCGCTTGCCTTTACTGAGTCGTGACGTGCTGCAAGGGATAGGCTGAGAGCGTTTCCTTGAAGTATTATAACCAAATCTATATGAAGTGGCAGAATTTTTTTTTGGTCGAATATCGTTTGGTTGAAAACGGTTTTATAATTGGAATGGTTTCTTTTAACTATCGTAAAATATAACCTCTCTTTACTTAACTATACAGATGTTAATCAAATTCTGTAATTTCAGCCTAAAAGGATGTTAAACTAAAAGATTTTAGGCTAAACAATACATTAGGACGAGCAATTGTATGCGTTTTAAAGGATACCGTTATATTTGCTTATACTATAAACATGTATCTACCCTTTTACTGAATACCTATTACCTATTGACAACGTTCGTTTAAAATATTAAAATGGCTTGTAGGTCATCAGATTTTCGATTTAGTATTTTCTACGCAAAAAGTACAAGTTAGATTTTATTTATATTTAAACATAGAATCAACCAAGTATGAAACTGTTTAAATAGGGAAGTACCTAATAAATAAACTCCATGTGAAGATAACGAGAATCCGCTCGTCCAGAACATTGTGGCATCTTTGAAGGAAAATTTAAAATGTAAAAAATTTACAAACTGACTGCTTTCTTATTTTACTCAATCACCCAAAGGTTAGCTGGAAGAGATCCCTTAAAGGGATAAGTTCGCCTTTGTACATTCTAACTCTGTATTGTATTAGATTTTCTGTTTTTTTTTTGTGTACAATAAAGTGTTTACATACATACATACATACATATAGCGAATAATACAATACAATATGAAAAAGTAAAGTGCAATTATATTAAAATTGTTAGCACACCCGACATAAAAAGGGGTAAGTACTAACCTTGTGGTATGTAATCTGTGTAAAACGCTGACCGGGGGCTGCCAACGAAGCTACCGGTCCTGGATTCAACTCCCGTTATGGGCAAATTTTAGGTGATGAGAACAAGTATTTGTTCCCAAGTCTTGAATGTTTTCTGTGTTTTTAAGTATGTATTTCTTATATAAGTATGTTTATCGTTGTCTAATTCCCTAGACCATAGTTTAGACCTACTGTCTATTTGTGTGTTTTTCGCTAGTTTTTTTTTTCAGCTGTGTGGCCGTGTGCTCGTTCGTATACTTTTAATTTCTTGTGGAAATCCGCTGAATCTATCATAAGTTAGCTGCTCTAAAAAGATGCTCAATTCTAGTTCGTGTTATTCATTTTGATTATTATCATCAGAGATCGGAATAGGTAGAGCTAATTAGCCTAAACTTGACGCATATTCATTCATGCGTGAGCGAAATGGGAATACATTATTGAATGAAGGTGCATCTAGTTTAGGCAAATTAGCTCTACCTATTCCGATCATTGATTACGAGTATCATACTTACTAGAACTCATAATTAAAATCAAATATTAATGTAAAAAAGGAATAAAAAACGTATTTTAAGTAAATTTGGAAGTTTAAATTAACATCCTACGATAGAAAGGCAGATAACGCAAACGAACGGTTAAGTGGGTCGCATAAAATTACCTGTAAAGTATGTATTATAGTCGAGATTTATATTGTACACAATGTAAAATAAAATATGTTTTAAAAGTAAAATAAATGCCGTCAGAAATTTAAATACCATTTATATGAATAAAATGGGGTAGTTTTACAACATCTTTTGACTTGGGCAACCGCCTTAAGCAACGTGTACTGAGAGGAACGTTGAAACTCACACAAACGGCGAAGCGACCATAAAGTCGAAGAAAATTTTATTATTTTGACGTTAAAGGCTTTTCTTGAAACATTCTTTTGAGTTGAGTAAATATTGACGTCCGTTGGTTCTTTGATGAGGCGAGTTTGTTTCAATCAATTAGATACCTAGTCTACCTAATCTTTTGTTTTACTTAATTTAACATTCTATTAACTTTCATCTACTTTTGTTTTGTGGTTGGTATTTTGATGTGTGAGTTTAGTTTTTATTATAGATTGATTTCTAGAACCTGCGACCTCCTAAAGTCCACCATACAACGAAATTCATCAATGGAATATGAATCTATTGTGAATGAAATAAATTCGATTTTCTAATTTGATCATTATTTATAAAAACAAAAGAAATTCCACTTTACATTCTTTGCACTAGACCTTTATTTGAATGGCCGCACGAAGGCCTAAAAGAACTTTGGGCCTTACAAGGATAAATTGGAAAATCTAAAAAGAAAAATGAATATGTGACACATAACCTAGTGTGTATTTTTTACATAACTGCCCAAAAAAAAATGTAATGTTTTCAGGGTTCATGTATGTACGATTATTTATCCCACCATAACTTCTAACCGCCTGAGCCGATTTAAATGTGTGTGTTATCGTTATAATACTTTCACCATCCCACTTGACATAGGATACCTAAACTGTTAAAATTGAAGTATAGTATACATAAAAACGCTGGCAAAATGACAATTATTTACGTCAACACAAAAAAGTCTCCTCATTATTATTATGTGTTATTTTTTTGAACGGGTTTATAAAAATATCAAAAATTCATCCTGTTTTTTTTTTTTATTTAATTAGTATCCGTGATTTGCGACGATAAGAATCCTGTGGTTACGTTGTTCAGATACCTATGTAGAAAACTTGATCCAAACATTCCAATTCTGGCTTGAGATGCTCATTTCTCAGTATTAATATTGTACATATATTATATACTTCATTAAAAATACATTTGAAGTGATGACTTTTGACCAGTCGTTTAAATTCGACTGTGATATTGGGCACACGCATAATGACAAGGTATTTATGTAAATACTCATTATACCTGATTAGTTAAATGTTCGTGTAATTATTATTGCCTATTTACACGAATTAACACGCAACAGTACGTATTGCACAGAATTTATCGAATTGTATAATTAAAACGGTTGTGAATATTAGGTAGAAACATTATATTTTTTTGTAAGTTTTACTCACTGTTTTACCATTGCCAATTTCCCGAATTCCTGGAATACTGCCGCTAGCAATCTTGCCGGCAACATAGGCAAGTTTTCTGCAATATTGCCTAGGCCTTTTTAACGATTGCCGGCAACTTTTGCGGCAATATTCCCACGCTGGGCAATGTTCCGGGGCGCGGCACATCACTGCCCACAGCTACGCTCGCATGACTTTAAGGGTTTCTAATCAACTCGTACGTATGAATAAGTGCTCGTAAAAGCCAAAGTTTCATAGAATAAAATACAAAACACTAGCACGTTTCGTATTAAATAAGAACAATGAACAGAGTAAAAAGTTTAAAAAAGTGCCATCACAAGTAGGTTTTTATTTATTTTTATAATAATGATAAAGAATATCAGGATAATATTTTTTTTATGTCCTTCTCCGTGTAACAGACTGCATAGGGCCTATTTTTAAAATAAACATGTTAAAAGCGTTTGACAAATCAACATCAAAATATTTATTCAGTAAATTGGCCACATACGCGTTCTTTTAAACGTCGGTAATTTAGAGAGGGTTGCGGAGAAGAAGCACCGCAAGAAACACCAGCAAAAGGTAATTTTTTCAAAAATAAAATACAGTATATGCTTGTATACTTAAAAATAAGATACGTTACAAGGTGATAAAGTAACAAATATTAATTTAGACCTAGCACAAATAAAAACATTACAAATAAAAATAATGACTAGGAGAACAACACGACGAAGTCTCTACATCAAAAGCCATAACTAGAATAATTATAATCAATCAAACACACTTTCACATTAATATAATAAAATGGATAATATGGATTTTCAACGCCAATTATCCGAAAATAATTTCTTATGGCCCAAATATTACGTCCTATTTTATCAGGAACCCACTCGCCTGAGCGAGCCAAGATAGAGCATGTTAGGCGTTAATTAGCCATCGACAAGCCAGCGTGGGCCCCCGATACCGCATGTAATGCGATAAAATACACCGCCCGAGCCGCTCGTTACATGTAATTGCTACTTGCTTTTTTGATATGACCATTTCCTTTTAAGAGAGCGTTACGACGTCATTTAGCGCTGCATTTTATCCAGAAGGGTTATGTGTTCGTTGAGTGCAAATGTTTTTATGCGATACCGTTTTGTTTTAGTGAAAAGCATTTAAGGATCGACTAAAATACGCTGAAACTGCGAAATTAAGCTGCATTAAAATCGCAAAAAGTAATTGTATGGTGTTATTTAGGCCGTCAATACACCGGTCGGCGTAAAAGACGCTTTAAATGTTGCGTCAGCGTATTTTTTACGCTTCCGTTTGTTCGATGCTCCATAATATACTTGATATTTTATACTCGATTTGGTAATGCTTTCTAATAACTATTTAACGTCGTAAGTCATGCCAATTTGTCTTCTGCGAGTTTTAATGTTGACGAGTGTAAGTACAAAGACATGTGGTGGTAAGTAAAAAAAGACTTAGGTAGGTACGTCACAAAAAACACGTTAAGCTGGCTCTCAGTGCATTGCCTACAATAAACGAGGTATATTTCTGTGCTAGCAATGCTTATTAATGGCAAAAATAACCCTTATTATTTGTTATAAAAATACGTGTATCCAAAATAGTAAATCCTGCTACAAAACACGCAGTTTCTAACAAATTAAATCACTGGTCAGTTTCATGCTATTAACGCTTACCTACGTAATTGCTGGGGCTATTCTGCATACCGCCGTCCGACCAAAGACGTCGCCGGGGCCAACCTCAATGGCCTAATAAATGGCCCCGGGCATCCCGTGTGGCCACTCTCACCATCCCGGGACCCGGGGTTCGAGGGATGAACCATGTGAAAGTGATGTCGTCCTTGTTTTAAAGTGAAAAGCGAAACAGAGCATCGTAGCTACTAGTAAGCTAGGGTTTTTGAAACGTTTTAATTTATAAAGTGCTATCATTAACTACTGTTCCATTTATAATTTTACTCGCTTTCGTTTTAAGGTTAATTAAGGCTTTATACTGAATGGATACTCAAATTGTTAACGTAAAATTTTATTATTGCGTTTAATACTTTAATTGGTTTTCAATATCGTTAAACTATAATTTTTAATTTAACTCAGCACAGAAAAAGACAAATTATTAAGTAGCAATGTAGTTAGTTTTATCTGTCAATGCTAAGAGAGGAAATTAAACAGCGTGATAAAATGACGGTATACGCAAGATAATGAAAAAAAAACATAAATAAGACAAATATCCAAGCTCATTGAAACTGCAATCATCCTAAGGGACGTCAGTTCACTTTGCGTGCTGTATAGGCTTTACAACGGGGAGTGTTCTGATGAATTATTTGGACTTTTACCGGCCGCAGAGTTCCACCACCGAACTACTCGTCGCAATGCCAGGTTCCATCAACATCACCTTGATGAAGGGCGTTCTTCCACCGTGCGTTTCACTAGGCACTTTTTGCCTCGTACAGTGAAACTGTGGAATGAGCTCCCTTCGGCGGTATTTCCCACCAGTTATGACATGGGTGCCTTCAAGAAAAGAGCTTACATCTCCCTTATTGGCCGGCAACGCACCGACAACTCTTCTTGAGCTGATGGTGTT
Source organism: Acleris laterana (assembly GCA_963966035.1). Taxonomy (NCBI): domain Eukaryota; kingdom Metazoa; phylum Arthropoda; class Insecta; order Lepidoptera; family Tortricidae; genus Acleris; species Acleris laterana. The sequence continues at coordinate 12,174,154 of OZ014440.1, forward strand.
TATGGGCGGCGGTGTTTACTTACCATCAGGTAACCTACATGCTCGTTTGCCTCCCACTGATATAAAAAAAAAAACAATTTCAAAATTATAAACTATCATGAATGAATGGCGATTTAAATGTTAGAATTTTCGCAATGTTTTACCATAGATAGTTACATTTTTAGGAATCCGTAGTCAAACTACGAACCCTTATAGTTTCTCCATGTCAGTACGTCCGTCTGTCTGCAGCCTAGCTCAAAGACCTTTAGAGCTAAGTAGAAAGCTGTAATTTGGCATGAATATACATATTAGTCACGCTAACAAAGTGGTAAAATAAAATCTATTTTTTTTTTAAATATTCCGCCCCTGCACGTGACCTGCGGTTTTTTTTTCTCGTCTTCCCGATAGTGTGGATTGTCGTTGAAGTCAAGTGTCCCCCCCCCCCCCGCACAGCCGAAACTACAAATACTAAAAATCAGAAAAATATCTTCAATGAAAGCGCATATAACGAGACGACTAAAGTGTTTATACCTACTAAAAATCATCAAAGACATCACCAAATAACGTTAAATAGAAAATGAGTTCATACATGTTGTATGTTTGAGATAGTTTTTTGTGTTTGTCGTAACGGCTTTGGAACCCTACACTGAGCATGGTCCAACATGCTCTTGCCCTGTTTTTTCTATTGTGAAAGCAATGACGACGCTACCAAAAAAAAATGCTACGGAATTAAGATATGGTTGATTCTGGCTGTTTTGAAACGCATTCTAGCTCCAAGAAAACAAATTCATCTCGAGTGGTAGTGTTGTGGTTCGTCCGGCGGCTCCCGGGCCGGCGCCGCGTCCGGCCGGACGGCGACCGGCCGGCTTTGAGTCGCGGCTTCAATTTCTCTCCGTTTGATGTGTTTAATTACTTTGTTTGTTTGTTCGGATGCGATGCCTGTTGCGGTCGCCCTAAGTTGAAAATGCTTCCAAAACTGTTAGCGTTCCCAAATTAAATGTAACCCACGTCAAACTAAGCGAATAGTTTATATTCGAAACGTGATAATTAAAGTTCTTGCATTAGTGCAACCTTTTCTGAGAAGTAAAATATAATTTGTGTAAATGACTTAACATTTCGTTGAAAAAATTGAGTTTAAATATACTAAATAATGAATTCGTTAAATATTTTAAATTTAAATAACGACTTACTTTTAACTTTATTATGTAAGTAATAAATAAACTTACATGTACCATTTTTAAAAATTAAACAACGCCCGAATCGATAATATTGTCAGGATTCAGTAGCATAAATTATACTTTGTCGTATCAGACATCATTTTGTAATTAACTTCTATTGATTATTTATTACTAGAGTATTATTTTTAGTCGACTTTCGACTCCGTATTTGCGGAGAGCATATTATCATTAAATTGTTAATTTTAAAGTAATTGTAGGGTCGTTCCACAAGGACGAACGTTGGGTCCACAATATATCTTGTGGGCAAGCAACCGCGATTTGACTGACGGCGCTGCCTGAAAGGACATTTATCTGCCTCACTAGCGGGTTACTCTAAACCAAACAACAATGAATTCTCATTTACAAATTGTCTTCCCATTTCTCGGGCCAGGTTCTCTTTTGACTAATAGATACCCTAAATACCTTTTGCGAGGTAAATATGGATTTGAGATGGAAGAATGTAGACATTACCATTAGTATTACTACTTTCTCATTGATATATCACGTTTAATTTCGTCCGTTTGTTGCTTTTCGACTTCTAAAGTTTAGTGTTAATTGATGGAAGTTTTCGTGAAAATATCTGTAAGTGAAGTCTGCACGGACGAAGTTATATGAAATCAATTTTATAAACAGGTACCTTTTTTTCAATACTTTTTAATGGACTCAGTACACCAGTTTACAAACCGATTTCCTCTCAAGTGCTCATTTTCATTTCGCCGAGGGTTCCTTTCAGTCAAATGCCAAAGCCATTATAAAAACAGCAGAAAAGAAAAGTAAACGATGTCTTGCCAATCCTTTTGTACAGCGATGTCCCCGGCTATTCTATCCTTTAGCCGTTTCGTTGAATGTAAGCCACTTATGAAAATGAATGTAAAACTCGGATAAACCAAAGCCTATTTTCCGCGTGAAGTAAAGCGGGCGGTTACAAATTGCTTTGGGCAAATCGTAAATTTTAATTTTATCTCTAATACCCAAATGAGCACCGTGACTCGACATAATAAATGTATTCTTCCCACGTTAGCGCTCGGTCGATACAACACCGGTATAGTCTGCGCTTTTGCAATCGTAAACACACTTCAATGAGGCTCCTAATCGGGCAGTTAGGAGTTAGCATTTGGCGCTCGTGAAACGTTTTATAGCGAACGTTTTACTCTTTTGTTTATTTTTATAAATATGAGCGAGTATCCAACGGCATTGATCAAAATAATCATGAATATAATATGAAGGTACCGTCATGAAAACTCTTTGTTACGATTATTTGAATATTGTCAAGAAAAGGACGGGCGTAGGGCTAAGCCTTTCTTGTAAATAAAAGAAATGTTGAGCTTCATTGAGCTGAAAGGAACCTAGATTTGCGAGAAAAGTTAAAATGGCCAAGTCTTATTTTCTTAAGATGTTCATTCAGGTAAAGATCTTGTGCTAGATATTTGATTTGAATTGCAATACATTAAGAACTGTTTTTTAAGTACCTCCGGTTATTTATTACAGAACTTTTAAGGATAGTTAGTATTTCTTATTTTGTTTTTCTCTGAGTATTTACTGTGTTGTCTAAAAATGAACATAGTTAATTTGATTTATACAGATAAAAATAATTGTGTTTTTAGTACCCTTACTTACGTACCTCAGTAACCCCAAACAAGTCTCTTATATTTATGTCTTCTGTACTTATAGGTACTATAATGTACCTACTCTTTGGTAAAGCTTATTATATCTAGGTTGAGGTTATTAGAATATGGCATTTAATTTTGATCTATGCCACACAGCATATTCATAAAAATAAAGCCCTGTTGGAAACTTGAACACAGAGTGATAAATCAATTACGGAATTACGCAGCGGAGGAACTATATGAAGTTTGTAAAAATGTCGTTTCGGATCGTGTACGAGTTATCGAAAGTTGATATCCATTAGCAACCAGCCTGAACAGCGGTTAAGTATTTTAAAGAGTCGCGTCCCGCGCGATCGGTGTGCGAGTCACGCCGGGACAGTTTATTTCAACTTCTCAACTTCCCCGAGCGTTCGAATGGAGCATAATTTTCATAAGTAACGCGCCGCTGCGCCCCGGCACAAAAATTAGATTCATCAGACTTCCAGGCACATTTCCACGAAACATTCGCCTAGCTACCAATTCGATTCGACTTTGTAACGATGCGTGAACAGTGTCTAACTAACTTTTACCATGCTAAATTTTATAATTACAAGATAATGGAAATGTACTCACAAAGATGAGGGATCACTCGAAATATAAAAATGATACTAACTCACCCCATTGCCCGCTGTACCCATTAAACAGTCGGCAGTCTTTACGCTGGCATAATTCCGCAATTCCCTTACGGTTCATATTTCAAACGAGCAATTTTTTCTTGAATTTCTAAAACACGTGAAATTGCTTAACGCGTCTTCATCAACGTTTAATAAAAGTAACGTATGTGGGTCGTTTGTAATTTTTTATTGCGAGCATAACTTCGTGAAACGTTGCGGCTTTGTTATATAGCCAACATTTTCAAATTTAATGTATGATAATCTGACACTGTAAATTTACGCTACTGTACCGTACCTACTTGTTTTGCGTTATACCAAGTCTATTCATATTTTTCCAAACAAACAACGTGCAAGTAAACGAAATAGCTCCACTCGGAAACTGAGGCTTATTTACATTTTCGTATGTCGAATCGCAGCGCGCGGGACATTGAATACAAGGTGGCGTTTAGGACACAAACATAATTTACTTTTCTCACACGAGACCAGAAAGTTTCGTTCAAACAAATAATATAGGTTTCCATCGGTGCGGGAGCACCTGAGCGGCACTACGATCGGTGTGTCCCCTGGGAAATAAAAACTTTGTCGCACGTCGCTTGTCCTAAAACCTTCTTACAGTCTCCGCTCTCGCGACACGCTCACCGATTTGCTGCCGACCTACAGTTTATAGCTTTGATTCTCAACGACACAGTACGTTTACGATATTGTTTCGTATTACTGCTCCGTAAAGCGCGAGTGTAAAACGTCGGCGCGACTGGGGCTTGAATTGAATAACAAGCGACATCCATATCTGCTGTATCGGGGATAAACCAGCTGGCGCCGAAAACAATTTCCTACCCTCGCCATGAATAGAATACTGCTTCCGTCAATTGGAAACGTCGGGAGAGCGATCTGCGTCGGATTAACATTCCCGGCCGTGCCATCTAACGTCAGATTTCCTCGCAATTACTTCGCTAATATTACTAGTGTTAAAGTTTCCGACGTCCAAAGTTCGATAACTCCCTGGATTTCAACAAGAATTTTAAAATTGATTCAAAGTAAAAATGGAATCAGCCAAGTTGGAAGGAATTAAATTCAACATACCGTCGTAATTTCTGTCATGAAACTTGGAATGCATTCAATGTTTCACTGCGGAGGTCGGGGTGGAAGTACGTTGCTAAACTCTCTAGGACTCGTTAATAAGAGCATAATAGTGTATTGAAAACTAATTGGCACTACGGCTGCTGCCTCAGACTTTACGAGAGCCGATTTAAAGTGTAATTAATACCAGGCTATTATTTTTCACATTCTTCTCAAAACGAATTACTAAGTAAGTAGTTTTTTACGTGCCTTTATCGAAAAGCAACGAAACATAATGCGACAGTATTTACAATTTAAAACAATGGGCTCCAAACAGGAAGATGAACTTTCCCTTCGAACTCGAAGCACAGTTCAGATCAATTGCTCTATGAACTTTTACGTACTCTTTTTCACTAAACAAAATCTATAGAATGTTTGAATAAACATTTGCCTCCTTTGCCCTTTGCAGTCGTAAAAGGGGTCTGAGGAACTCCGCCCTAAACTTATTTAAACTTTTACCCTAGAAAATCCTTTTCGCGAGCAGTTTAAATGTAGAATAGAATATGTATTAGAGAATAGGAAACGGTAACGGCGAATGAGTTCGCGGGTAGACGAGTCGCGCGGGATGGACGGCTATAAATGGACGCTGCATTAATATATGATTTAATTTACAACGAAAGAGTACGAAACCCACACTGTCGTATATTTAGTAAAATGCTAGATCGATCCGTTAGGTATTGACGAACTTCCTTCCTTATGATCTATAATAATGAATTTCATTAATAATTTCTAATTGAAACAAGCAAATGTTTGGAAGAAAATTGGTCTGATTGTGTATAATTAATCACCAATCAGCTTATTTCATTTTAAGTGATACCTGTATTCAGCACCTATTCTGTGAACCGGTAATAGGTACTTACATTATACAGACATGCCAAAATCATTTAAAGCCTCCCCGAAAGTTAACTACTTCACGTCTCACTTCCCCATTATTGTTTAAGTTTGCGCCTACCTCGCCGCTCCACTAACGCGATGACGGAAAAACATAAACAGTTTTAACAGCGTCTATCGCATAGATCAGCTTTCCAGTTTCAAAGGCGCCCGAAGTTAAAGTTCGCCCCGAGGTATTTCTTAGATCATCAAGACAATTTTCCAATTTTAACTTTGCTTGGTTACGGTAGCGATTTTCGAATTAAACTTGCTTTGACGGACTCATCAAGTTTTGTTGACTTTCAGAAGACTTTGGTGCTAATGCTTATTCAGTGTTATGCGGGCCTATTTTGTTTTATGGTTATTTCACTAACAATAACATTATAGAATTGACTCAAAATTAAGGAAATATGAATATATTAGTAATAATTATACATTTTTTGTTTTTTTCCCTCCTAAGCCTGTAGAAGATGTATGATTTTAACAGTGTATGAAGTTTTCTAATTTAATTTTTATATGTAAAAGTAGATAAAAAATCATTCTTATATTAAAATTATAGCGGCGCGTCATATTACTCAGCAGTCAAATTTAGTTAAATTTCATATATTCTAAAAATAAGTCTAAAAATGTGTAGCGAATAAAACTCTCTGTTCAGTGACGGCGCTCTAGGACGCACTTGAATTCAAACTCTACGAGTTCATTAATTTAAGAAAACTCGACCACTTTCTTGGTTACATACAACAAACACCCTATAGGTAAGTACTCACTTTTTCTACCGACCTAATTATTTAATCGAGTTGGGGAACTATTCGAGGCCCGGGTAAAAACCCCGCGGCTCACCGTGACGGTGTGTGTCATTGTTTAGAGATCTCGGGACGGAACGTCCGCGTCGCCCGACTCAATATGCGGAACATTTCCTATTACACGCCCACTTCTTCCCGCGATCCGAGGAATTGTAGAGAGTGGGTACAACCCCCGAAAGTGCTCGAAGTAATGATGAAAAAAATAAGCTTTTTAATTTTTGCGAACGAAGGAACATTTTACAATTAAATCTAGCGCGAGTCAGTATACGAACTAAATAAGTATTGCTACCTTTGTAGTTTTACGATATCCATTTGTACCAATGCCCCGGTTTTTCAGATAACTAGTTATACGTTACTAGAAAGTTCTCAAGTATTTCTTGAACATAATGTAAATAATGTAAACAGAAACGTTTTTTAGTTACTTAATTTGGGTTCTATTACGGGTCCATGCGACTGCGTCATGTCATGTAGTAATAATTATTAAACATTTTCAAAATGGTAAGAGTAAATAGGTGAAAAGAGGGGATGATTTTGGACTTACTTCGTTAGATAATAATAACTTTTTATTCCAGCCCCTACTGTGTAAAGAAAAATGTCTGTGTACAAAATTAATTCCAAAACTAAAAACAAATACCCCTAAGACTGTGTTGCCACTTTAAACCTGTCACAGAAATCCGATAAATTATATTCACATAGATTCATGTACGTTGTATGAGTCATGACAGGGTTCTACGGTGGCTAAACATGTAAAATGTCTCATTGTATACCTACCCACCTACCTTCAAGAGCCAGCTAATTAACGAGTTCTCGTTAAATAAACTACCTGTGCATGTGATTCGCAGACCTATTACGTTATAAGAATGGCTGCAAACTATCCAACTTTTACCTTACCTTTACTTACCTTTTGCTACATTGCGAACGTTATTAAAAACGATTTAACTTACTTGTTTTTACTACTGTTAAAGTGTACAATCCATTATGTGCATAGGGAAGTAGTTCTGATAGGGCAATTTTAGAATCGATACAATCGAATGACTAGCTCGTTTAACGTTTTTCACTCGGGAACTATCAACCAAATTTCATCCAAGTCTGTTCAGCCGTATAGTAATAATGCAAGAATTTAATTACAGAAACATCATTAAACAAAATTAGCACTTTAGTGTTAGTAGAATATAAGTTATTAATTCAGCTGAATGTTTCTACTTTAAACTTTATGCCTAAACTACATTATTAGAGGTCGGAATAATAGGTAGTGCTTATTAAGCTTATTAACCTAAAATTTACGCATATTCATTCATACGTGAGTGAGATAGGAATGCGATATTGAATGAAGATGCATCAAGTTTAGGTTAATAAGCACTACCTATTCCGATCCTTGTGTCGCTTCTGTTTCAGAGTGAGCCCTAACTGTAATCTTTCACAAAAAAAAAGCTTTTAAACGGTGTAAAATTGTCAGCGGTAAAGTCAAGATTAAGGTAATCCGACTCCTTAATCCACTCTTAGTATTTCTAACCATATTTTTATTCCAACACAATTTGTAATGGAAGCGACACCCAGAGACAAGAGAGCAAGAGAGGTTGCGGGGTCGGGAGGGCGGCGAAATTACTTGCAAATTCCATTTTCGAAGTCAGCGGCTAGAGGAAGAAACTGGCTGCCGATACTTGCCAGCCAGCTAGACCGAGCTAGCCGTTCGGAATTCGAATTTAGGCTTGATATAAACGGCTGTCATCGCGGTGCGAAGGACCCTTGCGGAATTCAGTCGAATTTACGTTTCGCATTATTTAGTTAAACACCTTTAATTGAGTTAAACAGTAAATTTTAGTAACTATGTACATAATGACGACTAGGTAATAAAGGTAATTTTAAGGGCGGTTTTCAAATAAGTGTACATCAAGGACTAAAATTAAGAAACGGTAACTTTAGTCAGTTGCGTTGCGAAAATGTGCTATACTGCTATAAAACAAATGGTTGTATCTCAGACAAATCTCCTGTTGCAAGTGCGATCATATTAGTAAAAGGATAAAGGATTGAATATGCTTCGCCTATTGAATTTGAGATACCCTTTGAGATAGGTATGTGGGCATTATAGGAACAAAATTATAAATGAATGACGGTTTTTGAAACTCGACCTATACTGTATTGCATATTTATATTGAGCCTACATTAAGTATACTCACGTCTTTAACAACATAACTCTATGATTACTTCATTTAATATTTACTTTATTTACGTACCAAATAAAATTTTAAAAAACATCCACATGTTAAACAAGTGAAAGTCCCCGTAAAACTGTAACCGCAAACTTTGTTGAAAAACATGATCAAAAGTTTTTGTTTTCCAAACCGAACGGCATGATTACCGATGGGTGGTAGAAGGAAGCCGACCGATTGGTATGTAAGTTACGGGGCGTTACGGCGAACTTAGCTCATTACCAGTGCTACGCCACAGGAATGACAATGGGGAGAATTTTTACTTCATTCTCGTCCACGCTTATTAGGCGCTCTCGGACGCCGAGTGGCGGGGGCCTCCAGACCGTTCCACCACCGTCATATTGAATTTCTCGCCTCCGTAGTTAACTTTACAAGTCTAGATACTTTGTTCTTGTTTGCTAAGAATGAACAAGATAATAATATGTCTTGTTAGTTTATAATTTTTAATTTTATTGTGCTTTGTAGCTGGTGTTTTATTTATAATATACAATCATTTTTAATATCTAGCTCTGAATGCCTTTGGGCGACACCGATAGCAAAATAAGATTTAACGAACGCGAAACGCAAACCACATCTATCTTAAACATCTACAAATAAGGCTTAACGTTGTCGCAGTCTATAAATAAACAAATAAAAAGCTAAGTGTAATGCCTCAGACCTCTGGCTTATGAATAATATACCCGCCACCAAGTGTTTATTGTGATAGTTCGCCTCGCTTCACATCGCAACCGCAGTCTCATGCGAAATAAAACACCTAGATTTTTCCTCTAGAGTCTCTGGAGGTATCTGCGAAGCTTGCAGTCGAAGAAACGTTTCAAGCGCCAGTGAACGTCCTTCAATACTGAATTATATTTCAAGAGCACCAAGTTCGACGAAATTTCATTGAAATGCTCGAGCCTGCGCTGCGGTTTCCACTTGTAGTTGTGAATATAAGATGTGCTTACGAAATCAAGTTGAGGGATTCGGTATCAAATGCGGTGGGGCTAAAGTTGATTGTTATTTGTAGGTGGTTCGGGCTGTTTGCACGTGAGTAAGTAGTAGTCGCAAGAGTCAGCCGGCATCGACGGAAGACGGCAGTAAATAACAAGCGAGATCGGATTATTTCGATAAGATCGTAAAATGAAACAAGGAGCGCCTCGGCGGGACGTTTCCTTTTGAATACGTTACACGTTAGCCGACACATTGCCCACGTACGAATGTAAAATGTGGAAGTTTGACTTGGCTCATTTTCTTAACGTATTGTCGTAGTTCAGAGTAAAATGCTGGGTCAGTGGATGCGAATAAATTGTGGACCCATTTTCAGCTATTTTGCTCCAAGCAAGTTTATGGCTTATTGCTCTTATAGGGCAGCAGTCATTTATTGTATGGCACGGGTATAAAAATACCTATTCTATGCGGATTTTTTCAAGTCTCTACTATTCCAGTTCAATCTTTAAATAAATTTTACGAGGGGTGATATTTAGCCCATTTATGTTTTTAAACCTTGTCATTAAATCCATGGCTATTGGTAACATAGTCAAACCTTCGACTTTAATGAGCATGATTTATTTATTTAGTGAAATTACATGTTTAAATTATACAAAGCGCAACAACAACCAATTTGGGTTACTCTAACCAGTCTACTCCTCTGTGAAGATAATCTAACGAGTTTAAACTCGGTGGGTCTACAATAATAACAAAAGTGAATCAGTCGTCACACTTACCACCTTTCAAATCAGCAATGGACATCGTAATATTGCATCAGATACTATTAAATCAAACATAGCTGGGATCTGTTTAAAATTTGAACTTAATAGTCGTACAAAAATAAACTTCAAAATTAATTTTCAATACCTAGCAGAGCTTATGTTCCGGTTGTTCTCCGACTTTTTCGCCATCCTGTTAAGAACATCAGCTTACGTGTCAAATCACCAAGATCTACACGAGGTGTAGTTATTTTGATCTACATTATAATGTCATTGCTCCCTAGTTTACAACCAGCTATGTATTCGCGAGTCGCATTAAATTATGCTGGTCTACGCGAGCGCGTGAAATTTGTCAGCTCATCATTGTTGCGCTAGAGGATATTACTATAAGTACTATCAGACCATTGGAACCTTGACCCACCATAGAACTGTGTCACAGAGACGTTATGATTCAAGTCATAAGAAGTGTCAAACAAATTGTTTTATAATGTCACTGTGACACCGTTCTATGGTGGGTCAGGGTTCCATTGGGCTGACAGTACCTATAACTTATAGGTTCGTTTTCGTCTCACGATGACCATCGGCAAAACATCTGTGCGTAAGTAAGTCAGCTTGTTTGAAAATTGAAGTTCAAAATAAATAACCTACTGCACCTTTCTACGTCTCCGCGTCGATTTACGTCGCCGTGCCGCCGTTGTGATGTGGACAGGCCCTTAGTTTGAGTCGTTTCGTATGATTGCTGATCGCGGCTGGTCAACACTGTACTTTTCGACGCGTTCGATGTGAAACGAAAACGTTTAGTGGTTGGAGACTCAAATACGGGGAATAGATTGAGGAGAACAAAAAGACGCTGTATAGTGTCAAGGGTTCGTTCGTGGTTTAAGTTACTATTAATATTTTAGATTATATTATAAAAAGTACCTAGGTACTTCGTCCGGGTAGACGTCATACATACATACATAAACTCACGCCTTTATTCCCAGAGTGGGGTAGGCAGAGCTACAGAATTTCCAACAACTATAAAAACTTTTTGATAATTCTGTAACCACATTTTGCACACTTAGGCGAAGATGTTTACCAGTGTATTAGTGACAGGTTGCAAGCCCATCGCCTAACAGTACTACACGCCTTTATTACCTTAGTCGGCTTTTACGACATCCACGGAAAGATACGGAGTGGCACTATTCTAATCCGGCTACCACACGGGGAACTTGTCATTTAAGCTTTAAACGGTAGTTTAAGCGTTGCGTTGCTATACATAATAATCTGTTTTTTCGGGATAAAGGTGACCAAATGTATTAAATTAAAAATCTATCTCTATTTCTAATTTAATCCAAATCCCTTTTACCATTTCAGCTTGAATGAGTAGCAAACATACTAACTCACACACTCACAAACATTCATATCGAGTATGGTGGATTCCCTTAGTCTTTTTTCAACCTACCTTTTGTATAATCTATTACGCTTATGAACAACCCTAGACTACCTAGCCTAGCTAAGATGAGGAAACTTTAATAAGATCATTCTCAACCAGGCACTTGAGATCGGGTTTAAATTTCAAAGAGCCAGCGGGCAGTGCGACGCATATGGAGGCACGCGTCGTCGGTCGGCTGCAATCTTATTTTTCCTGACCGGCTCCGGGTGCCGCGGCTTATTGCCTACGTGCTGCCGGATCCAGTGTGGCCATGTTTAAAAAATATTTAGTTCTAAATCTTAAATCCTAATCCAACTAATAACGCGGCTTAAAAACAGCATTCCCTGAAAAGTAACAAGTTCGCTGTGCCCGATGTTTATGGGCAACGGTGACTGCTTACCATCAGATGGTCTGTCTGCTCGTTTGACTTTTAAATATAATGAGAGTTTGGTCTGGTGACAGGTGACAGAACGATAGGGTACCGGCACATCAAGCTGATTTGTTTAAGTAAAAATTGGATCATGTGGCCAGTTACACTTCGACCGGAGCCTATATATATATATTTTTTGGCTAGACTATAATAGTGTTGGTTTAAAACTACGAATAATGCTGCTACTAAGTTATTTCACATTTGGTAACATTATACAGTGTGTAACCAGCACCATGGCTTTTTTTAAAGTACATAAAAATAACGTATATCTGTAACGTAACTATGACATTAATTTAATTAATAAACAAATTTTCAGGCTTTGTTAACTTTCTAACAAAATTTTAATGGCCAGCAATGTAAAGCACAGCAATTTGACAAGTGTAAATGACAGTCGACGGATACTTTGATTGTTAAGATCTGCCCCCGTACCACGACATGCCTTGTACTAAGCAACAGCGATACTGATAACGATGAACACGCAGCACATGCACTACATTAAAAATGGACAGTACCTATGTAAGAAATTTAATTGTGAAGTTATTTTAATTATTTTTTAATTGATAATACTTGCAAACAATTGCTAAAGCCACATATTATCGGCAGTTTTAATAAATGCCTACATGCTGGTAACACACTGTATAACATTTTCCTCATATCCGTCTCCTTTTCAAGATGATGATGATAAGCGTTATTTACCCTTTAATGAAAAAACTCACTTCAAATAAAACGGAGACCATTTTAGTTTACGATTTCATCCATTTGGAATTCTCCTACATCCGGGTGTTTACTTCGATTTTTGTAGTTTATTGCTGGCCACACTGGCCGTTGCCGTCATATTATTCTATCGAGCGGCTATCGCCCGGGCCCACGCGGCCGATATTAGTATACCGACTCTGCCGCCTCTAGATATTGCTCCACATCGTAAATAAAATTGGCGAAGTCTCTGTAAGACTCCATGATAGGACACTCCTAAAGGCGACTTAGGGTCTGGTGATTTTAGAGATCTTCGTGTTTTGACGTTTGATACATGTACTTGCACACTGTACACAGAGTAGTCTAAAGATACGAGTACATCTAAAGAAATTATGCAGACAAACGCAGACGTTTATCTACTTGTTGACAAACTTAAAACCTAGAAAAGGGGTATGCCAGAACTCATCTTCTGGTAGCTGGAAAGTAGGCCGCTCAGCACTGGACCTTTCTGGCCAGACATTATTTAATCACACTAACTACCGCACTCAGAGGCGTCAATTAAATTTAATACTTGATTATAGTTGCTCCTGTCACATTCTTTGCTATAGCAATAGAATAAGACAACACGCCACTAAACAACGATTCAATTTAATTGACGTCTCTGAGTGCGGCAGTTATAATATTAGCTCACTTCATTAATTCGTTCAATCATATCGGGCAAATGACGTCCACTGCTGGGCAGGATTTCCCCAAGGATCTCCACGACGAATGGTTTTGATATACTTATCTATCTCCTCTTACTCTTATTCAATGTTCCCAGCGACCTTAGATTTCCCGTACTTAATTACCTAACAATGTAAGCAAATCTTGAAAGTTCATTTTAACCCACTTATAGCTAACGGATTAACTTGAAAATTTGAATGCTTTGGCGATTCCGATGACAATCTATTATCGCAAGTAATATCAAGGTACATAATGATGATGAATATGGAACATAGCCATAGAAACTAATAGTAGCTAATAGTAGATCCATCGAGGTTGGATTAGTTTAACTCGTATTTAATATCGAGTTAATCACCAGTGTTAAAAGTACGGTCGGAATCAAAAGTGTGTTATTAGAAAATACATTTTTGAAAAAACTTGCTTCGATTGAGTAACTTCTGCGATACAGAACTAACGACACTCAAACCTTAATTAAAAAAAATTAGAAAACATTGTTTGGGGTTTCGCCGCAGTAGGGTAAAACCAAAACGAATGCATTTTCATAGGTTTTGTTGGCCCACGAACTTATCGCGAAGGTGTGGCGAGATGGTAAAGGGACTCTGCATTGTGCTTAAAATAACACACACGTACAGAATGATTGTCAATTCTGGACCCGGATTTTTAAAAATGGGTAATAACTTCCGTTACTGCAAATAAGACTTGGCAGTAACTCTCCAAGAATGACGAAACTTGTGTATCACAATTACGGAAACAATAACGTAATAAGGGCAGCCGCAGCCGGCGTTATTGTCGTCGCCGAATGTCGCCGCCGAGAATTGTCGAGAGTTGTCGAAAAAAGTGAAAGTTTTTATCTGCGCGGGGTCCCAGGTTGCCCGTTTTCATTTCCACGCCGCTCTTGATCGCGATCGAGCCGCGAGCCGGGCTGTACCGCGCGAATAGATCATATTTCCGCGACGGTTTGTGTCCTCCATTTATTTACTGGTCTTACATTTTTATCATCTGATAAACACTCGTTGGCGGTTAAGTGATACGGTCTTCACGGATGAGTAATAAATTGTCTTACGCGTCTTTTAAACGTCTATTTCATCTGATAATGTATAGAAAACTGAAACCCAACACTATCTACGAAGTTGATGACAAAGCAGAACGAAATTGTGTCCCGGGAGTCGATATCAAAAATATTTAAGGCAAACTTAATACAGAATCATTGTCAGCGTTTGCCTGAAATCGCAATGACTAGGTGAAGCGACAAACTCGTAGCTATCAATTTGAGTGAAATGTTACGTCTATAAGTCTACCAATGACTAGTGATCCTGGCTTTGATCCTTTAAGTTTATTTATGTTGGTTTTTACACAGTATCGTCGAAAATAGAAAATTCGAATGGCCGTCTAATTCAAACCAAAGCTAGGGATGATGGTAGTGGCAAATCTATCTAAGGCTGTTTTCAAGCATATCGTGTGCACAAATGTTTCGATAGTAAAAAAACACAAACACCTTTGTGAATAAACGATTCCATTCTTGTCTAAAGCCGCTATTAGCACATCGGCAGCGCGCCGGCGCGCCTGGGCCTTAATAAAATGAGTCGAGGTAACGGCGTGTTTGCCGTGACGCCCCGAGATGACAGATAGGGCACGCTCGCACCCGACTCTTATAAACTAGCCGAATATACCAGCTGTGGTACTCGCAACCACTAAATTTGAAACCTCGGAAGCTCTGACCCTTTCTTTTTTTAGATAAGAAAAAGAGACGGGGATTACTTGACTCTTAAATTTACATTTTTTGACTGAGTATAGCCAGAGACGCCTAGAACAAAAGGTCAGGCACGTGCTCAGATCACAATATATGCACCTTTAAAAGAACTCGATTTAATTGAGCTTATTTGGTTTAAGTGTCGGGCAACTTTTGGCTTAGGGTTCCCGAATAGTATTCAGATAGAGCGTGATTTAAAGCTGCCATAAGTAACCATGCATGCAACTTGAATGGAGTGCTCAATCTATGCTGCGATTAAGTTCAGGTCAAAAAACAGCCGGGGTGTAATTCTCTCAAAAACAACGGAGGGTCGGACGAACGAGCGAAATCGCAGCGGCGAGTTTAAGTAGTCCCGTCAGAGCGAACAAAACACATTTTTGGAACACGCGTGCGTTTTCAATTTGGTAGCATGGGTTCTGTCGATAAGATCGAACGTATAAGGCTGCCTAATTGTGAATGCACGCGCTTAAATGTGTTTTGTTCGCTCTGACTCGCCGCTGCGATTTCGCTCATTCGTTCGCCCGTCCATTGTTTTTGAGAGAATAACACCCTACGCTACGTTGTTTACCCGTCTGCGCTAAGCAAAAAGAAGGGTTATAATTTAATTAGTTAAACTTTAAAATAAATACCTATGACGGTGGGAAAGTAATAACATGAATAAAGTTTTACTCTGAGCAAAATGCATATATTAATGCTTTTATCGTTGTTTGTGCTCTTTGAAGGTTACCCACAGAGTATAAAGAAGTTTTTAATTTAGCTGGGATAGTTTAAAGTGGGATGTATTTTACCGGTAGATTAACGTGTTCCGCTATAAACCCGCCGTGATTTATTAATTTTATGTGTTTACAAGTTTATTCGATGTTATAAAATGTACATTCTGTTTACATTCACATTGCCCTGGTCTTTATACTGCATGTATTTCGTACTTGTACGATCCTTTGCATAGCGCAAAGGATCTACTAACTACACAGACTGAGCAGAATCAAATTCAATATTAAGAAATACCAAGTCAGTTTTAAATTAAAACAGAAAATTAACACTGAAGGAATTCTTCGCTAAGTAAAATTAAATGGTAAGCGATTTGATCCATACGAATGCTATGAACGTGAAATGCGAGATTTTTGAAGCGGGGATTAATTATGATCGTCTTGAAGGTATTCAAGGCATGAAAACGTTTTCTTTTAAGCGTTATTTCGGGCGAGGGAGTAAGAATTAATAAAAACAGGTTGGGGAGTTCATAAAGAAAAATGTCACTGCGTGCCGAGTAATGCGCGCTTTCCCGTTCGGGCCGGCGGGGCTGGCTGGATGTCAGTATTTTGTTAATGTATGAATACATTATAACTGCAAGTTCGAGGCAACAGTTCTCGCTAAATTAAAGTCTCGCAGGCGAATTAAAACAGGAAAGTTTAAACGCGCGCTTTAGGCGCAGTGGCTTAATGGTATTAAAGTCTTGATTTATATAGCTACAGGACGACTTTGAGTTAGAGCCGGGTGGGCGCGCTGGACACCACTAAATTTTAAGAAAATGAAAATTGCATTCTAGAAATTTTCTACACTTAGCCCCGAGCTAACGCGAGCAGGCTAAGAAAATATTACACCGTTTAAAACAGCCTCAGTGTGCATCTAAAGTAGAAATTAGATAGTACTTATCATCTTGTTTTATTTTCAAGTATTTGAATTTTTTTGCAGAAGGTACCAAAAAGTTCGGTATTTTTTTTTATTTGTGTTTCGGAATATCATTCTTCACATTGTCATTTCGCATTTATAATCAGATAGGACATACACCAGTAAAATTAAAAAAAAAAGTGTAAGTATTTAAAACATTTACCACTGGCTTCGAGAAAACCTCGAAGCTAAGGAGAGCGGGGCGTATTTTTAATGTTGAAAAATTAATATTCACCAAAGTAAACGACACTTGCGAATATCCTACTTTTGCATCGCCTTGCTTTCCCCTATTCTCCTGTAGGTAACAGCTTCTACACCTAGGACGGCATGATATTATCGTAAGCCATGAAAATATAATTTGGTTACCCTCGTAGACGCGCCGTCTAGCCGACAATAGTGAGGCTGCTTATCTCGCTAGCAGTGTTCAGTTTAAATAAAAATGTATGTAAGCTAACCTATTATGTTAATTATACGGTCACACTTAACAAATAATCAACTTTTACTGCCATTACATAGTTTAATAAATTAAATAAATTAGACATACATTTTACCTACTTCTTCTTTTTTTTGCATTATTTATTTTGTTCGTTTTTATCTATTACAAAATAAGTCGTATTCTCGCGACTTTTCTACAAAAATTGAGTTGAATGTTATCACAAGATATGTTTAACATGCCTAAATCAACTGTAAAACCGATATATATGGCTATGTTGTGTGAAAAGATTAAATATAATATATAAACATCTAAAATGACTTTATCCCACTTACAATTACACACGTTAAAAACGCACATTGCAACGACCAACTGTAAACCACGTTTTCCAATTTAAAAAACAGCGATGCACTTAAATTCAGATGGGATTAATTGCACTCGCGGAGGCGTCATCGCATAGAAAATATTGCGAATGGCTAATTGGATACATTGCGTCCGCCGGCTGCCGATGACGGCCTGACAAATAATATGACGGACGGCGACTTGCTATTGGCGTGTATGCGATTGCATTGTTTATTTGATGATCTTAGATAGATCGATAAAGCGTCTATTTTATAACTATGCATCATACACGCAATCGACATAAAGAACATAACATAACAACAGTAAAATTACAAGTTGTCGAGAGAATGTCAGCGTTGCAGCAGAGCAAAAAGGCCATGGCTCACCCGCGTAAAGCTTTGCTCACGAAAGTTAAACACTGGTATTCTGCCACGACATCGAGGAACTTTAGTTTTTACTTGTAGCTCTTTAAATATGTGCTTGGAGAGCTCTAAGCAAAGTAATCAAAATTTGAATTTGGATTATTTTTGTAGTGTTGTTCGAATAGTAATCAAAATAGATAAATGACACTAAGGCAGCCTTAAAAGCAGCCAACAATCACCATCCTAAGCAAATTGGATCCTACCTACATATGGTTAAAACATTGAATTGCTCCGTATACTTGAGAAATGTTACAGGAAAAAGATTTTTTCTAAAAAGCCCGTACTTATTGCGAGGGTAAAAATATCTAAAGATTCATTAAATTGTAAATGGCTGATTGGATGTTTAACAATTGCTATAGAGTATATGCTACAGACTGAATGTTTTTTATATTAAAATATTTTCATTTTCATTTTAATTTTTTCACGTCAATTCTATACATTTTGTCGATTTTTGAAAATCGCTAACTGATCGTTATGCATCTTGACTAGACCCCCAGATAATGACAGTTCACAATTTTTATAATGATTTAGTCAAGTCAAAAAACGAATTTGATGGATGGAGCAGAACATGGATACTTTTTGTAGGTACCTATTCTAGGAGTATAATTTATTAGACAGATTTTAAATTTGCTACGATTGTTTCAGAATATTTCTTTCCGAATATAATTATGTCCTTCTCTATAAATATCACGATATTTTAATACTTTTCCATAGTATCGTTTTTCTCGCCAATCTGTACGCAACTAATGAAATCGTAAATCAAAACTGTAGAGCACGCATCGACAGATCCCATCGCATTCGTTCCAACGAATGTAATGTCGACTTCTCGTTCAACGAACGCACGTTTAATTGATAGAATTAAAAACAGAATTGATTAACGGTTCGTGAATAAAGCTTCCTCGTGTTTACGGAAACAAGGCAAGGGTTCCTATAAATTAACGTAAAACTTATCAGATTATTGTTAATTCTTTTAGAAAAAGGATACCTTGTTTTAGACACCTAAACATATTTAATACCTATTAGAATTTTCGTATCAAAATAATTTTGAACCGCGCCGCAATTCAATCTATATGTACGTTTTCTATAAGATTTCGCGTAGAGTTGGTGACTGACCCAAACATGTTCGCATCGGACTTTAAGATAAGTATTATTTTTCTAACAAACTATTTTATTTTAGGTTGTTAGCAGAGTGTAGAGATTTCATGGATTAGCTATCAAAAACTATCTGTCGTCTCCCAAAACCTTCTTTACTTCACTACCAGCTACCTGTATCTATAATTGTGTCGCCCGTTGATTTATATTTATCAATCAAAGCAAATGTGTTCAACCGTTAAAACGGGTAACATGAGCTAAACAATCCATACATCAAATTTTTACATAAATTTTATTCTTAAGTCGCATGATGTAGATTGCGGGAAAAGCACATAATTTTGCACTATCGTAAGATTTGTTGTGATAATAGAATGTTTATAAAAAGCTTAAACCTAATGAAAAAGACATCGGTTATTTATTAAAAAACCAGACTAATTAATAACAACTATTTGGTAAAATGTCCTGACATAAAATCACATATTTAGTTTTCATCAAAATGTTGCCGCCATGTGACTGAAGCATCGCACGACCGATCGGAGCCGTTAATTCGCAGTAATATCGATCTCGCCTTAGTTTACGATTAAAGCGGTAGATTATTTATATTGGATGGCTCTCGGCTCACACTGGCCGCCCTGTCGGCACTCGGCACTACGTCAAAAACGGTGCACTCCAACTAATTGCATTTGCTATTGATGCAAGCCTACGCCCGCTCCGGACCTGTGAGTACCTAGCTCGATACCCGCTCTGTACCTGAATCATACCGCTAAAAACGAAATGCTTTTGCGAAATGGTGATCTTTATCTGGAATTCAGTGAAATCGTCTAGGTGACCGTTGATTCAAATTGATTAAAAGTAGTAAAATAATAAACCATAAATGTGAAACACAGAAAGTAACTTCTTTTTTAAAAATTGTTGTTTTAGAAGCAAGTATTTGACCTAGAGAACTCCTTGAGTTCCAAAATAAATGATAAGTATCTATTAGCTATTCTAGCTCTAAACTACGCTTTAGAAACTTTATCTGAACCCAGGCATACGGCTCGCAACTTCAGACACTATTCAATCTAATGTACCTGCCTAAGTTAATAGCTATTTCTAGTAATGAACCGTCTGTACGGTTCCCATGTAGGTGGGGGCATAAAAGGTCTGTGGAGCACATCGTAATTTGTACCTGCCTCTGAAATTACTTAGTTAATGCTTATCCAGCGGCCTATAAAAACAAAGAAGCCGCCGCGACACGGGGAGGGTCAGAAAATCTTATTGTATATTAATGTTAGTGACGCCATTCGCTCGCTAGTTTTGGCAAAGATGCAATTTCATTTGAATATTGTGCAAGTATACGCTCGCGTTATTCTCCTAACTGAAAACACTTTAAATACAAAGTGCTCATAAAAGTAGTGTCTGTGAAGGCGTTAGCATGGGAATAGAGTTAATTGATATTAGCGTAGGTAATGCGATAGGAATTATTCGGGGAAGGTACGTATGCCGAACGACGTCAGTCGAAAGGCGGCAGTTGGCAGTCGTATAGAACAATTAAAAGGATATTTCGCGCCCTCTCGGCGTTTGCGTCGCCGGCGTTCGGCGTGATGTCTCTCATTCCGCGAGTAAGTGCGCCTCCGCTCGTCACTGTCTCACGATTTATACCCCCGTATTACACGCCATTCGACACGTTGCCACATCTCGCCCTAAGAGCAAGGAAGCAAAATTTTTGTGATCCGTGGGTTTTTATGCACTTCTCACTTTTTTTTGAGACCAAACGATATTGATCACACAGTACTTCTATACCCACTTGGTTTGTTTAATTCCTATTCTTTAATTGCAATAAGATTTTTTTTCTGACCTCTGGCCACTAATTATAGTGTCGTACATGTTTTGCAATCATATTTTTAAATTAAGTTCTAACAAATACAGATCGTAATGTTCACATGGTACGCAGAATTTAGTTATTTGTATGGCAAAAAAAACGTACACCTATTCAACGATATAAGTTCGTAGCCATTTGGTGACTTGATGACTTCATCAATAGATCTCTACTTCATTATCTACCTATCTAGCTATCCGCCATTTGATTGCCCAAAAGTCAACTGGCAGAGAAAGCTATTAGGCATCTTTTGTACTAAATTTTTCTATTTTTATTCAAAAAAGATTAACTAAATAAATACTTAACAAAATGATATGAGCAAAAGTGCCACATCTACGCAAATGGAATCGTCTTACCGAATCCGTTAAGATGATTGTACCCCCGTCTAATTGTTTCTTGCAACGCGGCTATATTAAGCAGTGAGACGGCTCCAACTTTATGACTTCTTGAATGAGTCGTTAAGTTGTCGAATCAATTCGTCTTGAGCCTCAGAATTATTCGGATGGAATCGCGATAGGGGAGCGAAGCCAACGGTAAATAATTTCACAACAGACATTCGATGCCAGTATTCAATTTCAGAGCACTAATGAGGCTGTAAAAGTGATATTTTGTGTTATTTAAGAAAGCACAAAGGTTTTTTCGTAGTTACTTTTTGCTTCTCTAAAGTTGTCTATTCAACACAAAGACCAAATATGAGGGTATTCCATGGTTTACTTGATTGTAAGTTTTATGTCAAAGCCGTTGGTTTCGGATTTTCGTGCGAACAATGCAGTGAGATTTATTTAAAAAAAGTCGCATCTTCCGAGTATCCACCTAGCAAGTGATTGTCTTCTTAATTTTTGGACGCGAAATATGTTTTTTAGCTTGTGTTGGGGGTCTAAATCCGTACACCCGTCTATCTCCCTCCTACAATATTCCGTTTCCACATTCCATTTACTTTCTGGTTTTTATATCCTTTACCACTAAAAACGCCCATATGCAAAACAAAAATGACTCAAATATATTTCGAGCTGTTAACTACGCAACATTATTTAAAGTTAAATCGTCTAAACGTCTCTATTGGTTTCTACAGATAAGGTTAAAGTTATTCCCGTGACCCGAGCAGGCAAACAGTTACGTTACCCTATTTCCCGCCTTTCGGAGCCCCCGTCGGGTTCTCACAAAAATAGTTCCCTCGCACTTAAGGTGAGGTGGCTTAGATTCAATGGAATATTCTCGACTGGATATACGACCCGCGCCGCGAGATTCGATCCCATTGATTTGGTAATGGTTATATTTCTAGTGTAGCTCTGATATTTCACTGCATCCATTTGATATAAATAGGACACGTGAGCACACAAAGTGAGCGGTCGGTCGCGTATAAATTATGTTTGTATGTATAACATGAACCGTATAATAATCTGGAAATTAGAATTACTGTTCATGAGTTTTATCGTTTTTTTTGGGCGCTTTGGTTAATCAAGACCGCAAACCATTAGGTCTCTGTGTTCCGTAGTTCCCAGAAATGGTCAAGCCCATGCAATGCGGTAACGGGCGTCCTTTGATGTCAATAGTTACTATTGAAGGCTACGTTACGTGAAACCACTGTGGGATTAGCCAAAGTAAGGCATCGTAATTAACGCTGAATTCATAATGATTGTATTGCGGTTGTAACAGCAACAAGATATCAATGATTTAATAGTTGTGTTCAGATGCCTATCCCTGAACACCTTTTTGAAGCGGTTTTGGTAGTAATTATAACCAGTGACAGGAAAGTTCTCGATCATCAAATTTTACAAATGGATAATATGTTTTGTTCAATTATTTTTTCTGAACGATTTCGAGTGAAACTAGAAAACTACATGGTTTTTTTTTCTACTTCTGAAACAAATACCTACTTATGTATGCTAAACAAAGTACTACCTATCGATTGTAAATTATTACTTCATTTAAAACAACTTAAACAAAATTAGTCTTCCAATACCAGTGCGTATACATACAGTTTATATGTTTTGATTAGCGTTTGACAACAGTCAAAAGTTTGTTACTAGCTATTTGCGACATTAGGCACGTCGAGTAGGTACACGGAGCGGCATGCAGCCGGTTACACGCTGCGTGGTTGAATAGTGCTCCGTTTTATTTTTCAAGCTTGCAGTAAAATGTTTTGAAAGGACCGATTTCACTTTACGGCGGCTCGACGGTGTCCCCGCCCGCATGTCTCGCCCGCCACGGCTCCTATTGTACTACCAACTACAATAGTACAATATTGTTTTGACGACTGAGTACTCTTTTTTATTTCAGCTTCATGCAAAATCGTATCTTTGAGCCGCGCTGTCGAGTTATGTTGATGAAATTAAATTGAGCTTTGAGTTCAACGTATTGTTTCATGTTGCTGTGGATGTCCATTATATCTTCGCTTTTATGAAGATTACTATTTTTATAGACCACGGAATTTAACAGTTTAAAATGTTCTTGAGTCAGTGGTTGTCTCTATTGTGCATAGTATATTAAAGCTTCATTACTGAAATTGCGAACGGTTACCAACATTATACTTTGGTAGTGGTGAAACCAATATCAGGCTGGTTTTATTTAGTCAGCTTAGATAATATTTAGTTACAGCAGAATCGGCGTCGCGCATTTTTCAGTACCTAAAAACTTTGCGCTATTATCTGCTTGATAGAATCGAGAGATTAGATGTTTATGAATAAAAAGGATCTCTTAATGTGGACAACTGTGAATGGATCCCGCGGGACAGTACAAGTACAAGATCGAGAGGACGTCCCAGAAGAAGATGGGCTGACATCTTTAAACAAAGACTGGGTCCAGAATGGATGAGGAAAGCCAGAGACAGAGAGCTATGGAGGGAAACGGGGGAGGCCTACGCCAAGGAGGCGACTATTACTTAAAGGCGTATCAATAGATCTTTTATTTTCATTTTTATATTGTTTATTATGTGTAAGATGTAGTAGAATAAATGGCTTTTTTATTTATTTATTTTATTTAATGTGGACAACTCAGAATTCCTTTGGCAAAACCATCCCGTTGGATAAGTTATGTAGACAGAGCTGTGTAGCTCCACACAGCCGCACTGCAAATCATTAGCAGGATAGAGACGGCGGCGGACCACACTCGCTGTTTGCATTTGTAATTAATACACTGTTTGCACTTCTGATTTACGATAGTGTTCGTTGTACACTCCTAATGTGTTAATAGCTTAGAAAATTAACGGTTAAAATCTTCAGTAGTGCGGAGAAGAGTAATGATTGCGAAAACGTGCTGTTGGAGTATAAGGAATGATATCGGATTGTAAAATGTTTCTGCAACTTAATACATTCCCTACCTTAAGTAGGTGCGCACTTAAATATATAAAATACCTGATCAAATTCGTAGAGATTAGGCTTTGAGCGTAATCCAAGATTTTCTCTGTCAATTTCCTTCAAGATAATCAAATCGGCCGCAAAAGAATACTTAATTTCGCCAAAATGTAACCGCCGTTTGTGTTCGTTCAAAATCTTCAAACAAAGCCCCGTTCTAAAATCACGGCGTATAATGAAATACTGGCAAAAGCGCCGGCAACAAACTCAACGAGTCCTAGGGGTGTGTCTTGCTCATTTTCGTTTGGTGAAAAATTGTTGGCTGTCTGTCTCCCGCCCTTCCCCTGGAGGTCCCCGAGGCTCGGGCCACGATGCGAGGAAGATAAACCCGCGACCTTACACGCTGTAAGCACACCATAATCATATGACACAAAACAAGCCAAAAATAACCTTTCTCCTGGCGTCAACAACTAAAATTTACATCCGAGTTTGCCCTCCACTTTTTCAGTAAAATTTACTCGTGCAGTGTTTAGATTGTTTGTGTATGAGGCATTTATTTTCGAATCAAACGAGCAAAAATCACAAATATATTTTATATTAGAACTTTTTATCATATTATCTTTATTTGGATGAATAACCAAATTCGATCACTTTAGTCGTTTTTTTGATCGTGTCTTTCTTTTTCACTTTCCGTCGGGTCGATCTTGGGCCGTATGATCGCGAGCTGCCGACTCAGCGACGGGGGCGTGGTGTCAGTTCGACGGATATTTGCATTTTTAGCGAAAGTACGAACGCACGTCCCACGCAGACGGATTGTGCGGGTGACGAATGATCCCCCGACGTGGACCGACGCCGAGCTCATGTTTACGAGATTTCGGCTAAATGCCCGAGAATCCGGGGCTCCACAGCAGCTGTTTTTATTATTTGTTAAGATCTAGAACATGATATTATTATCTAAACTTAGGAATAACGCCCTTACGCCTGCTGTTTTGAAAGATATGGGTAATAATAAAAGGATTAAATAATAATCAAAATTGATATACAATTATCTGCAAAAGTACTTTTTGTTTCAAATTTTGGTATGAATTTAATGTTTTTTCTTGCTATTAAAGGCAAAGAAGAGTGTTGTTAGTCATAGGTACCACTACACTAAATAACACTTAAACAGTTTTGATATAGACACCTCTGATATTTAGTACAGAGACTTTTCTAATTTTATCAAATTTTGATTTGTGGCAAACTTAGCCTTTGGAGTTTAATAAGGGACATCACGTAATAAATCGCTTCAAAATATGTATTCTTCGTCGTTTACATAGGCAACCAAAATCCGTATTAACTAAAATTTTAATATTATTCCGTCTCACGTTCTTCTGAAAGCAATAAAAATGTAAAAAGTTAGTTTTGCAGAGAAAGTTGCTCCAGCTTACGCGGGTCGGAACGCAGCGGGGCCCTACAAGGAATAGGCGTGTGCGGAATGCATAATATAGCAGAAGATTAAAAACTACAAAACCTTGTCAATAGCAGCGCGGGATCCGACGGAGCGCCGCCCAGCTTCGTTAGCTGGAACCGACGCTTGCCTACTGTGACTTGATGTTAGTGTATTATACCAAGTACCAGACGGTATAGAATATTATTTTGAAGTATTGATAGGTTTTTTTAGTAAATATAGATATCTGGGAAGTCGATTTATTTTGTAAATATTGTTACAGTAAAAGATTAAGTTATCCCAGGGCCCGTTTTTTTATCAGTAGTTACCCGAACTAATAGTTAAAATTCGAAAATCGAAAATGTTTCACATTTGGTTCAAAAGCGTAACCAAGATGCAAACACTGCTAATGTTTTTGTTTTCTTTTGTCTCGAAACGTGTGGAGTTGACGTAGCGGTCATCGCGATCTGCCATCGATAACGTCAAACCTGTACATTTTTGTCGATTTTCGAAAGTCGCTGAGTTAGCGTTTGGCATCTTGGCTAGGCCCTCCGATTTAACAATTGGTTAAGGTTTATAAATATTATGTCGACTTTCACCAACCAATTTAACAGACGTTTAAATCTTAATCAGCTGTAAGTCCCGGTTGTTTAACCAGTAGTTAAACTAACTAATTGTTAAAATTTGAAAAATAATCGAAAATTTGAAGTAATCTCAAGGAAATGTGTCAAATTTTCAATTCCTAATTCGTTTAACTACTGATCAAACAACACGCCCTATGGGCTTAAATAATCTCAAAAAAAATTGACACATTTCCCTGAGATTTAACCATTCGATTTTTAACAATTACTTAGTTTAACTACTGATCAAACAACACGCCTCTAGTCAATACATTTGACATCCGTCAAACCACTAAGTAACCCTCAGTTTAATTGTTGGTGAACACTGCACTTAGTATATTTAATTACTGATCAAACAAAAAAAACTTCTGCTTCTGTAATATTTTAAAGTTTTCATCTCATAAAATGTTGTTCGAACCAACCAACTTATTTACGCAAATCCTCTTCGAACGAGAATCTAAACGCTCGAGACCATCTTATTTCACTCGCCGCAACAAAACATTCCGCGTCATGAATAAGGCAGATATCGGGGATACGACGCCGATAAAAGATAATATGCTATTGGATGTCAATGTGGAATTATTTCCCTCGAGGCGGGGTCGTGTCCGGACCTCCTTAACAACTGATATTAGCACGATATAATAAAGTCATTCAGTGATTTCCGAACAAAGCCGAAACCCCTTGTAAATTACGACCATGTTATCCTTTCCTAGTTAATAGGATGAATGCCAGCGTGTTTGTTGATGTTGCGCCGGTGTAACGAGAAGTGATATTGTGTAATTGGTTTGATACGCGTGTTGTAACACATTATGACGTGACAAATTGAATGTGTAGTTTTTAAAGTAGGTAGTAATGGTTTTATGGGTGTTTGTCATTTCAGTTTGGTGCAATTTTGATTATAAATAGTTCATAATAGATGTGTTTTTTAACTACGTTTCTTGTTAATTCTTGCCGTCTTCATGCTATTTTGACTGCGATGAAACTTAAGAAGAGGACTGATAAGGAGTTAAAGTTATACAAGAATTAAAAAAGTTTCACACACACGTCACACACATGTAATTCAAAAGTTCATAGTCCTAATTAAAAATATACCTAAACACTGAAAAATAAAAGTTTCAGAATTATCAACAATTTTTTAACGTTGTTGCTAATTTTGTAGCTCTGCCTACCCTACTCTGGGAATGAAGGAATGAGTTTATGTACTCGTATGTATGTAACACTGAAAAAGTGTGTTCGTAGCCTGTTTTATCCAGAATGAGATGTTTGTCGAGTTTAGATTATACTAAAATGGAACATAAGTTATAATTTGTGCAAGTACTATCGCTCTTATGTCAACAGTACGGTGTGTTTTAATTTTATCATGTATTTAGTTGATATAACAATAATTTACTAGTTCTATCGAATAATAAATACACTTAGCAGCCCGTAACATCAAAAAATTAAGATAATAATACACTTTTAGTATGATGTAAACAGTATTCTGTGTGACTTTCTGTGGACTAAATGGTTGAACGGATTTTGACATGCGTGGTGTCGTTGGATTGGTCTTTAACCATCCGTGTATAAGGGTATTTTTAATCTTGACGATTGCACACTCGAGTAATTTTATTGTTCAGAAGTTTGACATATGGCGATCTGCTAAACAATCATTGTCTGACTAATGTAGCAGTCTTAGTACAATAAGTGTATACATCTATAAGTAGATACATATACAGAACGTCGTCATGACTGATTTCGGCCACAGCGACGAGCACTTAACGAGACATGAAGACATGAATATTGCCGAGGACTTAATTGTACCTGGGGTGCTGGCCGTTCTGCCCTCTTAGGGCCCGTGGTTTGATCAGTTAAGTAGGTAGTTAAACGTGCTAATAGTTATTTATTTATTTATTTAATGGGGTCTACATAATAACATAATTTTGCCAATGTCAAGTATATAGAAAAAAAAAACAACGTTGTACCGTTGAATCCTGTCCTGTCGTTGAAGTCTTCCAGTCATAGACATTATGACCTTTGAAGATGGGGAGCATCCACTTCAATGGCTTGGAGTGATTTTGAACGCTAACTCATTTGGAACCAAGAAATTACTGTTATTTTATTCAATGCAAGTTCTTCATTAATGTGACAAGTTGTCCCACAAAACTGCCCTGGATTTGAGAACTAAAATCAACGAAAAAAAAAAAAATGTTTTGATGTTTTCAGAATGACAGCCCCGCCAGCCATATACCGTACTAATAGTTAAAAATCGTAACCGATTGTTAAATTTCAACCAAATGTGTAACATTTTCGATTCGATTTTCAAGTTTGAACCACTAGTTAGGTTAACTAGTAATCAAACAATGGGCTTAGGCCCTGTTGTTTTATCAGTAGTTAAATTAACTTATTGTTAAAATTTTCGATTCCTTTTTCGAATTTTAACAATTAGTTAGTTTAACTACTGATAAAACAACAGGCCCTTACAGTGGCTCGTATACTGGATCCTGTAGGCGATATAAAGATACCGGTAAACGATTGGCAAATGTATCGGTAAAGGTTTACCCTTGCATCGCCATACTCATTTCATAGAAGCACATGCGCGAGTTATAATTTTTTCGTGGTCACAGGTCTAACTTTTATTATATTTTTTCGACGGAGAGAAAATTAAGTATATTACGCATCGTCTCCCCCGGCTAGTATTTTTATTCATAGTTAGTATGATTTAAATTTTTTCACTTTCTAACAATTTACTTATTTGTTGCACCATCGACACTTGATTACCTTTGGGGTGCAATCATTAATTTGGAAAACATTTTCACATTTCTAACGACCGTCTGCGACCAATTTGCTACGTAGATAACTGGGTCTGATGATAACATATCAAAAGCAGTATCGACAGGTTTTATCTAGGTATTAGAATAGATCTCCAGATACCATATGTTTATATGTTTGTTAATATGTTTTATTGCAACTAACTACTTTTTGATTTCGGTTTCAGCTCAAGGATGACTGTTAGTTTTAACTTTGTGCAATAAAGTATTAAAATAAATAAATAAAGATGTACATATGTCTGTCAAACGCAATTGTCAGTAAATTTGACGTGTATAGCATGCATTTTAATCCGTAGACCACCAAAAAATAGAGCACGGAAATAGTCCACCGGTTTTGGATCCATTACTTTAAGTGCAGCGTTCGAGTATCACCCTCGCTTCTCGTTTGTCGCTGGCTCTAGACAACGCGAATACAATTCGACGAAGTTTGACGGAGTTCAGAATACAAGCATGATTGTTTGAAACGAGGCATTCAGTTACGTACTATGGCACCTAAATATTTTGTGCATTATGAGCGAAGCCTTGCTTGGGCGGATTCGACCAAACGAGAATAAAGTCTTATACCTAGATTAAACTCCGAATTCGTATAGAGTAATCTCGGAGTAAATCTTATTCCAGTTTCGATGTTAAATCTTTTTTGGGTTAATTCCAGGAGATTTAAATAAGTATACCTGTGTAATAAAAAACCCGATATAATGGTGACCCTTTTTTAGTGCTGATATATCTGAAACGGCGTCACCGATTTTTATGACATCTATTTAGGTAAGAACTATGGCTGGAAAACCTGCATTTAATAAAAAAAACCGCATCCAAATCGATTCACCTGTTTAAGAGCAGCAGTGCCACAGTCAGACACACACATGCACACACATACACGCACATACACACACATACACACACACATTGCGGTCAAACTTATATTATAACACTCCTCTTTTTGCGCCGGGGGTTAAAAATGCATGTATTGCTTTGAAATTTAATTTTCACTAAGTACGGTTCAGTTGATGACGGGTTTATCCTGTTTGTTTGTTTGTTACGCTTTCACAATTTAACAGAATTACTATTATTAGGCATGGTAAGGAACTTTTTATCCCGGAAAATTGGACAGTTCTTCAGAGCCAATTAAATTATAAAAGGTTTTCTCACGTATGAGTCGCGGCCTACATTTAGTTTGTATATACTCGTATGTGTACTACGAGCGAATAAAAGCCAGTTTTTTCAGGTAAATAAATAAATCATCGTGTATATTTTTTTTGGTGGTAACATAAATACTAATACTAAATAGGTCAAAGAAACGTAAAAACCCAAACCAATGCTTTATCTCAAACATTACTCCATTCAGCTTGGTTCCGATCAAGTTTTGACTATGTCATATGCAGAAATGAAACAATTTTTCAATTAACTCTAAGTTTTAACATGCAATCGTGCAGTACCACTTCGTTGCGTAATTTATTTACTAGAAATTTGCTCTAAAAATGACTCGAAATAACCTGATTGGGTCGTTAAAAGCATTATATTGTCTCGCAGGTAAAATATACCGTCTTTATTTACGGGGAAGCGATATTATTATATTTCAGTTTTGAAGCGGTTCGCCTCAGGTGTTGGCCCGCATCTGAATATTGAAACGAGTGTGATCAGAATCGAGATGCAGTTTTATTGTCACTCTGCCCGAGTGAAGCAATGAAATTTTATTGCTTTCCTTGAAATTTTCAAGGGAATTTGCTAACGTTACACACGTAGGTAACTGTTAATGCAACGTGGAATTGTTGCAACGAATCGATGGCTCGGTTTTCATACAAAATATTTACAGAAACAACACCAAGCCAGACAAAACTGACTGTAGATTATACGCCGAATAAATTGTGCATGTCTCATTTAAAGTCAAAGTTTTTATTATATGCTTGAATTTACGAAAAGAGCAAAATCTTATAAACCTCAACTGTGTGAACTTATTGTACATTCAAGTTCACCAATATGTAAACACCATATAGTATCGAAAATATGTACACAGACCTTATTACTATCGCAATACGATCTACGTAAATATATCTGCAACTTACTGTGGATATTTATTTTTAACCTTGAGTGTACCAAGAAAAGCTGTCAAAATTTCCTCCACACCAAAAGCCAAAAGTTCTGGGGCCCTATTCTACTATAACTATAACCTAATTGCTTTCGGCATGTTATTGTATTGTCAATTTAATGGTAGCTCTTATTTACTCGACAGTAATGGCGGCTGACTAAAGAACAATACGATAACGATACGTGTAGGCAAAATAGAATTAGGCCCCTGCCCTACGTAACTAACTGTATCTATATTTACTAAACTATCTGCATGAGCATGTTAATTTTACCACAATATTTATATTTTAGTCCGTCCTAATAAAAAACTCTGAGCTTTCAGCTGTCTAAGTTATATTATAAGGTTATAACTGTTATGTTATAAGTGACATTACGAATGTAATAAACATTATTTTAATACAACCAAATACGCTTTATCGCACACCACAGAGAGTTACACAGATTACGCGAAATAAGTCGAGTTAAGACCGAGTCCAGTACCCTTACTATGAGTTACAATTACCGTACTCGCTAGCGAGTCGAATGCTCTGTCCTTCACAGATCGCAGACCTCGCAGTATTCTTATAGAGTGCGAGGCTCGCGAGTACGGTACTTGTAACTCGTGGTAAGGGTACTGTTAGTGGGTTTCATATCAGTTATCACTCTTACATCGACGATAGTTGTCGTCACGGGTGTAAATATTATATATTATTATCTACCATGATTATTTTGAGTCATAATTATCGCAATTAATAACGTATTTTTTTAAGAAACTGATACTTTTTCGGGATTTTTATTAATAAAACTTGACCTAACCGCTTTATCTACACGTAAGATAAGTACTTGAGAAATTTTGAAAAGTTTACGGTTCCAGCGTATTAAACTTATGACCTATCATTATATCAACAAAGCAATTGTCACAAAAAAAATAGAAACAATAGGCTCCCGGTTGTCACATGTATTTGATCTAAGAACCTCACCTGGTTTTGGCTCGCCTCCTCTTTCCCTTAGATGAAATCGAATATGCGATGCCGGCAACCCAAAATTTATAGAAAGACAAGAATAAATAAAAGTGGCCACTTATCCTGCATTAATATTTATAACAAATGCAATGTCGCAGCCACATCGTGGTGACGTTAACAGCATAACCCCATTTGCGGCAATATTGCTCTAGTGCGGTGAATGTGTACATCAGGTGGCACTATGATCGCCTGATCCGAAACAATGTGCATTTGGAAAATTGTTTTAGCTCTCGAACTTTAGAGTAGGGTAAAGGTAGCCGTCAATGGTATTGTCACTGGGGCTTAAGATCTAAAAGGTAGGTTATTTAGGGAACATAATGTTTGGGCGTTATTATTGAAATGATTTCGATTGCAATGCACGTGTCAAAATTGTGAGTTTTCTATGGCTTAACGTTTACTTTGACGTACCTTGTGACGGGCATCTTAGCCAAGATTAATTTATGAATACGGTCCGTAGTCACGCTTTTCTAAACCTGGCTAGCTTCCTAATTTTAAAATGGACGCTTATGTCACGTAAATATAAGCTTCCGTAACGTTGACAAATAAGAAAACTAGATGATTAAAAATAAGGTAAAACTGAAACCCTATTTGGATATTTATTCATATAATGCAATAGGTACCACTTTGTATTTCTTCATCGAATCATATAGCCATTTTCTTTAGTTTCAGAGGAGTTGTAGCAGGGCTACCATATTTCACTGTAAATAGATACAGTATCACCTAACGACTAAGTACTTTATTTTGAAAGCCTTCAATTAATTCCTAAGATTGCGCGATTGTGATACATTGTAATGAAACAGAGTTCTAGATTTGTCTATGTGATAGACATGTGATAGACGCAGCCATATTAAGCCCGCTGATTTTGTCAGCGTGCTAACTCACTACGGTTGAAAAAACGAGCGCAGTGGACGTAGACAATGACGCCTTCAAAACACCAAATAATAGGGCTCACCTCGGCTTTGGTGACGTCGAGTTCTATTTTAAGTATGTACTCGTATTTCTAAAAGGAATCTATTGCCATCATTGCGGCAATCCTTATTTGTGTAGTCCTTATGCTTCTTATCCCTCAAAGAGGGAATTTCATTATACATATAAATCTATAAGCTTAACCTCTTTTTCTTTTGTTGCCTTAGTGCAGGTACTCATCACGTTGTTATACTCTCCGCCGCGGTAGACGAAAAACTGAGAGCC
This sequence comes from Acleris laterana, assembly GCA_963966035.1. Classification (NCBI taxonomy): domain Eukaryota; kingdom Metazoa; phylum Arthropoda; class Insecta; order Lepidoptera; family Tortricidae; genus Acleris; species Acleris laterana. The sequence continues at coordinate 12,207,536 of OZ014440.1, forward strand.
TTCATTCTCAAAATAGCTTGACACCATACTAAATTCAGTGTGCTGACTGATTTAGACTGGCAGTGTTGGGTCTGTCTTTTTGATTCAGTACACTTAATTTAGCCAAGTCTAAAGCGGGCTTTAGATTAACTTATGGCGTTCCGAGGTCTTTTCAGGTCACATGATCGATCATGGAAAGACTAAAACGTGTATGTTTAGTACACGACAATTAAGTCAGTTGGCTACTAAATTTACTTTAAATTAAGTATCCTACAAATGAAAAGTATCAAGCTACCCCCTGACACGTTCACCGCAGAATACACTTGAGTTAATATTTGATAATAGAACCGCTTCGTAGTTGAACCCGCGCGAAGGAAATGAGGCGCTGTATCTTAGGATTCACACGCGAATGAGCGCCGGCGCAGATTGTTAGGCGGCGGCGTCATTAATGTACCTAATGTCGTATGAAAGGGGCCTTTAGCTTTATCTCAATCGCTTCGTGTGTTGTGACCTGCTCGTAAATTATTTGCTATAACCGCTTGTGATACGAGATCCATTCCGTTTTTCATATTAGGGACCTCCATATGTTGTAAAAAGTTCGAAAATAATAGGTTTTATACTGGGGCTCTATTCCTCTCGGTAAAACATATTGCTTTTCATAGATTATCGTATTACTTATGTGTAACTTGGCCGCCATTACTGTCAAGTTAATAAGAGCTATTTATATTGTAATGTTGGCGATAAGATAATATGCCAAAGCAACAGGATTTTCCAGAGTTTAATAGAACCTCAGTTCTTGAGCAAAAAGGGAAATAGATATTCCCATTATTTTTGTTAACGATTCTTGTACAAAAGGGCAACAGATAGTGTACTTTTTTGTATGATCTACTTTCACGCTAAGACTGATGGAAACTCACATGGATAAAATATGAGTAAATGTTAGGTATAATGCTGGAAAGTAAAAAACTGTAATCTGTCTCGAAAATGCCAGTGATTGATTCGACCTTCAGCCACTTTTTGTGCTAGGAGATAAGAGTATTAGGGTTCTTTATTTCTCAGAATCAGAAACTCGTGAAAGAAAACATGGGAGTATAGAGCAACCTAAACCTAAGGATCGATTTAGAAGAGTAACGCCGAACGTCAACGGAGCAAGCATTTGCCAGATGCCAGATGCATGTAGCAATGTGCAAGTTGTAGAACATCCCCAAAAGCTTCTCCAATGCTCACAGAAACATTTGTCAGCATTGGAGATTCGCTTTTTCGAATCGATCATTCTAGACAAAGTTCAGAATATTCTTAGTAGTTAGGTACCAACAATTTCTTGTAAGAAAATTTCACAATTTGAAAAATTTCTCATTTGTACAATGCTCACATGCTTTTATTTTTGCATGCCAAAAGCTTGAAATCATAATTCGGGTACTTGCGTCGATTATAGAAATTTGATTAAGAATTCATAATTTAAATCAAGTTCAGTCAGATGTCCATTTTTCTTTTCAGTGAAACCGAATTAAACTTATCCGTAATTTTTCGACGTTTCAGAGATATGATCTTAAATCTTTCTCCTCTAATTTAGACGATGTCGCATAAAACTGAGATAATACAATTTACAAAATGAAAGGTTTTAAAAGTATGAAAACTTCGAAAAATACCATTGCGGCTAACAATATAAGATGCCATTTTGTTTAAACTAGTAATTTTAGGTCATGAAACCAGTTACAGAGAAGGACTAATATTGAATGCTTTAATTCTTATTTTACGGGAATTTCTTATTTTTTATTTGTTGCGTGTGAAGTAATAGTAATACCAGCATTGTTTTACTGCCGTCAACGTCATCAATATTCGGAAACTTCATGGTTGTGTCATATCATATGCCAGGATTGACTACTTATCTTTTTTGTACTGTAACTTTACTTAAATAAGTTTATTGCGGTACGTGCCGTGTTGTCGGAAGATTTGAAAATACGTTGGCTTACAATAATTTTAAAAACAACGTAAGAGATCGTCCCCGGACATCTCCCATCGACAGGCTGTTTTAAAACGCCGTCGTTACATTTGAATAATTGCATGGCCGGTGCATTATTTATCATGTAATCTTTGGGCGGCCGGCGCGGCCATACATCAATCAGCCTGTTGTCGGCGTGACGGGCCGCCTCGCAATCAAATAAAATTTAACTCAAAAGCGGCGCCCGGCGCGTCAGCTGTTTATTGCAGTTGCACTCAAATGCACATGCGCTAGGTTTAAGACCATAGCAGAATTTAATTTTAACTTTTAGTGGGCTAATGGAACAATCTAATGTCTGCTTTTTGATTTAGATGTTGTTCGTGTTTAATTGTCATAATCATAGTCATACTCGTATGTTTTATTGCCTTTTGTTATAGTTACAGATATCTTAAATAGGTACATGGATCAACATAAACCCTGTAAGGGCACTGCAAGAACTCTGCTTAACTACAATTACCTAATTAAATTACAATATTATATTTTAAATTTACCAATTTTAGTTAATAAAGTGTCTAATAGGTAATTTTCCTAAAACCTAAAGTCCATACCAATAGACTTGTTTTATTTAGTATACACTTTTATAACCTCAAAATGCTCCCTACTTGCCTAAATATGACAATAAAAAAACTTTCATGATGTAAAATCAGTAAATTGGTGTGCAAAATGCAGTCTCTGGTTGCTTTCAGCAGAAAACGGCCGTCTTAGACAAAATTTATGCTTTTTGAGGTTATAAAACTGTTTACCAAATAAGACAAGTCAATTGGTTTGAAGTATACGTACATTTGCAGTTAGACTAGTTGGTAGTGAACCTTAGACCCTAAAATAGTGAGTTGAAGGCACAACTACGCTTACGGCGGCGAAGACAATTTACGATACGAGTACACCATACAGCGTATAGTATGGCTGCGTCTATTTATAGCGTGTCAAATGTGGAAAAAGCATCCTTCACTCTCGTACTTACCTATGTGTCAGAAGGTAACGGATGCCTTATCCACACTTTGTCACGCAATAAACGCAGTCATATTAGGCCCGTTGATTTTAATTTAAACATGTATCTATTTAAATAGATAGTTATATTGAAATACGATAGCTCTTAAAACGTTTTTCGGGTTTGTATATATCTCTTACTCGCACTCATACGCTGTTATGTGAGTCTAACCGACTTAACCCGAATTCCAAATACTATTCAAAACCTCTAATCTAGCACTGTACATTTATTGTACCCAATTCAATAATAATAGTAATATTATTATATCAAACAAGTATTGGCCTATATTCTACTAGGTAAAACAATATTTCTTTTGACGTGTTATGGTATTGTTTGTAACTCGGCCGCCATTACTGTCAAGTTAATAAGAGTTATCGTAACGTTGACAATACCATAACCCATAACACGTCAAAGGCAATATTAGCTCACCCTGTAGAATAGAGGCCAGAAAAAATACAGTATGTACATGTACATGCCTAATATTTTTTATTTTCAACTGTTAAATGTTAAACATGTACAAGTCATAGACAGTATTAGACAGGCCACGTAAATCTGATACACCAGTTACTTATATTATACATGCATAGGCTTGAAGATATTGAACGTACAAGGTGGTTCGCTATTACAGAGCAATTTGTTTGAAACAATATCGGGCACAGCCGCGGGCGAGGATAGCCATCCCCTATCTAACTACCTTAAAATTGTTCATGTACCTGGGTAAAGTTTCGACATTAGGTATCTGTTTTACTAAAGTTTACATACATCGGGGTCAAACTTACTTAACTTACCTGAAAATGAGCTGAAAATTGAACGTATTAATCAAATAAGTTTAGTAGTTATGTCAGGAATGGCTACCATTTTATTCTGCTAGAGAGATCGACCGTGGTCACGAGAAGACTAACGAGGCGGGGATCAAAATGTTAACGGGTGGTGCGGGTTAGTCTAAATACACGTGTTTTAAGTTCCGTTTACAAATATTGCGAACATCGTGAAAGTTCAAGAAAATCCACTAGTTACTCTGTTTAGTCCTCTGAAAACAGCCACAAAGTACCTATCTAGTTTATTTATGGAATTGATATCTGGAACCGTCAAAATCCAATCGCATAATGCACGCTCATTAACTACATTGGATCACGGATACAATCGACAAAGTCGCCATTTTACCAAGTCGCTCGCATCGCTGATTTTAAATGTGTTGTTTCATGTTATCGGCAGATGTCAGCGGCTGTCGCTCACAGGGGGGGGGGCACTATCGAGCATCGACGAGGACGGTGGTGAGTGACGTTAACTGCCACTAATGCGGGTACTCGCGTCGTCTCACGCATTAATTACCTGGAGCAGTTAAGGGTATTGGAGCCTATTTACCTCCTGATATCAAACCGGCAGAAAAAATAGCTTAAGGTCGGGCGGGGCTATTTTGTGTAGGGGTCATTCTAACCATTAATATTGGGCTTACTCTTATTCACTTTGTAAAATTAATATCAATAGTTAGAATTTTCCGCCATTATTTTATTTTATTCTTAAAAAAATAAACAAACTTTTGAAACATTTTCAGTCACGAAAACCGAGCACCTGCTGAGACATGCGTGTCAAACACATTTTAATATTTTTTTATGCTTTTATAATTTATTTTATGCGATTTCTGCACACTATTTTGAAATTATTTGTTAAATCGATCTTGCGATTTCCAAATGGTTAACTAATAGGTAGAGAATACCAGCCAGCATTAAGAGTTCTATTGTATACAAAGAATTGTATGTCTTTGTTCTACCTTGATTTTTTGTGTTCTCTAATAATTAAGGACTTAAAAAGTGAGATTTTGATTAAAAAGTGGGATTTTTGTTGCAAAAAAATACTGCAAGTTTGCGTATTTAGCTGCCTAAGAAAAATACACAGCTGTGTACCACTAGTATAGTCTGTGGCTGTACTAAACGATGCAGAGTAGCATCTTAACTACCTATAAAGAAATAGATTTGGAAATCCAATATTGCAACGTTGCGACTCTAAGAAATTTCATTCAATATTTTTTAATGTTCCATATTCATGATTCTTTACAAGTATTTTCCTATGGTATTAGGAAATATGCGGCTATAAATAGCTAAAGTGTAAATGCATATAAATTAATATGAATATTCATTAATGTATGTTTTATTACCATTTCAATAATTACATTCAATAATGACTAACTATTTAATTAGGTTGATACATCGCTCCCTCAGGCAGCGCAACGATAACGTCATCCAACTAAAACAATACACAAAGAATATCCAACGTTAGGTATCTAATTAGTTGGATAATTTAATTACAGGGCAGCAAAGTAACTATCACTGTTATTAATTGGTTACTACAACATGATTAGTGCATTAACATTCCGTTATTTCATCGAATATGAGACAGCTGCGTAGTGTATATTTTGCTTGAAAGGAAATTTGAATAATTTAGCAGTCCTCCATTGACTCTTTGGAAGTTATAATCATAGAGAGTATTGTTGCTGGCCGTAGTAGGTTACAAGAAGTATTATGATAAATAATTGAAAAGAGTTGAAATTTCTTATGACTGGATCTTAGAACACAATGCAAAAACTCCTTAACAGGCCGTGCATTTAGATTGAATACTTCGTATTGAATCACAAGCACACGATAAACGAGACCCAGATTCAATTGGCTGGTATCCGGTTCCACTCGATCGCATTCTCAGATAGCGGTATCGGTACCGGTATCAGCTATACATCTCTCGATCAAGGCCGCGTAGGCCGATTCAGCGTCGGCCGCCTCACTTGGTCCTTCCTACACGCTTATTTGAATCTCCTTTCTGAGCGACTTCCTTTTCTGTGAGTGTCAGGTAATTATCTGTGTGGCATTCCAATTTTCCGATCGAACGGTTAATTCAGTTTAAATCTCTTCGTGTAATAGCTTTAGGACTGCCTAATCCCAGACCCGCGGAATCAGTCTCATATTCGCGTGTGGCTTGAATGGGTACCAATGGTATAGAGTACACTTTTCGTTTAGCGTCATAATATTTAATCTAATGCAAGTATTTTATTTTGCTGGGTGACTAACTGAGATGGTCGGTCTAGTGAATTATTCTGATCTCTTATCTTGTGTTATTTTATAAAGTAGGAGTAAAATTCTAGAATTCTACATATTTTGGATTTTTCTGAATATCTTGAGTTGTGTTTTGTTTGCAGGGATTGAAAACCGGTTTATTTTCCGTAGCGATTAAAGCCACACTATTAGAGCCTAACCCATAATAAAGGTTACGCTCACAGGGAGCGAAATGCATTTACCGGTTAGAGAGCGCTCCTTCCGTGTGAGCCGAGACAAGGGTGAATGACGGAAGCGCTCTCTAATAACCTCTCGGTTATAACCGGTAAATGCATTTCGCTCCCTGTGAGCGTAACCAATTCGTTGGAACGTAACCCAAATTAATAACCGGTTTAACCTAAATAAATACCGGTTTATTTGTAACCGGTTACAATCCCTGTTTGTTTGTATATCTACCACTGCGAAAAACAATTTAAAATTAAATCTAAATGTTCCTGTTAGGATAATATGTTACGTTTTTTATAAGGTAAAAGTTTTATTTGTGTTGAAGGTAAACCGGAGTATTCACATGATAACATTATTGAATTCCTCTTAATAAAAGCGATACCCTATTAGAAGGAATGACTTACAATTCTTTTTTCATTCCCACTGTTAATAATTTATTTATTTATTGATCATATAATGGAGAAATGGTCATAATCACAGGTAAGTATTTTAAAGTCCCTCATCGCGTCAATCACAGAAACAACAGGATGCCATTTTCACCGTTGTTAGTTGTTAAGTCAATTTCGCAGGAAACTTATGTGTAAAATGACAATTATTCGGAATTGATATCGATATTGCGAAGCTGGTGGTCCCTAATTATGTATAATTGTACCAAATTTCAGTAGTCATTATTTATAGTTTATGAACAAAATCACTGTGACATACGGAGCAACCGACAAACAGAATTCACTCCGTATGTATAGTTATATGTATTGACGCAATAAAATCAAAATCCGATTTAAAGTTCCGTAGCGATGAGTCCTTAATTCCATCTCCATTGAAACTGATCGTCGTTCAGTAAATAAAGTTCATCGTCAACTCATCAGCGCCAGGAGGCGGGATCTGATAAAAGTTGTCGGGAACTTTCTTTCCCGATATCGACACCTCCGTCATGTAAATTGGACAAGTTGCGGCTAAAGCTGATGCTTGTTTCATTGGTAAAATATAGATTAGCTCCTAATCTGACCACTTTTCGTACCAAATTATATCCGGATCAAGGAAAGGTTTGGATCAGAGGGGATCGGCGGCCGGGTCAAGCCTTTACAACTTTACATAATACCTTTCTAAACAAATAGCTAGAGTAATTGGTCTTTTAATGTTGTTGGGCTTCTATCGTTATGATATTGTTAATATTGAAGTAACTCTTATTTTAACTTGATATTTAGTATAAATAACTATCCCACAAATGCATCATTTTTCAGTATATTTTTTTGCTGGATGTTCTTGTTTTTTAGTCATCTGCCTTTTAAGAACTCACTAAATCCCAAATCGGTGGGTTACGTTAAGTGCAGCGCTGTCTCCTTTCGACTATATCATTCTGATCATATACTAGATATCATGATATTCAGCCCATTACGGTGACGAGAAGTGGTTCAAAATTGACTTGCAAAATTTGAACCAGAATTCATAACAACGAAATAAAAAAAACAGACGGACAGAACAGGTAGATTGACAGACATACGAACAAAGCAAGTTAAATAAAGCTTGTAAAGAGTAATGCGTTTTCAAAGCCAGTATAAAATACAAAACAATGAAATAGAGGCCGGTTCCATTTTTAACTTGAGTGATGAAGCAGAGTTGGACTAACTTTAAATGCGATTGACGCTCGTCGTAAAACACTTCTAGATTTCAAAATAAAAGCTTTTAAATTTTACGCGAAGAGTGGTGACGTCAATCATCGCTCATTTATTTCCGTCCAAAGTTATAGTTAAATCAGAATAGAAAATTCCGCATCGACGAATGTTTTGCGCTTATAAGAAGCAACGTCGATCCGCAAAGTAAACAACTGTGAATACTTTTATCCCTTCCGAACGGGCTAACCCGTAAACCATCTCAGTTTAAGGAGGCATTAAATCGCTACTCAAACAAGAACCGTTACAGCGAAGTTAACTCACATATTGCTTTGTGTCACGAACGTTTAAAGCGAACAGCAGTTGAAGAGATGCGATGTTGGAAAGAGATGGGGGATCGGAGAAGGGAGAATGGGTAGGAGGGTGTAAAAGGAGAAAAACTACATCGCTAAAAGTGAATGCGGTCGAAAGCCGCGCTTATTTCAGCGCTAAGTGCATGGATTTTTTTCAAGTGAAGGCATGAGTGTGCGGTGTACTGAGTTGCGACGTCTCGTGGCGCGGCCCGCGGTGCAGTGCTCGCCCCACAAAGGTTCAGTCCTTGTATACTCACATATTTGTTACACGTTCACGTTTTTCGCGTGTAAGTAAAGTGGATGAATATAGACATTTATTCACTTTAATTACTACCTAGAGAAAACTCTTTAAGTATATAACCATTTAGTTAAACGACTTTGGTCAGGTGATAAAATGCATCTTGAATGTTTTTTTTTAAAGGGATAAAAGATACAATTCTGTAAATTTATTACGTAAGCTTGCAACATGTAGAAGCCGCTAGTTAATGAATTATAGTGATCATGACATGACGGTAAAAATATGATAAAGATGTGGTTTAAAACACGGTAGAATTGGAGTTTATTTATACATATTTAGATATTTTTTTAGTATTTACTTAGTTTTTGGTAATTTATGTTTTCATAAATTGCATTAATATTGTACTGACTAAGACGCCTAGTATTAAACATTCGATTGTATACTCAGCAATGTTTACTGAATAGACGCTTTAAATAAAGGAATGTGGGAAAAGCTTGTTTCAATAGTGTCACAAAGTGTTATTGAAATATGTTTTTAGTCTAGCGTCCATTATGTAGTCGTGTATTATTAGAAATAGAAACGCGCTAGAAGTTGCTTTTGCTATACTATCCTAGAAATCGATGTAATCTACGACTATTTTGTTCTAAAGCTTATAAAACACTGCCGACTTGCGGGGCATTTTGTTACGTGACAAACGCGGAATTTCATTTTAGGGCCGAGCTTGAGGCCGCCTAGAATTCCCGACATTTCTTTAATATCTTTAAAACAATGATCGCTATGGTGCAAATAATGACTATTTTGACAATGTCCCAAGGATTTGGTTTAAAGTTAGTTTAATTTTAAATCAATATGGTTTGTAAGTTGCCGATGCAATTTAAACGTCGCTGGCTTATTATTTAAATATATGTAACAGTGGACTGTAAGTTCTTGATGATAGGCAGCACAAAGTTTTGGCAAATAAGAGTGTATAAAAACTCCACTAACCTTCCGGCACCAGCACCAGCTACGAGCTCGACAACACACTTATACCACGTCTGTTCTTTAGTAAAAACGGAGACCAGTACGAGGGTCTAGTCTTCCGGAAACTCACACAAAGCACACACAACAACGGGACGTTCGGTAGCCTCTCCAGCGCAAGATTTCACCGCCGCGCCGAAGCAAGTGACAAGTGCCGTCAAATTAGTGGGGGTGGGAAATAAATTCATCTACCTGAATAATGAGTTTGGCGAAGATAGAACATGGTTCATTTATTTACCTAATAAAATTATTTTTGTCTTTTTGTTCTGTTCAGTGTAAAATTTTTGGTGCAAGTGTCCCTAAATCTTGATCCGAATTGCTTTAGAAATTCATAGTTTTTTTTTACAATTCGGACTTACGGCATTATCGTCAAGTTACTGAGAGCTACCATATTATGGACTTTGACAACTAGGCAGTCATGATTCATGAATTTTAGGGACGTTCATTACATGATCTACGTCGTGGGTGACCGGTGAATATAGAATAGAATAGAATAGAATAAACTTTATTTCAGATAACAAGGCCATATTTACAAATACCTTAAAGACTAACATACATAAACGATATAAAACATAAAATTAAAACGACTATTTATACACTTTTGCGGCGTCAGCTAGCCGGCGGCCACGAAATCGCCGAATATGACACCCCTCGGCCAGAATTCCTCGTTTAAAAAGTCCTCGTTTAAGTATAGGTGGCGCAGGCTCGTTCGTAGTGGTGATATTTTGGAATAGATCTATCCAGCAAAAGAAGTTAATCGAAGCCTGGCAAAATGGTATGGGATTGACAAAAGCGCTTGATGTGACCGTCCGGCAGCTTACTTTGATCCTTACAAATTTTGATAACGCTAACGTGCTTAGAGAAATGCTAAGTCTACCTGTCCAATACTAGTATTTGACACCGAGTTATTTTTGTCACCATAGGGAATATGCATTATTTAAATAGCATTTCTCAACAAAATATGAAAATACCGTAAAAGAGATCACCAAAAGTGAAATAAGGATGATACAAGCATTTTAAATTGCTAATTAGGCAGCAGCGATTACACAGAGACATCCGATATATCTTGTGAGATCATGTAATAGGTCGGCCATATAAACTCCATGTTGAATTTGGTTTTGCAAGAAAGAGATAGGAACAACTATTTATAGGCTTATTAAAATTTTGTTATTTTTAAAAATATTTAAGAAACTGATTTTCTCAACTGTTTATTACATGAATCAGCTATTATCGAAGCTGTTAAAATAAGGCATGAATATTCCCAATTGAATAAAAATCTAAGTAACTACGTTAGGTACAAAGTAAATGAAGTTGCAATCGATATCGCCATCGTTTTGAAAATAAATACCGACAATTTTCAAGATATTTTTGACGTTACCGCTCGTATATTCAGCGGTGCTCGAACAGCACCTGGGCACACAATGGGCCCACACAATACGCCCGCGAAGTAAACTGAATAACTTTATTTAAGAACACAATAAACCACTTTTTACTGGAAAGGTCGGAATTGTATAATGGACGGGGCTGTGGAAAAACAGCGGATATTTCTATCGGTCTACTGAGGTGCTATGTGTTGTTATTTATGACTGCGAGCTAGGTGCGTGACAAGTTGATTTCAATTTTATTCTTATCTTAAACTAAGGCCTGTTTCGAAAATTTAAGAACATGTGTTGAGTTAATGTTTAATTCTTTTTTTATTTGATTTCATTTTCACTGTTTCAATCTATGCTTAAGAAATTAATTTTCTTTTTTAAATTTAGATAATCAATACTTACCTAGTAGAAAAACATTTTTTTTTGTGAAGCAAGTCTTTGTATTAGAGCACACCAAAATTTCACTAAACAATTGCTTTAAATTCGAAAATATTATTTCGTAAATATTTTCCAATTTAAAGCGATTGTTTAATATTGTTTATGTGTATGGCTCGAGGGTCTGTTTTAATCCATTCAACCTTATTCATCATCATCAACAGAATCACGCTAACTGAAACTCATCCAAATACATTAATGGCTGATATTTCAAATACCCAGATAGATATGTACACGAGCATTATTTTTTACATTATTCCATACCTTTGCATCAAGAAATAAAAGGAATAATATTTACTGTCAGATACCGGGTGCCAGATCCGGTGATTGTAAAATCAGTTTCTACGGAATTAAGGTTAAATACAAGGTAAAGCCGCGTCTTATATCTAGTGGGACTCCTCCAGTTCATTAAGACATGAATTATGAATGGAGAGGGCATTAGCATCCATCTGTAGAGAACGGGATGTCATTGTTATGCAGATTGTAACCGGACGTCCCGTCCGCGCCGCACTACTGCGAATATGATATGATACCGCGCGAGGGTAAACAAATCAACATCGATGCAAATGTCGCTCGTTACAATCTATATAACTGTTTCACTATACAAACATTGTTGCAATTACTCTGACAAAGATTTGGTTACCATATTGTCTAAGTTTTCCCTAAAGAGCTTAAAATAAATGAATTTTTTCAGTTAAGGGACAAAAATATGGGAACAGCTCAGTCTAATGTTTTAGTAAGTAAGTATATTGACGCATATCTCTGTATCTATTTATGAAGGTATTTGAATGTAATGTTTTATTAAATACGTTTTTTGGTTAGTTATTTTTTATGTCTTCTACATCCCTACCTACCTACATCAGAGATCCCTTAAAGGGGCCTTTGAATTGTATTTTTTTTTTTGTTTTGGTTTTTTCTTTTATTCAATTAAGTGTTTACATACATAATATATAAACACAATTAGACTAATATGCATTATCATGATACCTCTATATATCTACCTATCTAATACCTTTAAGCGAGCAATTCTGGTGTATACTTATATATATATTAAGCATAAATATTTAAATATATATTTTTTTCTGTATCTGAATCCGAAGGGTGCGTCTCACGAGATATAACAACAAAATCTATAATTTCATGTTACTAACGTTTACAAGATATAATAAACGTTAGCTATAATAACAAAATCAATATTTTCATAAGGAATAACGGTCAATAAACATAACATTCATTTTATATAATGTTTTTGTCTATAATACTCACATTGTCTACTTTCAGTTCGTATAACATACATGACATATTATAACGATCATAATACATAATATATTTTAGTATCAGGATTATAAGATCTAATATCGTATACGAACATGACGAATCAGGTCAGAACCGACTCGGTTAGGTTAGGTTAGAAGGCCTAGGCGGCCTAGGCCTTCCCGCCTAGGCCTGCGAGGTTTTTTTTTTCTTTTATACGTGTATTATGTTTTTTGATGTTAGATAATTTGAATAATATATCTTTTAAATCTTAGGTGCTATGAACGTTATACGTTTTAATAGTTATATAGATTGATATTATATATTAATAACGTTATACTTTATGGAAATAGATATTTTGAAATTATATCTTCCGTTCATTATATCCAGTGAACGTTATACTAAACGTGTTTATAGAAAGTGAGCGTATATATTATGAGTGTTATATTATCAGTTCTTATATCTCATATTACTTACCCGAATCCGAAGAGAATGCAGCTTAGCATTTTATTCAGCTCTCATGCACGGGGGTTAAGTTTAGATAAATAAACTATGTTTGTGGCATCCTGCAGTGATTTGCGTCCCTTGAGACGCACCACCTTATTGTATCGCACACTCACAGTACGTTAACCACTTGTGATGCAAACCGTGACATGCAAACTGTAACACCCGGGGGATATTCGGAAATGTACATGCGCCTATATTGGGTTAGCGCGCCACTTTCAACATTGAATGATGCCTGAATATACTTATCTCAGCCTTTGACTGAGGCCCGAGGAGATGGCTGAGTAAGGCTTACATAATAATTTATTGGAAGACTTATTTTGAGGTGTAGAGGTAAAAACTGCTGGAATGTTTGGTGTGCTAATTGTCAGGTGGTTTATTATGAACCGTTTCTGTTATTTTTATCTATGTACCTATATGTATGGTTTTGACGTAGCACCTTTTAATAATGAAGATAGTTTTATAATCGGGTTATCGTTCTGTGGTTGAACCTCCTAAGGAATTGATATTAATATGTCTGCCTATTTAGTAAAGGAATCAGTTGAACGCATTTTACTCTATTGCTATACTTAAATCAGGATCAGAGAAAGTTTCCTTATAAAATATTCTTACAATTTCCTGACGTTAACGTGTATGTATGTTTTACGGACGTCTAATATAACAGTTTCAATACGTCAGTCCAATTCCTATCTTCATTATCAAGTTAACCTTGACCCACCACAGAACTGTGTCAGAGTGACGTTATGATTCTGTAATAAATGTCTAACAAATTGTTGTAAAATGTCACTGTGACACCGTTCTTTGGTGGGATAACATCATTTAAAAGCATATTCATAATAATAATATATCGTAACACCCTTAGCCTGAATACAAATAGAGATTATTTCGTTACACATTTAGTCCACACTAAATTATAGCGGAGCCAGTGAATACCGAAATATTCTAACGTGAGGTAGATACTCCCGATAGCAGATGTTATTGAGTTAGCCCAGGCAACTTTGTTCTATGCCGGCTCACTATTACTAGCGGCCAGTCGCATAATTTATGCATCTAATACCTAGTGGAACTGCGCTTGCAATTTTTCAGCTACCGAAATCCGGTTCTACTTTTAAGTTCTTGTTTCATTCTCTTATGGTATAGAAATACCGGCAACAATAAAAAAAACTGAATTGATTTAGCCCGTCAAAAAATGATGGTTCCGATTATAGGTTAATTTTGTGTTTTGGTGCCGATAAGTTGTACCCAAATATAATAGTTATATGATAGTTGAATCATTAAATAATTGAATAAAACGAAATTCAATAACTTAATTTAGTCAGGTAGTTTACATACCTTTGCTTGCATCATTTAAATCGTTCCAAAGCTTGCCAGCTCCTCCAGTCACTCGTCTAAGGAACCATTTAGTAATGGCGAACCTTCTGGTATGGACGCTATTGAAAGAGCAATCGTTTTAATTTGGTGAATAGAGCGCAATATATTTACATAGAGTTTGTAATTGAAATAGGTTGCGGAGATGATCGATTCGGTGAGGTTACTATGCTTTTAACGTTCATAGAGATACGGCTCCAAGCGTGTGATATGATTACCCAACCCAATTTATCTGGCAACCCTAAATGAAAAGCAGTACACGGAGTTCTCAGCTAGGGTTGTCGCAATGAAAATAATAAAGCCTCAGGTAATTTCGCTAATGCACGCGGTTACCCTATCTAGATCGCACTTACCCTCGCCGCACCCCTCTGAAGGTTCGTATTAAGAGGGTCGGGATGTTGTGTTAGTCCTTCAATGGAGATGACTATTTTGGTGATTCTACCCAAGTGTTGTGTTAAGGAACGCCTACGTCTGCAGTTTTGATGATCTTTAGATGTATGTTGTGTGAAGTCGCTTTCTAGTGTGATTCTCTTTTAATTTTGTGCGTTTTTATTAACGGTGGAATAGCGTTCGGTTACGAGTCTAAATTCAGAAAGGCTTAAAACTAGCCAAGAAAGGACAAAAAGGCTGTAGAAAATGAGACGTATTTAAAGTTATATAAATCGTTAAGGTGAGGAATTTGTAATACGTTGTAAGTTTACTGTACGTCGCTTTCCGTCAGCAACGAAGATAAACGAAATTGACAAATTTTACTTGCGGCTATAAAGCCGGATTCCACTGCGGCACTCTCTCTCGATAGTCTCGATTGTGCGCCGCAGTTGAGAGTGCAGGGTGTGATTCTCTGAAGAAGCAAAGGTGAACGAATGCACGAGTGATGTCCAAGCGGCGAGATTAAGTAGTCCCGTCAGTGCGAACAAAACACATTGTAGCGCGTGCATTTTCAATTAAGCAGCCTTATACGTTCGACCCATCGTGCTGCTAAATTGAAAATGCACGCGCTACAATGTGATTTGTTCGCACTGACGGGATTACTTAATCTCGCCGCTTGGACATCACTCGTGCATTCGTTCACCTTTGCTTTTTTAGAGAATCACACCCCAGGGCCAAACCAATGAATCCATTGAGCTAGGCCAGTACAGCGTGCGCGTGCGCGTGTCCACTAGGATCCATTGATAGGATCCATTAAAGGGGTCAAGTGGACTTGTTTTGCATTAAAATCCATTAATGGAGTAAAGTGGGCTTTCATGTAAACTTGAATCTATTTGTTGTCGTTTCGACGCTGGGATATATCAATGGATTCTGTTGCACTCTTAATTACAACTCGAGCCATCAATGGATCTTAGTACACTACTATTGAATATCCAATAATGGAATTTATGAAAATGTTAATACTCTTGAATCCTTAGGTAAATTGGATCGTAGCAGGTAGATAGAAGTGGTCTCTGCCTACCCCTCTGGGAAACAGGCATGATTTAATGTATCTATGTATCTATCAATCGGTGGATAATCGTGGACATTGAAGTACCTATACTAATATCAATTGAAGGATCCCAGCGTATTAAAAAGTATAAACCACTCCAAACAGATTTAAGTGTACATTAAAGCCGTCCGCTAAGTGTACATTAACGCCGATTCGTTAATGGATTTAAATGTGCAAAAAGTTCACTTGACCCCTTTAATGGATCCTATTAATGGATCCTAGTGGACAAAGGGCGAGTATCGGTTGTTATCAAAATGGTGTCATAGACCGATGGATCCACGTGGCTCATGAGTGGGTGCGTAGCGTGCGCCGTAGTGGAACTCCGGCTTAAAACACAATTTAGACGTTCAATGACATAGTACATAAGCAGGTAAATTGCAATATGAGTTTCTTAAGACTATGATAATATGGTTAAAATAAAATAAAATACGCCATTAGTTATATAGTTATATTTGGTTTTGCGGACAAGTATTTTACAATTATTCAGGCCACTAAATATAACATTAGCGCGTTAAAACAGTTCAGATTTAGTATAAATATAAATGAAGTTCGTTTTGATTCGAAAAAGAGCACGGTTAAAAATATTTTAATATTTTTTACCTCTAGAGTATAAGCTTAAATAATAAATTATTCATAAAATTCAACAATTTAAAAACATTAACAATTACAAAATTTTCTAAATTTTTATCATAGGCCCAATTCAGTAATAATTTACATTCATATAATTTCAGTTAACATCGAACTCAACTTGTTTTATTATTTAATAATTACCAAAGCCTAAAAACTTAAACCATTACGGACTACAATTGAAATGAAAACGGTTTACGTCCTGCGTCACTATTTACACACATATTGATACTTAAATTCGTATAACAATTTTACGACATTAAATACTTGACTGTTAGCATTCTAAAGTGAACATTAAAAAACAGGGGTTAAAATTAACCAGTAGTCATGATGACGAACATAATTTTATTTACAAATTTTGAAGGTGGTGACATGCTGAGAAAGTAAAAACGAACTAAAATGGGTTCATACACAGTACGACGACGAATTTTGGAGGGTTACAGTTACAAAGACAAATTTTGCTAAGATGCAATGCGAGTAAGTGGCTTATAATTTTTGGCCACATTTTTTTATTTACCAACCTGCGAGTTTATTTTATAACAAAAAAGTGGTCAGGTCTTGGTTTATAAACCATCCTGTACTTAATCATTACAAAAATTCGCCGTAGTTATAATCTAAATTAAAAATATACTAACTTTAGTGTATGATAGAAAACCAACGGTTTTATATTCTTTGTTACAAAACCCCGTGAGACTTTACTACGGAGGATAATTTTCACTTTTTAATTCATTTATTTATCTTTTCCAACGGAAGTGTATAAACGTTACATTACATTCTTATGTATAATTATAATTAAATGATTAAGTAAAGTAAGCATACAAGTACATAGAACATGGATAGATACCGGTACTGCCAGTACCACGTAGATACATTTTAAGTGAGATAATAATTCTAGCCATTTACTCTTTACTGATTTTTCGTAAGTACTACTATTGCATACTGTCACAACACAATCATTTAGTTATTTGCTCTTGAAAAATGTTCCTTACGTGATAAAACAGTGCATTCCCGTTTGACGTATAAATGTCATTATAGACAACTTTACTATGAATATAATATTACTATAGCTGTACAATCCCATGAGCCATGTACAAGATTAAGTACCTTAAGAAAATTAAGGCTACGTTTTCACAAATAAAAGGTAGCGTATTCACAAACATCGCAAAACCTTTAAGCGCATGAATCCTTCTTTATTGAAAGAGATTCCTTAAAAGCGAACGAAACGAGAAAATCATGTTCAAAGTTTCAAGTACAATAAACAGATGAGATATCGTGCGTTTGTTTTAGTCAAGGAGCCTTAAGTTTGCACATGGCTTTACTGGGGAAGTTCAAGAGTTCAGCAGGTGGTGTAGACTAGGGTTGATATTAAGACGAAGGCGGGGGTGAGTCGGGGCGCGGCGGCCGGCGGGGGGCGGCCGAGGAAGCCCGCGTCCTGGCCGCGGGGCCCGCCTTCCCTCAAGGAGCCCTGCAGACTGGAGCGCACGTCGTTGGTCTCCACCAGGTCCGAGTCGACGTCTTCGTCGTCGCGGGATTTGTGATGTGGCAGTTCCATTTCTGTTTAAAAATAATATTTTTGGAGGGGTGCAGTTGAAAAATATTGTTGAGAAAGTAAGGCCAGTGACGAGCGGCACGTAAAGCAAAGTGACACTTTTTTTTGATATTTGAAAGGATACATGATCCTATTAGTAAGCTTCGTCTGTCCGTCCGTCCGTCAGAACTAAGAACTGTCCACTACTAGGCTTGTTTTAGTGTCACGCGGACCGTCAGTGTGGATAGCTTGGCAGAGACTGATCTAATACAGATAATGGCGGCCGTCCGACCCGTACTGACGGTCCGCGTGACACTAAAACAAGCCTAGTAGTGGACAGTTCTTAGTTTTACAAAGTGCGTATTTCTGTACAGCGGCTATAAATGGGGTGCAGACTCGTGGTCACACCAAGTCGTCACACCACTACTGTTCGACGGAGCCCTGCCTGAGGCAGGGCTTCTATTTCTGCCAATCTGGTGTGACCACGAGTCTGCCCCTCTATTAAGTCCTGATGGCCAATATTCCTTCTTACCATACAACCGTATGTTGCCCTCGGCGTCCCCTATGGAGTTCTTAGAGATGCACTTGTACCCGCCCAGGTCGTTGCGGTGAATGTTTTTGACAACAAGCCGCATCTGCACGCTGTACGCGGAGCTGTTGATCTCGCTCATTTCGTACTTGTCATTGGTGATTATCATTTCACCTGCACAAAGCATAATATTAATTATAAAAAAAACGCGTAATATAAACTTGCCTTGACTTATTATGCCTCGTATTCTAACTATTCTCTCGAAACCTTAAAAGGCTTCATTATGTGACGGTTGCATAAATTACTTTTATAGGATAGGTCGAGATGTGACTGGGAACCCGTGGAAATTGAGATTATCGAGAATCACTGCCTGTTACAAGTGCAAAAAGACTTACAAAGGGTATGTAGGTTTAATACTTCATTTTATGCGCTTAACACGCTTCTAGATCTAATATCGTCTAATCAGTTTTACTCAGTTACGATTTGTCTATATTACTAGTAGGTATTTTATTCTAACTATCGATTTAGAAATCTGTGATTTTATAAAACTGAACTTAACTTTACTCCTGATATCAAAAAGCAGATAGCCAAATTATTTTGGTCGTTGTTTTTTTTCTTCACCCTTTATTGAATATCTCCATTATGGATAGCACCTACTGGGTTTTCAGACTAATTTATATTCGGACGCTTCCGACCATTGTCCGGCCGGTATCGAATTGAAATATGTTGTTTCGCCATTCGCATAACGAATAATACGCAACACACTGTTGTTTAATTTTACTAAAATATCAGATCATTTTAGGTGCGACCCAAAGTAACAGGTTTTATCGAAGTAGAGGATGAATTTATTGTGTAAATAAATAGTAATCTCATTTATTCCTATTAAAAATTACAAAATGTAGTCTTTATAGTTTAATCCCCTTATTCATTCATAAACGATCCTTAAACGTATTCGTTAACATTTTCTGTCAAAATTAAAGATAAGACCCAATAACATTTTAGGCACACTTTAGCGTTTGTGAATAAGAGGGTTACTCTTTATTTTTTTCTTCCTACAGTATTCAATAATGATATCAAAAGATAATGTAAATAAGGATAGATGGCTAATCCATTAGTCGAAGAGATTTTCATAAGGTTCAACATTGACCTTTATATATAAAATACTTTTCTGCAAGAAAATGTAAAAATGTCTAAAGGGTAAGTTGGGCTTGAGCGATTCGGTTGAATTTTCGTCGTTAGCTACATTATTACCACGACCGAGGGTCGCGTAGCTTTCTACTCGTTCTATATTAAAAATTGCTTGCATTCTTCTTGCTCCGCTGTATTTTGTGGTGGAGTTTTATTTTTTATTCCAACCACAGCTCTTTGCGTAACAAAGATATTAATTGAAATTTTTGCTATTTTTTGCGGGATGCCGTCACTTTAATTATCCGCAACGAGACGTGCGGGAGTGTATTTCCGAACCGTTTCGTGGTGAAATTGTATTTTTGTTTGGCGCCTAAAATTGCCTATTTACATATAAATCCGTCTGGCTGCACACTGCCCGCACACTAGACTCACTAGTACCTCAATTTACCTGCCCGTACGGAATTTCTTTTTTTACCTTACTTACATTTAACTTGCTAAAGGAAAAATATCATAGCCTTTATTTGCAAATTAAAAAACAGTTTAAATTCCCGCCTAGTTTTTACCTTATGATAAAAAAATGACAAGAAAAGAGGGTTTCTTCTCTTGTTTTTGAAGTCTACAAGCCCTAAATAACGTTCATAAACTGATTTTGAAATTTAATGAATGTTGTTAAGCATTTTTCAAAATATCAAATAAAAACTTACAAATCAATACTTAATTTATAAAAAAAAAAAAAATGTCGGGGCTCGACCATAAAATCTCATTAAGTAGTTATTGTACACATTATTATTACGTACACATTGGTTTTACGGAAAAGGCATTCAAAAATTTGTCGATGGTCGAAGAATAGGTGATTTGTGCCCGGTAGCTCGTTATCGAACCCTTAAAACAGAATCACGTTTCCATGTATTATTTTACGTATAACTTTACCATTCAATACGCAATAATGATAATAACATTTCACAATTTTAGTTTAATGGATTATGATATTTAAGATACGAAAGTGAGAGTCAATGTCAACACGCTATGAAAATTAAGTTCTAATTACGGATACGGAGCGCTGATTCGCATTCGCCATACAAATTTTTGACAATGTCGTTACGTTAAAGTTATCCATCTATATAAGGAAAAATGCTGCTATCCTGGTACAGAATTCGATCTGTCAAGTTATTATCTTTGAGAAATAATCCGAATTGCACCCCCCCTCTACCTATTAATAATAATATTCGAGTTAGAACAGATTGCAATTTGAATGGACCATAGTACTTAATCGTAGATGCCAGATTCAACGTTCTTTTTACCATAAAACGCGTCAAATTTTGCGCTTGTAATTATCTATCTCATGAAATTGTGTATATAAGATTATTCAACGTTATCGCTTCACTAGTTTCCGAGCAACTAGAATCGACTAAGCAATAATTTCCAACAAGGTTTGCACTTGAACGGCAACAGTTGGTAGCGTTGGATTTTCATAAAGTTCCTTTGTTAAACTGTTATATGTGGATTGTGAGTAATATAACCGCAAAATATTATACCTAATTTGATCTAAAAAAAACGAACTTTAAAGGTAAAAAAAAACATTATTTCATTAACGCTATTTTAACGTTTTCAAAGGTTACATTATCATGGGTAAAACAGTAAACCGTAAAAACAAAAGTGCCGTTTTATAATGATAAACTCTTATATAAGAAGCTATCAGTCTCTAATTTTAAATTACATGTTGTTGAATTTTACCTACTTACGTTTTATTTTCTACGTTTTTAAATGACTCGTCTGAGCTATCTTTGTAATAAGTGTCGTATTTATTTATTTATTTATTTATTTATTTATTATTATAATTACAATTATAGGCTTACAGTATGCACCAAGGCACCTACAATGTTATAGATAAAAAAAAATACATATTTTAAAAAGCTATCGGTAACTTATTTAAATACCATAATATAAACTAATATCTTGCACCACGTTTTTAAAAAAAATCATTTCTTATTTACATAAGGCTCAGTTGCTTCACCCAGTTTTTAAATAATGCTAAACGACGAGAGTAAATATTTTTCGAATAAAATCTCATTATGCCGCTAAATAAAGCTAACGAATAAAACTAAGTTTCTATTTTAGGTGGTTTATTTTAGGAGGTTTTCACAGTAAATATTGTAGAGTGCTCGAGTGGAAATGGACGAATTTAGCGACGACGAATATTGACGCCGTACGGCCTTAATTTCTTAATACAATTTGAGCTAACAGCCGATGATAATTATACAATGTCAGTTCTATAGAGCTGGGGATGCTATCAGAGCATATGAGGCACAGGCGTACAAAAGTTAAATATTTAATGCCGATATGCTAAATGGAATATATTCAATGCTCATAAACCACCAAGTCTAGTACGAATGGATTTCAAACACAAAACGATTGCTTTGCAAAAGAAATATCGTTTGTATTCGATTACACAAGGATAGATATTTAGATGTGTCTTATAGCTGCACCTATATCTAGAAATGCTAATCTGTAATCAAAAAGATTTCATGAACTTGACACCTTTCACTGAATGACATACTTAAACTAAATATCTAAAAGCAAAGCAACCGGCGTTAGGCCATTTCGCTTCTATATATTGTAATCGGGTACCTATAATTTATCAAAAACCCTTCAACGCACGTAACCTTTACGTAGAATTTTTATTTTATAGAGGGGCATTTCTCGCCACACGACTGTGTTATTTTTTTGGTAGTCACGAGTTTAACCTAACCTTACCTACGTAATTCATTTTAAAAATATCCTGAAACCATGATAGATGGATGATATCATATGGTGGTCGGAAAAAAGAAGAAATGATAACATCGATAAAGTGATATTTGATGAAATGATGGGTTACCATTGAATTTATATTGTTGACCTCATACTTAGTAGCTCGAACTGTTAAGAAGATGATATAGATAGCATACATACATACATAAACTCACGCCTTCATCCCAGATTGGGGTAGGCAGAGCTACAAATTTACCGACAACCCTAAAAAAAAACTAGTTTATAATTCTGTCACCACATTTTGCACAATTAGGCTAAGATGGGTACCAGTGTATTAGTGATAGGTCGCAAGACCATCCCCTAACAGTACTACGCAGCCTTTATTCCCTTAGTCACCTCTTACGACATCGACGGGAAGACATGGAGTGGCACTATTCTTACCCGGTAACTACACGAAACACGGATATAGAAAGCAAAGTGGGCTAAAAGAATGTAAAATAGAGGCCCAGGCTTGTATTAGGCCTGGCTCGTTTTAGACTTCTGTCTGATTTAGATCATAAGTCCAGGCCCTGCCCGTCCAGCAGCGCATAACTCATTTTTATTGCCCATCGCAGAATCATACGCACACAGCCGTGCCAATCAGACTCGCAACATAAAACGTTCGCAGACATTAGCAACCAACAGGCCGCTCTTCTGCGGCTATAAATTGTGGCGAGTACAAATTAAATTAGGTAATACAGGACTGACAAGCGGCGGGGCGGCCGCGCGGACATGGAATGGGTGTGTCCGTCTGTCCGGCCTCAGCCTCCGGTACTTTTTTGTTGTCACTTCAAACAAAATTTGCGTTTTAAGGATGTTAATAGACTTTTTTGGAGTTTATATGCGACTTTGTAATTTGGGAGCACTATAAATCTTAGTATAGTGGGGAGGTTCACAGTTTTAAAATAATAGGTTTTTGTAAGTTTTATTGTTTAGTTTAGCATTTTTTGTCAACCTTACTTTTCATCAGATAAACAGTTTATTGTAAACGTAATATGAGGTTTTAATTTATTACTCCTCCGTAAAAAGGCATAAATTGTAGGTACTTGGTATGAGTTGGTACGTAAACTTTAAGTAGTATTTAATGTGACTGTACTACCAACAGCAACTTTTTACCTACTATCGAGGAGTATCGTTAACGAGTCATCTTCGATAGCAAGTTGACATTGACGTTAACTCTCGTATCGAGTAGTCAATTTGCAGTTAGTATATGTACGTTAATAATGTACGAAAACGTGAGTTTATTTAAGGGGCCCTTACTACGGATAGGTTCAGAACGTGACGTGTTCCTAATAATAAATGTTAATTTCAAAGGGCAAACCTTCTTCTCTGACCATATACTCGTACTATTGTTAGTCTGACCATTAATGTACTTTAACCAGTAATCACTAATCCTAACAGCTCTTGACGTGACATAGGCGAAAATTTGTATCAGCAAATATATGGTACTAATATGATACCTATTAGTGCCATATATTGATATTAGTAATATCTCTAGTCCTACTTCGTTCTTTAGGTCTTTACGACCAAGAAGATTCTTGGGATTTATTATTTTAAAGTTTATCTTATTTTATAATTGGCATGTTTAATTAATAAAACAGTAAAGCAATAAACAAAAGAGGGCGGCGCCGGCGCCGGGCGGGCACGGCAGAGGTGTCAGTTGCACCGCCCGCGCCACAGATTTGTGGTCAATTCACAAACACGGCCGAAGCCCAGTCTTGCTCGTGATTTGGACATCTTCGGCGCTACTATGGTTATTAATGGTCTCTCAGTTGAAGGGTAAACAAATTAGTTTAGTACGATGCAGAAGTAACGATTGGAAATCATTACAGAGGCCACAGTAGCAGCATTTGGTTACAAAGGACAAAGCAACGAGTTAGACTTTGCGATAAAAATGTCAGCTAAATAAGCTATTTGCTTGTATGAAATTATTTCTGGGAAAAAATGCGTCAAAGCTGCGTACCCTCTATTTTTGCATAAACGTATGCAACTCTGAGCCTTTGATGTATCACCATAGCGCCAGACGTGATAAAAACACTAAGGCACGAAAAAGCCATTGTTATCATCAATTTTGATTCATACGAATGTTTTGGCCAGCGAGTAAATATTGTCAGCGTAGCCTAAAGCAATTTGAAGCGGGCGGGCCAGCGGTCTTTGTTGCATATCGCGCGGTAATAGAATTTGGTCCGCTTTTTGCGCGGTGTCCCTAGCTGTAGCTAGGTCGGTATAGCTCTGTAGAGCCGGCTCGGTTGCGTCCGTAACTGCATCTAAATCTGCCCACGCTGGATCTGGCTGGTTATGAAATAGCCAATTATTGTACAAACGTTACCACGCTTACACCGCTTCTATTGTAAAATTTTATACTCGCTCGGCACGGTTTACATATACAGTACGAGTACGTGGTATGTACATTTCACGGTTGATCAAACTATCTAATCGACAATGAAACGCTTTTCTTACCTTGAGGCGTTCTAAAACTAAAGTTTTGCCTTATTAACTCAATTTTATTGTTTGTAAAAACTTTTATGGCCTTCCTTTGTGGCTAGCCAAGATGCTTTGCGAGAATGTTATAGTTATCGAAAATATATGGGATACGTAAGCTGCCAGATGTTCGCGTCGAGTGTTTGTGTCGATTCCATACAATTTGTCAGTTTTCGAACTTCGTTTACGTTAGCGTTTTGCATTTTGTCTAGCCTCTCTGCTCTTTACTGGATACTTTACTCAGTAGACAGTTACTTTTAATCACCAAATATGCTTATTACACCGGCTTTACCACCAGTCGAGCGTATAAACTTCATGATTATCCGGCAAAAAATGCGCTTTTAAAGACCGCATTGCGAAAAAGTTTTGTTCGTTTTGTCGGGATTTGGTCGGTCGGCGGGCAGCTGCGACCGCGCGGGCCGCTCACACATGTCGCGGGCGTGTGGCCGGCAACAAGCACCGTAAATCCATTCCTAACTCGACTTTAGTGGCCACTTGGTCAGGCGTTGTCGCGAGCGACCCAGCTTGTTGCAAACGCATTCTGCTTTACGCGTGGCGTATTGGCTGCGTCGACTCGCCCGATCCTTTAGCTATCTCATCCATACGAAAACCATGTGGCGATTGACATATCCCAATGTACGGTGTTCAACGTGAAATCGGTTACATAGGTACGGTACAGTGAATAACAGATTTATTTATATTATTAACTTGTCTACTTCACAGTATTTCACTTTCACCAAGAGTGCATTCGTCCATCTCTTACTAAAGACAAAAACAAGTAACTTTTATCCTTAGGGTCCTATTTTAATGAGAAATAATGAAGTTCCCGACCCCCGTTTCGCGAATTTTTAAGTGCGCTTATTTATTTTACTTAGCACGTGTTTTTATTTTCGCCACTAATTATTTTTCATCCGTATTCGGTTTTTTTCACTCGCGCGTCGACAGGATTTGTTTCATCACGGATCGACCAAGCATGAAATGCGTAGTGGCGCCGCATTATAATTAACGGCATGGGTAGGGTATCGAATGTACAACAGTTAGGTACTTGTTAACGGAAAGTTTGGAAACTACGCCATGGTTATACATTTTGCATCCCCTTTATTTATAAACATACAGCAAACCTACTTTAGTTAAAATATGCTCACTCTGTCAAATTTAAATCTCACAAAGATAAGGCCAAAGCATAATTGCAAGAATAAATTAGTGATAAGAGGGTAAGTCTAGAATCTAGAATCTAGGTTCAAGAAGATTTAGATTGTAATCTACAAATCAATTGCAAATGATTGTAGCAGCAATACGCCCATGAAGGGGCGACGGCGGCGGGCGGTCACCGCTGCGGCATGCCTCACGATCGAGGGCCGTATTTAGCGCTGTCATCTTGTCGGCCCATTACTGCGCCCGTTAATAAGCGCCAACATCGGCGCC
Source organism: Acleris laterana (assembly GCA_963966035.1). Lineage (NCBI taxonomy): Eukaryota > Metazoa > Arthropoda > Insecta > Lepidoptera > Tortricidae > Acleris > Acleris laterana. The sequence goes on from OZ014440.1 coordinate 12,233,911, forward strand.
GTATAATCAAAGCCACCATAAATCCCCACAAAATGAAAAACGGACATGAAATACCCGCATATTTTTCCCTTTAAATACAACCATAAAAATGCCATAACTTGTAAGCAAGCACTAGCCCCCGCCTGTCAAAGAGGATAGTACGAGCGTGAATAACGGGCCGTTTAATGAGTACTTTAGCGCTTTCAATGTGCTTTATGAATAATGAAATTAGTTGCTTATTCCGTTCTTGAGTTCCGCAAGACTAAATGAATGAGGAAGATTATAAGATACGGCCCGTTAACATGTAACGCGCGAGCCCGCGACACACAGTATAACTCGATGTAAGTGTCTAATAAATTGATATTGTTGTTATAATGTCATTCCTAGTGCGAAGCGTCCTCGTATCGATTTTGGTGCTTGTTGCCGATATTTCAGTAGTAGTAGATTATTACTTGTGCCGTAAGAACGTAAATGATGAAGCTGTTTGTCGCTAAATCATAAATGATCAGACTCATAGAAAAAAAGAGTCACTGTTTTATGAAATTGTTACGAATTAAATGTTTATTAATAGTTAAGTATATTGCATGCTATCGTTATATTGATTTTGACTGGGTAACTATCTTCATAATTCATTTGATAATGGGTAAGTCACGCATGTTATATGTAAACAATTAAGTGTACAAAACACAGAAATTGAAATACAATTAGGTACACCTGACATTATGACACCTTGAGGACAAAATAAGAGTTTGCTTACCCATGTAATTAGTGCCTTAGCATTAGAAGTAGCCAAATGCATGGCCATTAAAAGGGAAAACACAACGTTATTAAAGTGAGTTGTTTTTACCGTTCTCTCTGGTCCAATAGTTGATGGCCTTTGGCGAGGCTTCGACGTGGCACTGGAGCGTGACGTCAGTGCCGGTCGGTGCCCCAACCAACTGGTTCGGCACTTGCACCAGTGGGTGAACTGTAAAAATGAAAACGATTAACAAATAACACTAACGCTAGGTGTTTACAGCAGATTTGTTTTTTAACAAACGGTGGAAACAAATATATCATAAAAAGAGAATAGTGAAACAGGACCGAACAACTCCAGTTCAAATTGGGTCTGATAACTAACTTCTAACGAATCCAGACATACACCGAAAAGTCAGTTGGCCACTACTAATTCGACAGTGCTTGCTCCAATTGTATTTTTTTTAAATATTTTTTTTGGGGCAAGGGCAAAGTACACTAGCTCACAGGTTAGAAATACTTAAATACTTTTCTCTCTTTCTCTAGCCTATAAACACATAATACCACTACATGTGCAATTCCACGCTCTCGCTAATTCATCTATACCTGATGGTAAGTGGGATCTGAGACCCATAGTATTTGAGTTATAAAGATTCCGATCCTAAGAGTCCAAATGCTTTGGCAATCCTGAGGACTGAGATGGAATGCCCTTATGGTAGTAATTTTACCTGATTGGCAGTAGGTTAAAGGACAAGGATTTTATATGAACCCATATGGTATCGAGACCATAATTATGTAGTAACCTATACCTATCTTTTTACCCATTGAGAGATAAAATAAGATTCCTGCAATAAAAGTGTTTTAATTTGGTATTTCAAACCAGTTACAAATCATACATTTATTAGCTTAATATTTCAAATACTTGCTTCTGAACTTCCCTCTCTGGCATACTTTACAAGTATGAGTATTCGCGTATTCGCATGTTGGTATTCCTAACTTCTGTAAGCGAAATGATGTTGACAGTAGCTACCCACGCGGCAGGCTATCACATTAGTCGCTCGCGCAGTGTTTGCTCGGATCCAAACTATCTGCGCTCCGCCACTTCGGCGTGAAAACTCCGCGACTGTCGCGTGTTTACTCAGAATATTCAGCTACTCGATGCCCCACTTGTGTTTGCCATGTTCAATGGACTGAGTTACTAAATTTCCACCGTTTCCGCCGACTTACCATCTAGTTTTTCACATCAAAAAGTTTTTTTAAAGGCGCCTTTCAGTATTCACATTATTCTTGTGAATACTCACAGTGTTATTTTAAACACTTGACCTTTGCAAGTGTGCCACTTATTTAAATACCTACTAGCAGTGAATTAGAGTTAATAATTATGCATGAAAGGGCATTCATAATTAACCTACACTTTCCTAAGCAATAAAAGCAAACTCAGGGAGCAACAGGCAATTAAAATGGAAAGGTAGTTTACAAATAACAATTAAAGTAAAATATCACAGCAATTCGGGTCTTAAAAGTTAGCGAGATCAAAGTGCGCTCCGCTAAATGCCGCCAAAAGAAAGGAAAACGACGCGCCACTCGAAAAGGAACGGATTATTTCGCAAACTGTAAACAAACGTGCAAAAAACATTCACAAAAGTCCGTTGTAGGGGTGAATTAAGGAAAACGGAATTTTCTTCCGCTTCCAGATCGGAGCTTATTTGCGGTTATGCTCTTTGACCGTCGTTAAGTTCCTTTGGACGGCTTTTACGAGTTTAAGTGGCCAATTTACCGAACAAAATCTGAACGATCGGAATTTTTGTTCTAATTAATAACTCGAAGGGGCAACGAAGGCTGCCTTTTGCTTATTTAACAAAGCGGAATAATCGCTCGTAGAGATGTTAATGTAATTGAGCCTGAATCGTCCCCGGGTCACTATGAACTAGCTTTAGGACGTGATTAAGCAATATCCAAGTATGTATAGGAACCCAGCGCGGCAATCAAAAGTTGTGGGAAGTTTTCTGGAGAAGGATTTCACGCGAAATTCTTGAAGTGACAGTTTGATTAGCGGGGCGGCGCACGCGCCCGAGCAATCTAGGCAGGTACACGTTTTTGCGATTCTTGGAATTCACTCCTCTTATCTTGGGAACATCGTTTGCTCTTTACTTTCTACCCTTTTATTTCGAAGCGTGTAATTAATTGCGATTCGTCCTGTTGCGTTTCGTTTCTTTAAACTCGATTTACCGTCTGTCAGCTGGTACAAGTGAAAGATACCCGTCGCATTACGAGGCACTTGTTACAAATGAATTGCATCACTCTTGTCGTGTTCTGTGAAAATTGTGCGGCCACGTTTAAACGTTACACTGAGCTTTTGTTTGTTTTAATTATTCTTAAAATGATTTACTGCAATTGTAAGTACTAAACAGTTAAAAAAAAAAACCATTTGGCAAAATTATCATTCATTGGTTAATGTATCAAGTTTGTTAAATCGTCAAAAGTAAACCACCGCACTCAAAGTTCATGCATAATGACGATTAAGTTATTCCTTAGTGTGATGATTTTTAAAGCATTTATTTAACTTTCAATGTATGTATCTATGTATGTATATATCTATGTATGTATGTATGTATGTATGTATGTAGGGGTTAAATCTTGTAAGTTAAATTTGACCCACTTTCCGATTTCCGATGAAGCTGAAATTTTGCATACGGCTATAGTTCTGATGACAATACAATAATAAAGCACCATCGAGTTGGTCTGATGTTGGAGACTCAGGGTGGCGATAGGAACTCCTAAACTAAAAATGATAATCCCGTCGTGTAAGGGCTTGTTAGAATCGTCTTGACAAGTAGATGACGACAGTGCAAAAAAAAATACCATAGGCAACAAAAACTTGTCCCAAAAACTTATTTCATAAACAAGTTTAAAAAAGGAACGAGTTAATGGTCTCAAAAATTTACGGCGAAAAGTGACTTTCTAATGTTTTGTTGTGGGTTGTGTGCATTCAACTTTAACCCACCCCCCCGGGTCACTGCGGTCAAACGCTCACCTATTTAAATACACCTTTACTCCATCTACCCAGGCTTTTTCCAGCCACGAACCCGCGACTGTTATCATTCGTTTTGGGGGAGGAAATTTAAATTAAATATTTGAGAGCGTTAATTTTGTCTCCTCATCGAGCGAAGGCGACATTCTTTGTGAAGTAATTAAACTGAGTGGAAGGGTTTCAGCCGGCAGTAGTTTGTTTGTTCACTTGAAATTGCGTTTCCTATGAAGTGTTCTGGGTGAAGCTTCAAGTTGTTATATTATTTGTAATGGTACGATCGGCTTATAAGTCGTGGCTCACTTTAGTGCTTTCTCACTTTAACGGCAGGTTTGAACTTATTTACTAATCTATCAAGGGCGTTTAAGCGACAAGGTACTAAAGTGCGCAACTACTTTATTTATAAGGTCGCATTTACCATTTTCAAAGTTATTGGTAAGCGGTAGAGCTTTTGCTTGCTTAGTAAATTATTAACAATATTTTCCAGTAGTTAGAGGAAAAATATAATCGCTGTTTATAGTAAATAAATTGAAAAAAATAATAAAAAAAAAAGTTTACGGATAATTATAAGTAGTAGATATTTTTTTGACCCGATAACGCACAACCCACACAACCTAATTTGCCATAGTAGATATAACCAAATAAATTTTTGCTAACGTCAAACGCGCTACGTAAAACGCTACGGCGTAGCACTAATCCGTAGCAAGTGTAAGGTTAAATTATAGAGGCCTAAATTACTTCCACCACGTCCCATTAAGGCACTGTGTCACGGGCCGTTATAAATCTACGGCCGAAAACATGTGCGTTTGACATTTTACTACGCGAGGACGTGCTCATATAAATACTGTCCAATCAAACGAGTGTTTACTCCGGGACTGCCAATAACAGAATGCAAATACAGCGGCCGCGCTTGAGTGTCCGCTCCTGGCATTTTTTGCACTAAATCCAATGGAGATTTCATAATTGATATTGAAAAAAAATGGTGCCAGAGGTTCCGTTAGTTACAATATGCGTAGTACTCCTCTATTTACAACACATATTATTTATCTTGTACAAAATTGTATATGCTTAATAAAAGAAACAGAGATGTCTTCAACAAAAAAAAACATAGTTAATTTAATTAATTTCATATTTACTAGTTATATAATTATTCAAATGATTAAATATCCCTGATGTAATAACAACCCTTCTTTCAAAAGATGTATCCTAAACCCTCCAACCGATATATTCATTGAATCCTTATTAAGAACCATCCTAAATAAACTAGCTTTCTTTTAAAAATCATCAGAACCGGTCTATTCGTTTTAAAGCTACAATGCCACAGACATACAGACAGGGTGTCTCTCGGAGTCCCTAAAATAACGTTTGTCCTAAAGCATCTTTTGTCCTAATTTTTCTATGTCATGAAGTGGTTTTCAGCTGAGTTAGATAACTTTGTATGTTTGCCAAAAATTCTGCGGTCATGTTAGGTAAGGGTTAAAAATAAAACTCAGGCGGAAATGGCTTTAGGACAAACGAAAACGATGCATTAGGACAAATGACACACACACGTCAAACATACACCCTCTATGTTGTAAAGCATAGCAAAACCTGTAAACCTCAATCATACGATTATTATAGAAATTAAGTCAAAGCCGTAGTAGATAATGAATGTCTCCGTATATACCACATGTACGTACTCGATCCGGCTTAAATTCTACACGCATGTAAAGCGAACCCTACTAATTGATCCCCGCTGAAGATAGGAGCCTAATTTGCGTGAGTGCACAGCGCGAAATATCTGCACGGGGATCGAACGGAACCCTATCGCTCACGAATGACTGTTTGTATAGCCTAGGACACACTGTGCGAGCTACTGTCTTGACAGTTACTCTCCTCTCCTCAGTTAAAAAGGCACGTCTAAATCTTGAAACTCAACAAGACGCCTAGTTGGTATTGGTAGTGATCCTGCCTACGAAGCTAGCGGTCCCGGATTCAGTTTCTGGTACGGGCAAATATTTGTGTAATGAGTGCAAGTTTTTGTATCTGAATCTTGGTTTTCTGTGTATTTAAGTAAGTATTTATTTCTCTATATAAGTATTTTATCCGTTACCTGGTACCCATGGCACAACTAGAGCGTAATTTGCTACTCAATTTGTGTGAAGTGCCCTGATATTTATTTTACCCTATGCGCTACCCATTTAAAGAAGTTTTAGAAAGGCACGCTGTTTTCTTATTTTTAAAAAGTACCCATACTATTGTATCTAGGTACTCATTATCGATATAGATATTAACCTGCATACTATAAAGCGCCAGTGACGTGCAAGCGACGTGCTAGACGCTGCTTGTGACACATCGAGAGAAGGCAACGACAGTAGAAATTGTTGCAGTAATTCAAATGCAAGCTGCTCAGCGGCACGTGATATGCTATTATCGCATTTACCATATAGGAGGCAAATAGAACTAGTGTTGCAAGCACTGACCACGGCAACTTGCACTATGTGACCAAGGCATTATGAATGAGTGGGTTAGGTCATTGTTTTATTCCCTCTACGAGTATTGTTTTATTCCCTCTACGAGTATTATCGCTAACAACATTTTAATAGCTTTGAATAACTACCAGCTTTAATTTCACTTTTATTTTAAACAACTGTGAGTTATAAAACGAGTTAGAAGTTCGTAAGCTGCATACCTTCAGAAATAATGTGATAAAAATTTTAACTTGCTAAAAGTAAAATTAAACCAACTGCAACGACAGCGTTTGTAGTTTTCTTCTGGGAAACAAAATGTTACATAATTTTTGTACTCGTACTTATTATGAAACTTGTTTTGAGTTTAAAATGCCGTAGGTTATGTACAATAAGCTTATAAGCTAAAAAGCTGGCTAAAGTGATTAAGTTTAAGATGAACACCCTGTTATTAAAATGAAAGAGACTTTTCCCTGGACATAACCTTGATCCACACAGTCAAAACCACGTCAAAAACCCACAACGATTTAATTTAACCTTTTAGTCACCGAAGTTATCAACTTTTCAAGTTCACACTCCCTCAAGCGTAACGACTCGAGCTCTAAGCGGCCCGCATTCGGATGCAGGGCACGCGCCGAAGATGATACGTGATAACACGAAAATCTCCCAATTGCTTACGTGGCCGGGCTCAAGACTAACCGAGCATTGAATAACGGCTGTAAATTAGCCTCTCTGATCGACCGATAAGTGTCAGCACGCTTGTGCTCATAATGTACCTGAGTTATCTCTAACTGAATTAATTTACTGATATAAGGGCGAAGTAAAACATAAAAATGTACATTTTATTACACGCATTCCATGAAATTGTTGTTAGAGAAAAGTTGTGTAGCTTTTTAGTTCTGCATTTAGATTTATTCTCTCATTTCCTTTTTAATTTTCTCTTTAAGGTTTAGTTTTTAACATTCATGCTAGTCTAGCGCCGACTGTTTCCAAGTATTGAGAAATTAAAAGGATTCTATAGGAACATTTACAACCTACAGGCTGACTTTTCTATCAAGCAGAAAATTGAAAATTGTTGCAGTTTATTCACTAAAAAGTATGGAATGTTTTGCTAGAGCTCCCACGAGAGTTTATAAGTGCTATAAAAGCAATGAGTACTTACAATGTACGTGAAGCATTATCCGCTTGCTCACGGAGGGCGGCACGCCGTTGGCCGCTATGCAGAGGTACGCGCCCATCTCCGAGCGGGTGACCTTCGTCAGGTTCACAATGTCTCCTTCGAGTGATAGCACTGGTGACAAAAAACAGCATGATGTATAAAGTTAGTATTACCAGGTTCTGATAAAAAAAATATTTAATAATAAACCGGGCCTCGTACCTCGTCGTCTCTTACGACATCCTCGGGAGGACATGGAGTGGCACTATTCTAAGGGCCGGCGCTGACTGCCGGCACGGCACAGGATGGCACGGTAAATTGTGCTGCAGCATTCCGAAGGATAACACGGCCTTCCGCGGCATGCCGTGGCATCCTGCTGGCATGACACGGCAAATTATGCTGTGGCATCCCGAAGGCCGCTACGGCATTCCGCGGTATGCTGTGGCATCCTGCTGTCGACCCAGCCACTCAAGCAACAACAATAGGGCCGGCGCTGACTGCCGGCAAGGCACAAGATTGCACGGTAAGTTGTGCTGCAGCATTCCGAAGGATAACACGGCCTTCCGCGGCATCCCGTGGAATGCTTAGGCACGTTCTGTCCTACCGCGGCCTCCCTCGGCATCGTTGTGTCAAAATAAAGTTACATGAATTCTATACTCATGGTAATAAGATTAAAAATAGTTATATCAGTACCGAAATCCTTTGCCATGACACGCCGTGCCATGCCGGCAGTCAGCGCCGGCCCTAACCCGGTAACTGGCAAGTTATTATCGTTCTTATGAGTATTTACATTGTCAGCGAAGGTCTCATCGTCAAAGATAATATTATTATGATAAACTTCTTGTTTTGTAACCTTTCCAATTACTACAAACGTGTTTTTTTGTAAAGTTAAATATTTTTTATCAGTGATGGGGTTGTCGAAATAAATAATTAAAATGACATTTTTCTAAAAATATAAGGAATAAAGATATTTAGCAAGATAATCTACATCGGAACAAGGGTTATTTACTTCAAAAGCAAGTAACCGACCCGTGCTCTATAGGAAGTTTTAAACCCAGCTACATATTCTGATCTATGCAACTCAGTCTTAAAAATCAATAATAAATTCCTTTTATCGGATTTACAGTCCCGTGCATAAATATGAGCACTTTCCATACCAAGAATTTTAAAGTAACATTCTCGCACTACTGGTTATTCGGTTAGTGCTTACTTTACATTTCGCGCGAAGTGTTGGAAAACATTTCAGGCAAAAGTTGACGGGTTCTGTAAACAAGTGCCGTTAGTGGTTTGAACTGGAGCTGTTTTCCTAACACCTTAGAGAAGTACGTTTACAGTCATTATTCAAACAAGAGGATAAAAACCGGGGCAATATTTTCCGAAGGAGGTGAAGGAGCTGATGGTTAAAAGTGTAGAGCTCTGGAGCGGTCGCTCGACGGTTCGTTAGCAAACAATGCGAGCACAGCGCCGGCTGTGGAGAGCTTGTTTGTATCACATCACTAAATTATATTGGATTCGTTTGGATTTGTTTTGAAGAACTGAATTAACTTCGTATCTTTTATAAACAATTGCAAATTACAGGCAATTAGCAAGATAAGAATTGGTGTTTTGACTTTTTTGTAAAAACACATTTTTACCCAATAAATGTATTAAATAACTTATGTAATTGAAACAGATTGAGTATTTTTTGTACTCCTTTTTCCATAAAAATATATAATATTGTAACAGCAGTTATGTTCATCATGTGCCCTAAGTTGACCCAGGTAAAACTTTGGAAACTGGCGAAAGAAAATGAAGTAATAGTTAAGAAAATATTAGAGACAAATTTACTTAAAAAAACAAACAGCGTAAAAAAAAAACATATAGCCTTTATGGTAGCGCCATATTCAACTATAGAAAAAGAGGACCAAAGAAGGATTATTTTAGTAATAATATATAAACTATACTAAAAAAATACCTTTACATTTTACATACATACACAAGCTCACGTCTTTATTCCCAGAGTGGGGTAGGCAGAGCTACAGAATTAGGTATTAACAACGCTAAAAACTTGGTTATAATTCTGTAACCACATTTTGCACAAATAATTTAAAAATCAGGCTATTATATTTTTAACCATGCAAAAGTTTCAATTTTAACCCACTCAAATTACATCGGTTTGCTAGCACTACTCCACGGTTCTCGCTAGCCTTCTTGAAGGCGGGCCGCTGAATAAACTTGCCCTGTCGATGTGTCATAAGTCAAGTGACGCTCGAGCCCCAGGACCCTAGTGGTTCGCCACAGAGCTGCGAACTTAGTGTGAACTGTCGCGAAGCGGAACGATGCACTTTCAAAAAGGTTTGTAAAGTTTCGTTACAATGACGTTGTATTAAATGTAAGGTTCGAAGGTATTTGAGATGAAACAAATGGGTTTTTTTAATGAGTAAGTATTGTGAGTTGTTTTATTCAAAGTACTATTGCAATTACAGCTAACGTTACTAAAATTGTTTAAGTAGGTATTAATATTGAATACTATGTAATATGCTAAGTTAAATTAAAGCTGAAGAGTTTGTTTGTTTAAACGCGATAATCTCAGGAACTACTGATCCGATTTGAAAAATTCTTTCAGTGTTAGATAGCCCATTCATCGAAGAAGGCTATAGGCTACATATCATACTCACAAAAACCGAAGCGAAGCGAGGGCGGGTCACTAGTTAATAATATATGTAAACGAAACAGTGATAAAGCTAGTATTTCAACCAATAGCATAGTTATTTGTTTAATAAAACAGGTCGTCGAAATTCTTAAGTCTACATTAAGTCAACCAGAGTCCAAGGGGCCGGTACTTTCGCAGAGTGTCCTTGAATTAAATGAAAGAGCAATATTTTGCAAAAGCTTCTTGTTCTCAAGTTATAATTTTAATTAAGAACTCCAAACGCATTGTCTTGCAGGTTGCTTATCATTACCTTATTGGAGCCCATTAATATTGGTAGTTAGTAGATTATCGTTAAAATTTGCAGTGTGGGAGAATCTTTCTGATTGAATTTCGACTATATTAGACGCCAAAAATCGTAACTTAAAAAATCATTGTAATAAAACAGGCCAACTATATCTTAAGGAAGTCGAAGAGAAAATGCATTAAACCTATTTTTTTGAAGAACAAAACCGATACTGTCAACAAAACTGAACAAGTAAGTATTTGTCAAATATCATTGATATATATACGATCTGCGTAAAACTTTGTACAGATGAAATTGTCGAATAGAAGGATGCTGGAGTTAATTTGCGTCAGTCTCGGAGCAAGTTTCCGCCATTCATTCGCTTATCTGAACAATTCCGTGTACAACACGAAGCAAATAGGCACGCGACGCCGTTCGCACCAGAACATGTTTTATGTGAAACAATAAAGGGCAGATTTTGAATAATAACCCTTTGTTGGGCTACCACGGTTTACTGTCCTCATTATTGTTGTGCTCTGCTTATTATACGCAGGGTTTCGTTCCGAGGTATCATTGTCTTCGTTTTCGTTTACATTAATATTATTCAACGACATAGGCTCATTTGAAAATTTATTTCTTTAAAGGTAATCTATACATAGTCAAAAGTTTTATTTAATTGTTAACTGAATTTTTAAACGATACCTGGGAGTGTGCGGTAAACCACTCTCATACGAATAATAAAAAAAAACCGGGCAAGAGCATGTCGGACCATGCTCAGTATAGGGTTCCGAAGCCGTTATGACATACACAAATTTTTTTCTCAAAAAGCAACATGTATAGGGTATCTACACGTCACGTGTGGGGCAGGTAAACTAAAAAAAATGTTTTTCAAATTTTTCTTTTACTACCTTGTTAGCGTGACTAATATGTATATTCATGCCAAATTACAGCTTTCTAGCTCTAAGGCTCTCTGAGCTAGGCTGCGGACGAATGGACAGACGGACGGAAATGGCGAAACTAATAAGGGTTCGTAGTTTGACTACGGAATCCTAAAAATCCAAGTAAGGCAAAAAGTTTCTGTATACTTTGTAAAATATCGAAGTTATAATGCTGCAAGATAAATTTGTTACTTTGAACTAATTTACTAGCTGGAAGTTTCAAAATACATAGTAAAGCAAATTTGAAAATTCTCGGCGCCATCATTGAAAAACTATATTTCTCGAGTCCGACGTCCCTCGAACTTTGCTCATTGGAATATTCTCTGAAGAAACATTGCCTACGTAATGGATAGCCTGTATTGTTTCACTTCAGATTTATGGAGGTAACTTGTAACGGCTTCTTTAATTAGACTTCTTCACTCAAATTGATGATTGTTATTGATGCCAGTTAATTTGGAATTGGTAGGGGCGAGGTTTCACCTTAATATATTTTCAATTATTTAGAAAGTTTTTTGGCCGCTGATGAGCGATTGATTCGATAATTTGGTGTTAGAATGAATAGCAGTAGCTCATTCGTTAGGACCAGTAAGGAAGGAAAGATGAATTGACGTGGTGCACTTTGTCTTAACAGGTTTGTATGGAGGCGCTCGGTTCGTAGTGAAAGTCATTATGGGTGGTACTGTGTTAGCTTAATGAATTGACTGATGGCAAACGGAGGCCGGAACAAGAGGGTTAAGTGGGACCTGCTGATTAATCACCCGGTTTACAATTGCTTTTACTACTTACTATCGAAGCTTACTTAGTAGGGTCGTAGTTGATATTTCTAGAAATCAATAGTGTGTTCGATCGAATGGGAAAGATGGAAAAATATATGTATCATGTTGCTAATTTTTGACTAATAATCACTACATAGTATAAAACAAAGTCGCTTCCCGCTGTCTGTCCCTATGTATGCTTAGATCTTTAAAACTACGCAACGGATTTTGATGCGGTTTTTTTTAGTAAAGAGAGTGATTCAAGAGGAAGGTTTTTGTAAATAATACATTTTGTTTTATGTACATGTGTTATAGAAAACTCAAATAAACCGAAGCGAAGCGAGGGCGGGTCGCTAGTTGAAAATAAAGTGTTAGTTCACGTGTGTTTTGGTATCAATATTAAGTATTAACGCAAAGGGGTTTGACAAACTTTACCGTAGGGCGATCATCGCCTAAGTAAAAATACACAATGTTGCCAAGATCTACATAAACTGAGACATGTTATATTTCTGTTGGTGGGTGGGGACATTATTGCCCCATCGTCCTGTATAATTGATTAACATGTGTCCACCATATAAATATTTATTTATGTGAAACTACGCAATACGAAGTGCGGGCCAAACATTCGAAATGCATGTAAACATTGTTTTAATACAGCCTGAACAGCACAATAAAACAATACTAATGATGACATGGCGTTATTTGCCAATTGAATAACCCTTTTAGGTCGTCTGGTCGAGTGTGGGGCGAAGTAAGTAATTATTCCCGGACCATCTCGAGGTAATCCCGCGGGATTAGAAAGGGCGGCGCGGATGGTAATAGGAGCCCGCCGAGGTGCTGCGGCGCGATTTACTACTAAGATTCAATAGTGAATATTTTAAGCTGTGATTTATTCGGTACTTACCCTTTACATTATTAAAAGTTCGGTGTACTCATGGTGAGCTTAAATGTATGCTGCAATTTTTGTTCTCTGAGCTGTTTACAGAAATAATTATGGTTCATTGAAAAAAATAATAGTGTGATATTTGAACCCGACTGTGGCTTTTGACTTGTATGTACGTATGTATGTCCTTTCTTGTGTCCCCTCGTAATTAGCAAACGGGTCAACCGGTTTTGATAAATTATAAGTCATAAGATTCGTCTTGATGTTGCGAGTGTCAAAAATCAAAATGGCGGATTTTATGCGCTTTGATCTTTTTAACATTGTCTCGAGGGCAGTATCAGAAAATGCAGTCGACTTTTCATTTAGTTATTTACTCGTATTACGTTAACGATTATAAATAATTTCGAAATAGCTTGATGCTTTAGTGTTTACAGTTCACGAAGATGCGTCCACTATATTTCAATTATGTTCTCTTTTGAAAGTCGAAATATAATGAAACAGAGTTTTGGAAATTATGAATTTTATAATCACAATAACTAATTATGAGTAAGCACAAACTAAACATAATATTCGGGTGGGAAAAATTTGGGATTCAAATACTTTCTTATATGGAATGGTTATTTTTAAAGTTATACTTTCTTATATGGAAAATTCAAAATTTAGAATCTGTGTAGCATTTTACGGAATTCTGAAACTAATCTTTCGGTGTATATGTAGAAAAATTATGCAATTCATACAATGGATTTACACTAGACTAATCTTATCGTGGTGTTACACAAAAGAAAGTTGATTTTAGACATAAAATCTGCAAAAAATCTTCTTTTATATACTTAACAGCTTTAGGTACATAATTGTAAAAAGATTCAATAGTTCAGTGTCGATTTTGAAGTTTAGACACCTCTTATAAGAGGTGTCTAAATACAAAATCGAATAAATGTTATAACATTTGTCTATAACATTACTAAACCTTATTTTATACAAATGAATTCATCACAGTATAGGTAGTAAAAATACACATTATTTGCGGTCTGAAAAGTTTCAGCGGATTCATAATAATGTTAAATAACTTGACTATTGAAATGTATTCAATTGCTTCGAGTAATGTAGCGACGCGGGGGAGTTTCCTTTTCACGAAAGGCGATTCCCGCCGCAGCGGTAAACACTTCGCCGCGGACACAGGACTAACTTGGTGTTCACAAGATTAAATGTTCGATATCTTACAAAACAAAACACCCTATACATACACATTTAATACGATGGTGAATTTAAAGAGGTACAGTTTTACCCCCTTACTTATAAACGTGGAATAAGCTTAAAATAGTTTATGCTATGATTTGTCACTTTCTGTCAGATGCAAATGCCACAGTTACAGATAAGGACAAAGCATGGCATTAACTATATTAAGGTTATTCCACGTTTATAAGTAAGGGGGTTAGCCTATAAAACTAAATTTTGAATGAAATAACGCTAAAACTCACTATCGAGTGAACACCGTGGCAGATTATTTTTTTAAAGGCGATTCCCGCCGCAGCGGTAAACACTTCGCCGCGGTCACAGGACTAACTTAGTGTTCACAAGATTAAATGTTCGATATCTTACAAAACAAAACACCCTATACATACACATTTAATCAACGATGGTGAATTTAAAGAGGTACAGTTTTAGCCTATAAAACTAAATTTTGAATGAAATAACGCTAAAACTCACAATCGAGTGAACACCGTGGCAGATTATTTTTTACAGTTTTTTATATTTGCATTCTTAAGACTTTAATCTCGACATTGGAATCGTGGCTGCAAATGCGTTACCAACTCCGAGATTTAAGATGTAATGTCTCTAAGCTAGTCATTTCATTTTATCCGCTGATAACCGTTTTTACTAACCGAGTAGTTGCCGGGTTAGAATAGTGCCACTCCATGTCTTCCCGTGGATGCCGTAAGAGGCGACTAAGGGAATAAAGGCTTGTAGTACTGTTGGGCGATTAGCTTGCAACCTGTCACTAATGCGCTGGTAAACATCTTAGCGTGATTGTGATAAATGTGGTAGCGGAATTGTTAACAAGTTTTTAGAATTGTAGGTAGGTACCTAATTCTGTAGCTCTGCTTATCCGCCTCTGGGAACGAAGGCGTACGTATGTACATATGTGACTATTTTTTAATTCTAAACTGATATTAATCGTAAATGTGCAACAAGGGTATAAAACAACTCATTTTATCAAAGACTCATAGTATTCCTCCGAACCGTGAACGAGGGTGGACAATTAGATCGAGGATAAAATGGGTTTAAAGACCGAGTTATACACTGCTTTTCACTGCCATTGAAAGGAAATAACAGTGATAAGATAATTAAGGCACAGTGATAATGTAAAAAAACTTTAAATTGAAATTTAAACAATGGTGTGTACACAATTTAGGGTTAGTGTCTATTCGGGCGTATTTATGTACAGTATTTCTTTCAATTTGTGACAATGTAAAAGATGTATTGTGAGAGGAAGATGGCTCTGGATTCGTGGGCATTGGATCCACAGGCTAGGAATGTACTTGAAACATGCCATCGCTTAATCTACCTCAGAAGGAGTAAAGGAACTTGCACGGAATTCCGTAACACAACAACTTTTGCAAAGAAAACAACTAAATTAAAAATAAAATCTTGACAAAAGCTTTAGTTAAAGCCCCCGTATTTCTTTTTTATATTTTTTTAATTTTCTGCGTGATTTTTAGCTTGGATCCGATGTGATTAAGTTATTGATTTTGTAATGTTTTTTAATAATACTTGTTTATAACAGTTTTTAATTTTTGTTTGTGAGATGAAACATAAATGTATTAAAATAACAAGGTTATATAATACACGACGACCACACTTTTATGCATTAGTGCATAAAAAACGATTTTATGTAGCCTACACCCAGCAAAAAGAAGAAATTTACAAGCACGAGAAGTATAAACAGTATTTTTTACTGCTGTCAACATTAATTGTTAATGATGTACGTTCAGAAACTTCATGGCTGTGCGATGTGGCAGGATTGACTTCTTATCTGCCAAGTTCTGTGTAGATGCGGGGAAGTAAGTTACAGAACTATGCCAAAGTTCAAGTTGATAGAACTGAGAAACGCTGTTATGACACACAGACAGACAGATATAAATATTACCTGAGACTTCGGTAGACTTAGCGGTCCTTTTTTACCTATTTGGTACGGAACGCTAAAAAATATTATGTTTCTGAACCTATTTGTAAACGAATTTTAGAATCGTTTTTATTTCAATTTCGGAGAGAAGTTAGGACTTTGGAAATTGGAAATCAATCAAATCAATTTAAAATGACCAGAGCTGTAACAAGCTGGTGTCAGGTTTTCAATTCAACGTTAGGGTACATTATAAATGTTTAATTATACAAACACGTGTTTTTTTATTATTTACTCACATGAACAAAGACAATATTAAACCCTTACCTTACCCTTCTATCAGAGCTGATAATTCTGCCGTCATCCGATTATCATAAAATTTAGATAAAAACCAGCCCGACTCGAATAGAATAAAAAAAGCAAGGTTTCAATATAATGTATAAAACGTCAGTATAAAGTTAGTTATTATCATGTATACAGGGTGCCTCTAACCTTGAAGCTTTAAATGCATGAGTCGTTTCTACTCCTGAAACTGAACTTCTTTAATTATGTAAGTTGTAAAAAATATGAGCAAAAAAAATTCTATCTATTATTTCATACAAGTTAAATGAAATTTTCAATGTACGTGATCCAATTCTCCATTTTCCGTTAGCGCTCGTACCGAGGATTTGTCGCCCTTGTACCATGAGATAGTGATAATATTAATATGGTCATGAATGAATACACTGATTTTACAATGAGTTATCTAAACTTAAGTATTTTTTTAATGTTGCAGAACAAAAAAAGTTCAGTGTAGTGGGTAGAATTGAACGTTGCATTTAAAGTCCCAAGGTCAGATGCACCCAGTTTTTTTTTTATTTCGCCATTAAAAAAAAACCCGCGACGCCCGCAACGCTAAGACGAATCTAACGACACATCCTTGACAGGGGAATAAATAACCATACGCACTCTGGTAAAAAAACGCGTTTAAATAGGTCCATCCGTTAGGCGGGACACACAGATACACTGACACACACATAATCACATAAGTATACAGATACCGAGATTCACTGACACAGAGAAATAAACAGATACACACGTTAAACTTACAACACCACTTTTGGGGGGAGTTTAACAATAATACTAAATAAATAAATAAACATCACGGGATAATCTTACATAAAATTGATCGAGTCCCAAACTAAGCCCTAGCCTTGTACTATGGGTACTAGACAGATGTGTAGGTACTAGAAAAGGGAAAAATCAGTAAAATTTTAACACAACAAAGTGACACTAAAGCGTAGCTATTTTATTCATTAAGTCTTAATTAAACATGTATGCATTCTTAATTAACTGGGATTTAATCTTCAACTAGAGCAACGTGTGAAGGACCACTTGAAAAGGGTCAAGGGTTACACAATTATTAAAACCGACTCATGCATAATTACTGTTATAAATGGTTGTTGTTACAGTTAAACCATTTTCTTAAAAACTGGTTACTAGTTTTGCTGTTGTAAGAAGTCTCTTACAACAGCAAAACTAGTAACATGGCATTTTGCTTTAATTTTGTTTAATTTAAAGTATTCATTTTGTGCATCTGGTGCATTTTAATGTGTTTATGGCAAGCATGGCAACATCTTGCTTCGATGTGACGTTTAATTGGTTAATATTATTATGTAATACTCGTAGAACGAAAATACTTTATAGTTTATTGCATTCACTGCACATGCACTGGTTTATTTGATTTAATTTCAAATCAATTTAGTTTAAATGTTTACGAAAAATTTGAAGGACCATGCATCAAAATACATCAACAGTGCTGAGAGTTAGGTCACTAAATATGTATTTAAATTTACTTTAGTTCTTTCAATAAGCACCAACTAGAATTCCATTGCAGAACTCAGATAAACTGAGATATTCATATTTAAAGTTCAGTTTTTATTCCGTAGACCAAAATGATAGCTACAAATGCCAACATAAAAAAAATGACACTGACATGACGTAAATATTAGAAAAATATTGTATTTACAAAAATTCTACATACATACATGCATTAAATCACGCCTGTTTCCCAGAGAGGTAGGCAGAGACCACTTCTTTTCATTTGCTACGATCTTGGCAAATCTACAAAAGGGTGACATTATTACTACCTAAAGTATTGTATCATTTGGAACTTCACGAATTATCCACTCATTGCGTTACAGACAATTTTATATCAATAAACATAAGCACGTACTTATTTTTTTTCGGCAAGTACCGGTAAGCACATCACTATTTATGAGTTGTAAAAAACAGGCAACCCATGAAATGTCATTTTAGTCTACGGAACAAATAAATAGTTAAGTTCATTATTATTGTCTTATACTTCTAAAAACAGAATTCATTCTATACTTATACTTTACTTATTCTTTATTCATCTATATGTAAATACTCTCCCTATTGTAACCTGAGGGGAGAAGCGAATGCAATGTATGCTGTCTAGCTAAACCAGTCCGTGGGTCCACGGAAACCTTTATTCCAAACCATGGGAGTACTGCCTCTGCCATGCATGTATATTAAACAGATTTTATTATTTGCTAGGAAAAACTCTATTATGTTTGCTACTCATGCTGAAGTTTTCAAAAGATCCACTAGACACAAGGATAAATTGTACTTGCCTCAGTCAAAATGTAATGTTTTCAAAGTTAATTCTTACCATATGGCAATTAAAATTTTCAATCATTTACCCATTGTAATACAGTAATGCCCGTTAAATAAATTTGACCACGTAATCACAAGGTGGCTATTGGAAAAATGTTTTTACTCCGTTCGGGAGTTCTTTGATGAAAAACGATCAGTATTGTAACATTGCATGCCTAATCAAGGTAGAACATAAGCACATCCTGTTTCACGAAGATCTGTATAATTACTATGTTCTGGCAATAAATGTCTTTGTCTTTGTCTTTGGAAGACCAGCGTCGCACTTCCACTAGGTCGTACGACATATAGCTGAGTCGATACCATTTTCGCGGCACTACGTTTCACACACTGTAATAATTTATAATTAAGCCAAAAAAAATGTTTTGCTATTCTTTTCTATTCTAAATAGACTTTAAGTCAAAAGTATTCCGTGTATACGAGTAAATTCCTGTCGGGTAGTTAAGACAAAATATCGTGATAACGAGGTATACCGAATATGGCGTGATCTATGTTAGTTCGACTAACGTGTTAAATGTATTTTTTACATGATTATTAATAAAAACAGTAATTAGTTACAAACATGTTTTTATTTCACGCACTTCGGTACTCTTTAATAATGATCTGTATTCAGTTTTAGATCGTAATTACTCTGACTAGAATATGAATATCTCAGTTCTGCAATGGAAATCGACTTGGTGCCCATAGAACGAAATTAAGTTGATTTTAAGACCTATTTAGTGACCTGATTCTCATCTTTGTTGATTTTATAAGGAACAGACTCTATGCAAAGTTGCCCATGTTCCTTTGCAATGCTGCAAGCACAGCTTTTTAAAGTCGGTTATTTTTTACGAACGGCATGTTATGTATGCTGGAGCTGTTTAGATCAAATGCATAATTGAATTGCTACACGTAGGTTAGGTTGGATTTATTTTATAAGCGACAACAAACAATAGAGTCATCTATCAAAACATTGCATTCGGAATTATGAAAATTCGGAATTATGATTTATTCGGAATTATGCAGTGTACCCAAAAAAAATGTATCGAGTTCAAACTTCAAACTCAGTATGTCTCCGTTTACTTTACCGGAAATAGTATGGAAACCTTCCTGCTACCGTAAATAAAATAGGCAGGGTCTTAGACAATATACTGAGCTAATGAGTGAGTATCTAAGACATTTGTCATCGATGTACGAGTCTGTACCAAATTGCAATGTGTTCCGATATTGATAAGTCAGTCCTCATTCTTCTTTGGTTCAGTTCTTGCTTTTGAAGAGGTATATTTGTTTACATCGTTCACAAGTTCTTTTGATGGCGACTTTAGTTGACGTTATGACAACTCTTACAGTCAAGTAAAAAATAATATTACGTTGACATGCAATAAGCACGATTAATGACACGAATGATATGTGCCACCAAACCCAGATATATACGTACCTATAGAAGTAAGATGGACAAAACCCAATTAAACTAATCAACTAACAAATACTTAGATGGAAGTACGAGTAAATAAATAAATTTTGACTTCCTCAAGATGATATTATTTTTTACAGAAAATGCTTATTATATTCAGTCAATGTGCAGCGCAGTTACATGAAGCTTCTCAATTATCATAATCAAACTGAAACTATATTTAGTCAGTCATATTTGAAGTTACATTGTTCCTCAGTGCATTTGTTACGCAAATAGAAATGTAAGAACGTCTACGTTTTAATTAATTAAATTAATATGGACATTCCTACACTCAGGAAGAGCTCGTGAGACATGTCCCGAGTAGTCGCATTGTCTTAAGATAAGTGCTTGGAGCATAATATTAAAATAGTTTCATTTTATAAAGGCTGTAAACTTGTGTCGAGGATCAAACAAAGCTGATCGTTGGAGGACACCGAGACCTATCAATTTTACCCAATGTCGCTAACAAATCTAAACAGTTAAACCTACAGCTGTGATTTTTGTTTTATAGATACTTCAATTATAGGGCTTTCATAATCAATTAACTTTGTGAACAAATAGATTACCAGTTTTTTGTGAAAGAAATAAATCATGAACAATCTTCGAGAATCCAACTTAACCTCCGAATTTTGGGGCTATTATGACTGTTTTTATTAGTAGTTTTCAAGTATTCATCATTATGAAATCATCAATTTCATTGTTAGAGAAAATAATGTAAAACACCTAAAAAAATCTTTTCAGGCTCAGTTTTAATTTTCTATAAGTAAATGTTTTGTTTTAAGACCCCGTGTAACGTAAGACATAATAAAGTAATCAAATACCTACCTTTTGTTTTTCCTTGTGGTCCTCCTCTAGAGATGAGGTCCCCGCCATCTTCCCTGCGCCATAGAATTTTCGGAGGCGGAAACCCTCTGGCTTTGCAGATCATCTTTGCAGACCCACCTTCGGGCACCATCATGTCGCCCGAAGTCTCTTCATAAATAATATCTGGCGGTATCACTACTTCCAGCCATGCTGTCTAATAAGAGTAAATGAATAGTTAATATGACACACACTTAAATAATATAGACGATAGACCTAATGAAAACCACAAATATATAAGCCCGTACCTGCATTTTCATTGGGTCTGTGTTAACTTGGCACATGTATTGTCCTCGGTCCTCCCTTTTGACTCCTCGTATGTTAAGCGTCCACGTGTTGTAGTCATTATGCGTAACACTAAGTCTCGCATTATTGGTGATCACGTGCTCATGAATCGCCAAAATCGCCTTCGTGTCAGCTTTAATCCAAGCTACCTAATCCGCCGAATTTCCAGAGAGTGCATAAAATAAAAAAATAAAATTCTAAGTACCTACAAAGAGCACACAGAACCAAGTCAATTGAATGCCACATTTCTGTTCTATTTTTGTTCCGATTAGGCCACGGCTTTAGCCGCAATAAAAATACAAGCAATGAAGACTTGCAGAGGGAGCGACTCTAATTACAAGCGAATAGTTCCCAAGAGGTAGTCACGACAACGATCCTCCGGCACCAACACTATCTTGTTGCGAGCGCCGCGCAAAATACTCTCGGAATTTTTAATTACATTTTCGTCTGGTGGCCGCTGCGAGGCTGCGGCGCGCTGTGAAAACGCCCCTCGTTTCACCCACTTTACCAAAAGCGTCGACATCGCAATAGAAGCTAATTTCCGCATAGCGCTTGGAAAAAACGAACAACTGTCCACAGAAATATGGCATTTTTGCTAACGTTATGAACTGTAACAACAGCTTAAGTTTTTTGAACTCATACAACAGGTTAAGTTTAACATTAGTAAAAAGTAATTCGGTAAGTTTCCACAGTTGCTACTTTAGTATTACAAACTTTTAACTTTACATATATAAACTATGTATTCTAATATTCGATATTGATAGAATGTGCAAGAAGATGTGCTTAGAAAAGGTGCTATAGAACAGACTAATCTTTGTGACCATTTCATTGAAAGTGCTTGTGCATTTAAACTAATTTGTGAAACATTGCTAAAGGTGGCTACAATTTAAATTAACTCTTTTGAACAAATACAAACTAAGAGAACGGAAGCATTACAACTGCCAATGTGCTGTAATGTTATTTCAAAACCTAATTACAAAGTCTAACAATCTTAGTTGTTCAATTTATTTCAATAATGTTCCTTGCACATTTTGATTAGTTATTTTATTGATTAATTAAAAGATTGTTTAATAGCAGTTTGAAATTAGGATTTGATAGACAATTTTATATGATACAACATGATTAAGTAATGATTTAATCCGTTGAGATCGAATAATAACTAAGATTTCTTTTACTTATTCATTTTGTATCATGTACAACAGAAATAAACTTTGCGTTTTTACCGTCTCCGACTTGCGAATCCATCCATACCAGCGGTGCATATCTATTTTTTGTGTAATTTACTTTTGCGTGTGTATTTAGACTTATAAAGATCAAGAGTCAAGTACCTACTGGCTTTTCATAGAGGTAGTTACTGAGATATCCGTCGACTAGTATGCTTAAGGGATCTGCATAGAAGTCAAGACACCCGTCTTGTGAGCAGTAATTACTTACCGAGAGCTAGCCGAGCAAATATACATAGGCATTACATATATGCAGATATGAGTAGCGTGGACGGAGGATACCGCTCGGCTAGGAAACTGAGGTCTGCTCGGCACTGAGCGGTTATGTTCTAGTACACCGCCGCCCGTGACTCAGAAACATGCATACATACATACATCTCACGCCTGTATTCCCAGAGTGGGGTAGGCAGAGCTACAGAATTACCAACAACTCTAAAAACTTGTTGATAATTCTGTAACCACACTTTGCACAATTAGGCAAGATGTTTACCAGTGTATTAGTGACAGGTTACAAGCCCATCGCCTAACAGTACTATACGCCTTTATTCCCTTAGCCGTCTCTTACGACATCTACGGTAAGACATGGAGTGGCACTATTCTAACCCGGCATCCACACGGGTCCAAAACACTCAGACACAAAATGATAATATGAGTATAAGACCAGGCACTGGCCCGCTATCCTATTCAAGGGGTTTCGAATGGGTTTTTATAAGGATTTATTAAGAAAAGCCGTATCGCTTAAAAGCCGTTCGATTTGCTTTTAAAGTGCTATTTATAAGGGTTACCCTTTCCAAATCCGTTTTGTGTAAGTCTTACTCGATTTTGCTTTTGTAGCGCTATATTTTGAGTGATACCAATATCCTTTTTAATTAAAAAAACCGTTCGATTGGTTTTTTATGCGTTATTTATAAGGGTTACCCTTATAAAAAGCCGTTCTATTGGCTTTTTAAGCGCTATTTTTAAGGGTTACCCTTATATTTGGTTATGCAATAAGAGAGATATCAATTTACTGCTGCTCTTTAGGTTTCCCTTATGTGAATAGCTAGTTTAACAAACAACTAAGTCGTATATTTCTTCCAAAGGGGTTATTCTTTTAGTGGGTTGTACTTCGAGAAGTAAGGCTTTTAAACCCTTTTATCGGGGAATGGGTGGTCGGGCCCCTATAAAACAGTACAATTAATTGTAAGTGCAGATAAATGAACACTGTGTAAGTAAAACGCTAACCGGCAGGTTGCCAGATAGTCATCGTGTCCCTTATACAAGTTTTTTTTAAACTAATTACAGTGAACTTTCCTCTCCCAGCGGCTTAAATTTGGGTTCGTCGTCATTTCCTATTGTTTTATGTTTCACATGATTCTATTTTCTTGCTTCAATCGAACGATATTTTTGTTTTCAATTTACTGAAAACCCTGGGAGATGTGTCGAAATACAGAGTTGATCATATTATACAAAGTCATATTATACGCTAGGTATCCGACTAGGGGAATTGCAGCTCGTAGCGAACTTTGCTACAACAACGCTGCTCCATGCTACGTGTAACGAGCCACGGCAGCGAAAATATCAAAAAAGAAGATAAGGGTATATCTTGTGTGCAATATTGCACAAAAACACATATGGGTTACATTATTATTTTTGTAAACACGATACAGTTCTCTATCTGTGTATCGAGAATTAGGCGAGGGCCATATACGGCGAGGAAGTCACAATGATTGAGCACGGGCCTTCTTTGGTTTTAAATTTTCTAAAGTACCTGTTTCAGTATGTTAATCCAACAGATAAAACAATTAAGGAACAGTTTAACCTACTTTGTGTATTATTTATTTCAAGTCTGTACATACTTTGTTTCAATCGTTATTTAAATTCTTAACTTGTTACTTTAAGTCATAATTTTATTAAATAATCGAACTTAATTTTGACACAAAACAATAAAAAAATAGGGTGCGGGTATTGTGGCATGCTTCCAAACTTTTTTAATAATCAATCAATATGACCTGTGCAGGGTAATAACTTAATATTAACCCAAGGATACCGCTTTAGGCAATAACCATCTGGGCAAAGCAAAGTACTTGTTAATATCTACAGATATAAAATTATTTCAATATTTCATCAACTTATTAAAACTTTAATATTTGATGTTTATAAAATGTAAATTGTACGTAAAAATTAAAGCGAATTAAAATTGGTGCGAAAACAAGTATAGTGGGCAATGAAGACTAACGATTCTATTCGTCGATAACTCGCACGCCAATAACCATATTGTGTGATTACACGCTACTACTCGCAGCGCTACAGCCTGAAAATACGCTGCGATTCTACATTCGAACATCTCTAAATCGTGAAACTTTAAATTTCGAATAACAGCGCAAGCGGTTGCTGTCACTCCCGAGTCGAAAGTTTAAAATTTGCTTTTGCCGTATTCTTGGGTCTTAGTTCTATGTGCAATTGTCAAGTGTCTAGTGCAAGTGGTGCATGTGTGTTCTAACTCTAAGCTATTTCGGACAAACTTACAACTTATTGTGCAATTACAGTCTCAGTGTGGCTCTATACTAAGATAGAGATAGGTTCTATAGAGTAGTGCGAGTGAGTGTAACGTTCGACAGAGAACGGACTTGAAATAACATTTCAGCAACTATACAATTTATTTTCATATAGTTAATTGCATTGTCTACCTGGTTTCTGTCAAATTTTACATATTGCTGAAGAGGTGCATAGAAGGTTGTGTGCTATAGAAGTGTGCAAGAAGTGTAGGAGTTTGTGCAAAGGTCTATTTGGCGAGATCCATAATTAAAATTTAGTAACTGGCCCAATTCAGATGTTTTAATTAGAACATGATGTTTCAAATAGATGGTAACTTTTTTACAATACTAATATTCCAGGGTCACTGTCCTCTGAGCATTTTTTAAAGTGCCTAATTCTATTATTTACAAGATTAAGATAATGCGTAGGAAACTAACTAGTAGGTTAAGGTACTAATAATAACAATTGTAATGCATTTTATGCATATTATCTTTCTCAATATATCCAAAGAGATTCCTAAATAAAACTCTCACGATTATTATTGTGCAATTAAATTTCACAAGACCTAGAAATAAAATATTGCACCGGAGGACATTGACAGACTGAAACGTCAAAATGAAACCAACAATTTAGTGTTATTATAGATCTCAAACCAAAGGTGCTCAGTGACGGTGCTCCTCTATAAGTGGCTAGCTGCGATGAGTCGGTTTGATACACACCCTGGCAGTGGCGGAGTCGCCACTCACCCTATAACCTCCGAGGTTATTGACGACGCACGTGAACATGGCGTCGCGGCCCTGGGCGATCGTCACGTTCTCTAGGGGGTACAGGAAGTCCGGCTCCAGACCTAAAGCTGGAAACAAAAAAAACACTCTTTGATTGACGACACAGTGGGGTTAGACAAGTTGCCATCGTTCACGAACGCTAGCGTTAGGCGATCACTTTGGTGATCACCTGTCACTTGGCGAAATAGGCTAGACAAGTTGCCATCGAATGTAACGCTAGCGTTAGGCGATCACTGTCGACATGCGTTGTCAAAAATGAAAAATCTAGCCAAAGTGTATGCCCAAGATGGATACAACCTTGCTCGACAGTCTAGTTTTTTTTCTAAAAATGATAAACTTGTCTATACTTTTCGACCTTAAAAGTCAAGTTGACGCTGTCGCAGATGTGCATTGGAAATAAACATATTTAGGTACGTATTATGTTGTATTTGTTACATTATTTATTTACATGTGGTTTTTCATAAAATGTTATGAGATTGTGATTGTGTTGTGTGTTATTCTAAGGTAAATGTACGTGTATGTATGTGTTATGAATTCTTGTAACATGTAAGAAAAGTTACTTCCTTTGTATGAACGCGTCTCCCAGGCATTGTTAAATAGATTCCCTATTTAAATCAATAATGAAGGTCAAATACAGGTTTATGTTCAAATCACGTGAAAGCGCAGCAGGGGCGCACAGGCATACCCAACTATTTTTACATGACTGCCTAAAATAAGGAGTGTAATGTTTTCAGGGTTAATGTATGTATGTATGTACGATTTTTTATTTATTTAGTGTAGTTGTGTTTGACTTTCTTTCAGCTACACCTTAAAATCGGATAACATTTGCTAAAATTGCGGTACTGTACTAATCGTAATGACATGGGCAGAATAGTACTGAAGCCTGTACTCGATACAATTAACTGGAGCAGCGTGTTTGTGATATAGATATACCTACAGTTAATTTTTAATTTACAGGGACCTAGACTACACGTGATTGGAACTAAGAAAATATTTATGAAGTCCACTGGATACTTATAATGATATTCGCAAATGCAGATCATGGTGTGTATACAGTTTTATTCCGTATTTTCAGTATTTTACCTAACCTGGCGGACGTTACCTGCATGGATACGCTGCCTAGGTCCCACTTCAAACTTCCTCTGTCAAACTGAGAACGGCGGCTGCATCAGTCAAACCAGTGAAATGGCATAAATATGTCTGCTTTTAGCCAAGTCTTTATGTTTTGGGGGAGGCGTGAGATAACTCATTCATTAAGGAAATTTCCTCATGCCTAAATGACGTTTCGGGTGACCAGCTACTTTGGCCAAAGATTAAGCATTAAATCTATGTAAATAATTTGCTTTTTATTCATATAAGTTATTTGATCTCTCTAAAGTGTCTGCAAAACCAATATAAACTAAATTAGAATAAGTACAGTCGCCAATAATAATTTATATTTCACATTGCGTTACGCTCAAAATTATCTGACACGCTCTCTGCCTCTAGACGTGTCCAATAGTTTCAGCCCTATATTGGATAATATATTATTGTTGGAGACAGCGAGTACATAACCTTTCTTAACCTTTGTCCAACAATATTTCAGTATTTTAGCGCCCTTACGAATATTTGACTTGAATGTAAAAAAAATGTAGAAACAAAGTTATAGTTTATATTCATGACAAAAATTATGATAAGTCATTTTATTTTAATTTCAGAAAAAAACCAACACCACTGTCTCCAGCCACTTCGCCCACCAATTTTACCACATAGTATGCATTGTCTAGAAGGACTGCAATGCAGATTAACTGGATCCGTACACTCCGATGTTCCTGTGATGTCTGCGTTAATACAATTATGTACTTTTCCATAATTTCTGCTCAGTAAAATAATCAATTCATGTTGTCTTCATTCCTATAATACCTTCCAAATATGCTCGTTTTCCCATAATGTCGGATGTTGTAGGTCGGTTGAAGTAAATGTAAGCAACTAAAGTAGGTACGGCTTTAAACACATCGCAGCAAACAAAGTGTGCAAATATAATATCAACACACTCTACATACCTATACTGCTTAATTAATTGAGTTGAGTGCGGGTATTTTTGAACGCCTACTCCGATATTTGATGGTGACTGTACGGTCACGAGCGTTAATTTGACACCCATTTCAAGAAAAATATGCTTGAAGTCATCAATTTCCTTTCGTCCACTTTCACAAGTAAGATTTCATAACTGGTTATGAATAAGTAATGATTTTTTTTCACTGTTTCTTAACCTGTTATTAAACAAGACTTTTTTTCCATTTTCATAACCAGAAACTAGGTAGGTTTAGGTTATATTAGTTTTGCAGCAGGCCCGGAGGGCCAAACGACCCAGAAATAGGAGCTCCGCTGACGCGGAGCTCCGTCGACACTGTCTGATTGATTGGAAATAAGAGTGTCGACGGAGCTCCGCTCAGGCGGAGCTCCTATTTCTGGGTGGTTTGGCCCTCCGGGCCTGCTGCAAAACTAACATAACCTAAACCTACCTCATTTTAAACAACTCGTTTTTTACACATCGTGTAGGTGTATGACTAGACAAAACAAAAAGTACCATTTTACGTGTTCAAAGAAGTCATACATGGATGTAGAACTAAAGGGTTATTAATTTTATTCAGCTGAACAAACGAGAAAAAAAATCTGACTAGTTCAGTTATAACTTATTTTATTTTCAACTGAACAAACGAGTAAAAAAATCTCACTTGTTCAGTCAACTGAACTAAACAACTTAACTAGTGGGAATAGAGGGACCTGACTATAAATTTGTCAGACTGCCTGCGCACAGTGGTCGCGTTATATGCGTGTGGTATCGTTCCCAAAACAAAACGATAAGGGAAATGGCTGAATACTGTAAATAAAGTAAGTACTAGTTGTACTCATGTCCAATATGCAAAACCTGTCAAAAAATTTGGTCACGTTATGGCGTTATATACTTTCGAAGTATCTTTAAAAGGTCCTAGTGCCCTAACGCGACCAAAATTTTGGTCAGTTTTTACATATTTGGCATTGGTACAACTAATACTTACTTTGCTCATAATATTCAACCATTTCCCTTATCGTTTTTTTTGGTAACAACTATCCGCCGTTGAAAGTACATAACGCCATAACTATTTTTGAACAGTTTTTGCATAGGTATTTGACATGAGTACTACTAGTACCTACTTACTTTATGTACAAAATTCAGCCATTTCCTTTATCTCTTTTTTTTGGGAACGATAACACGTCTTTCAGCCGCCATATTA
This sequence comes from Acleris laterana, assembly GCA_963966035.1. Lineage (NCBI taxonomy): Eukaryota > Metazoa > Arthropoda > Insecta > Lepidoptera > Tortricidae > Acleris > Acleris laterana. The sequence continues at coordinate 12,262,904 of OZ014440.1, forward strand.
GTTAATGCGACCGCTGTGCGCAGGCAGAACGACATACTCGTATTTGGCATCAGGGAGTTGCTCTCTATCCTGTCAGGCCAGAATAATGCGTTTCCGAGATCGTAACCAAATTAGTCGTGACCTCCTGTAATAACAGTGGTGGCTAAATAATTAGGAACGCTTGCATTATTCCCATATAGTTGCCTACAAATATACTTTCAATTTTGACAACTAATCAAAAAGTTCTAGACCTATTTTATTTTTAGTTACACTTATCGTTAATTAATAAACTAAGCCTCAATTTTTTGTACAGTTTACCGCTATTAAAAACGAATATTTTTTATAGGGATTTAAAAACTTAGTGCTGACGTGTCCATACAAAGTTTTTTAACATGAAATTGATGAAATATTCGATTTTAGCAGCGACAAACTGTACATACATTTAAACAGATTATTATATAATGATAAGTGTAAACTAAAAATAAAATTGGTCAAGAAATTTTTGATTGGTGGTCAAAATTTAAGTCATAATTGTATTAAGTATATCTTACGAGAAAAACGCAAGCGTTCGGTTCCTAATTATATGGCCATCAGTGTAATTTCGAGCAATGAAACTTTACTAAAATAATGTACTACGATTTTGTTTTGAACGTTTAATACTTGAAATCAATAATTTTTTGATTCATAGCATTTTTTGGATGAGGTTTTAAACATAATAAATTGATAGTAATTCAAACTCATTTCACCAAACAATAAAGTATTCCTGCCTCTAATTAGTAGGGCTCATCCAGGATTTGGCTCCAATTATAAAAGGACTGCTCCGCACTACAATATAACCTAGGGGGCGACCTTTGAGACATTGAATGGAAGTTGAGATACTCCTTCCATACAGGCTGCAGGCTCCGTGTAAAAATGAAACACCGGAGTTTGTAATTCTGCGACAAGGGGTTGATAATAGTATATGGACATCCGGCATCGTCAACCAGCCGTCTGTAGGATTTTCTTTGTTGCCTAAAACACACAAAAGTTATTTTATCAATAAATTGTATGATATCGGTTAAGTATACTTACTTGACCTCGCTATAAGTAACTAAGTACAATTTTTTTCCGAAAACCATACTACTATATATATATATATAACACTCTTTATATATATATATATATATATATATATAAAGAGTTTTCAATAAAAGAAAAAACGCTCCCTCGGTTAATTTAAACGTTGGGCGGGACCTTGTGAATAAAAAACATTACACATATTCAGGGAATGAAACATCCAATACTTTCATTAAATATATGTCATAACTTACTCTTGTCTTATACGAGACCTAGCTTCATCCGATTGTAGGAAGACGATCCTCCTCTTCAAGACTGTGTCGTTGTTGAGAGCATCCCCCACTTGACGGATGCATCTACTAGCAGCGGTCCGTTGCGTTAATTGGTTGGATACCCCGTGATCCTCTGATCCGACCTTGTCGCCAGAAAGCTGAGAGCACACAGCACCTGAAATAATCGTAATAAATATCTTTATTGGTACTGACAAGTTTCATTGTAGGTATTGTTTATATAATGCACATACCAACTTATACTTACATGTTAAAATCAAAATGATGCTTACCTTCAGTTCAAGGAGAACCTCCTTCAATCTCCTCAACGAAGTCAGGGAACGCAAAAGGCTGCAAAGAACTCTAAATGAGACCTTGCTTAACGTAAAATGTTCCTGAACAGCATTTCATGCATCCCGTCCGCGGCCTCCAGGCTCGCACGAGAGATTTCTCTGGGTCGGTGCCTGGATAAGCTCGTACTGTTGTGAGCAGCGTATATGTAAGTCTCAGCGGAAGCATTTATAATAAGAAATCAAAGTTCAAACAATATAATTTTATGCGACCGCGAAGCAATGATGACAGTGATGACACGGACTCAGTTGACAGTTTCTTGGTCGTTACGGCCGTCCATAGATACCGCCCTTAGATACCGATGTTTATATCGCACTGCTAGATGAAAATAGTAGTAACTCAAAATACAATGCATGTCAAAATCAACTTTAATTCAACTTCTTTGAACTTAAAACCAAACTAGCCATGATTTTGAGTTAATACTGTTTGGATCTAGCAGTGCGACATGGTGATTGTGCTCGTGTTCTATTCGACCTGTCAAAAGGGCAACTTGTCTAGCCTTTGTGTCAAAATAGTACCGCGTATCGACCGTAGTCGTCAAACCTATCGAGTGATAGTGATCACTTTTCAGCGTGTCAGTTGTAACGAGTGATATATCACGTGACTTACGTCATTCCCATACATTTTTCAATGACAACACATGTCGCCAGTGATCACCTAACGCTAGCGTTCGTGAACGATGGCAACTTGTCTAGCCCCACTGGTTAGTTTAAAAGCATAGGGTATTAACTGTCCGGCTCAAATTTGGTTTTGTATTCAAATTTAAATTTTTGAGGGATACCTACTCATACACTTTTTCGCATTCATATTTTTGTGGGAATAATGTATGAGAAATAAGCATCCATCCATAAAAAAAAATTGCGTACTTATAATGGTAGTAATATGGCATTTGGTATTGGTTCGATTCCTAACAATATTAAACGTAGTATCCGAACGTCCATAGATATAAAAAAATATATGTATAGCCACTATGTAGTAGTTAGCCAAATGAAATAGTGAATCAAACGTGCTACTCAATAAAAAAGTAAGTTTTTATGTCCTACCTACCAGTTAAAACCAGTCAATTAAATTATGTAGGCGACAGTATCTACAATGAGAGCATAGGTGCTCTGTTACATATCCCTTGATCATAATTATACCAATATCGACCACTACACGTATCAAATATTAGAGTTTAATTACCCAAATCGCATTTAAATATTTGCATCAGTGCTCATTGACTAAATCAATTAGTTAAATAGGATCGTTATAGATTGGTTCCTGAAATAGAATTGTGGAATCGTTTCGGGTCGCTGATGCGCAACTGATTTAGTCAGCGATATCATCATTTGCGTAAATACATAAATTGTATGTTTGAACGCTCACTTGCTTACCTACTATAGTAATGCTCAAGGTGTGCTCTGAATTATGGATGAGGTGATATATCATCTTGAGGTAGCGGTGGTATTTATGTATTACTTATTTATGTGTATGAAAAGAGATAAGCGTTTTTAGTTTAAAATGTGCAGTTTATTCATGTAATCAATAAAACAGCAAAAGCATCTTCCAATTTTTGCAACATCGGCAAGTGTCTACAATCTTGTGAGAACTCCGATAGGTACGTAATGTCATTGCGTTATGGATAAAAAAAGGACTGTTATTTGATTAAAGTTAAAATTCTTACAGCCACATTCTCAGTTAATAAGGAATAAGTCGTTCCTTAGTGTAAATTTTTCATACACATGTTTGAAAAAGGAATGAGACACGAGGCTCTCCAGCGGTTGACCCGCCCGACCTGTGCCTTACGAAAACGTTGATAATAAAAGATGATAAAAGTATAACTTTCGAGGAATCCCGTTGGAACCTTCGATCAACTTTTTACTTTTGTCGATGAGTAATCCAAGTTATCATATCATGTTTTTTGTAGCACTCTGGATGGGTAGTTAAATCGCTCGGCTAATGAGGCATAGTAATATCAAAAATCTACATCATCATCATTCTCCTGCCCTAATCCAAAATTATTTGGGGTCGGCAAAACATGTAACTTTGCTAAGCTGCTACAGTTTTTGCTTATTTTCAAAAATCGACCTAAATTCTATAGTTAAAAATAGCAGTATAATATTTCATTATGTGATGCAATTTTAAATCTTTAAGTGCGTTGTCTAAAGATCTGGCCCCTACCATTATTTTCGACCTGCCTGCTCCGAACAGCCGAGGCTGGTGTCGCTCGGCTTATTGAACCGGTAAGTGATTTTTGCTCCCGACGCCGACGACACCGCGCCGTTAGCGCTTTGCATAAATGGCGAAAACCACCAACTTTGCCGACTATCGACTATATTTTCCGGTAACCCAGTAAGCATTCGATTTTATTTTGTTTCCGCTGTTGTGGCGTTTAAATGTGGAATGATCAACTTAAATTAGATGAATCGAGACAATAAGGAAGAATTTTTAATCGTTAGCTATCATAACTCAACTATGAGTTTTTTTTGATGGAATCAATGTATAATGTTTTATCTCGTTAATGCAGCCTTTGCCGCAGTAATAAAAAAAAGACTATCGCTCGGTCAGCTATGTAAACGAAACATTAGCCGCATAAAAAATCGAACTGGAACGCTAAATGTATTTTTCAGCATGAAAATATCGTACAAAGTGGCACCTACATAATGCCCTGTAAATTGGGTGAGTGTAGGTTGCCGGCGAATGGATAGCTGGAGGCGTCAATATTCTACGTGACCAGTTCCCTGTGTCGCGTACGGAAACATGTGTCGGAAGTGAGGACTATCTATTTGCCCATAGAATGGCGATCACGCCTTTGAATTGTTTGTGGGGACTTGCGCTGCAGACAGGTAACCCGATCGCATCTACATTCATACTTTGATATATTGCTTCTATTAATCGTATGATGTTTGTTTTCTTCATCTTCAAATGAGTTACCTACTGACAAAACAAACAGTTTTGAAACCAGATTTTGTTGACTTTTTTAGACAGTCATCATATGCTTATCGCGGGCAAACTAACGATCACAATCTCTGTGAATCAATGTTAAGTACTGCAGCGGATATCCTATTGCCACGTTTCAACTCTAGCATCAGATTAGCTATAAAACAATTATACAATTTTCAACGAGTATGTATTCCGAATTTCAACCAATTTCAATTGGGGCCTGGGTCAAAATCGTCTAACATGACTTGAATTAAACATACTGGAATACAAAATAACATGTGAAAAAAAACAATAATATCAAGTCACACATCAGTTTCTGGACATGTTCGAGAAAGCCGAGTGACACATCAGCGTGTGTATTTTCTTATTACTTATTTAATTTAAATAAGTCGGTATGTATGTATCATAAGATTCATAAGCTTATAAATTGTGCTATTTCGACTGTACTTCATTTTTGATTATCAATATTTGGATAAGTACACTCACCAACCAGAACGATTGTCTAAGTTCCTAAGTTGTGAGAGTAAATACAGTTTTAACTTAACGGTACTCGTTACGGTAGAAAACACTCACATTCGCTTAGGTTTCGAAATTCAAAAACAACAAAGAACGTCTTAAGAAACGAACAAAAAGCGTGAATCTAACTTCGTTGGCCGATTGGCTGCGCAAGCTTCCACGCCGAAATGGTTCGTAGAATAAAAATAAATTGTAAATACAATTCACTCCAGTGTGGATAGATACTTCGCTAGAGTTGTGTGGCTGGCCGAATCGGTCAATTGAAACACTAGTGCAAATGTCGCCAGCCAATCATGAGAAAAGATCAGTAGACAGTTAAATTCGCCTCAGTTGTATAAGTAAAAAATGCCGTAACTGGCTGAAGATCAGCACTGTTGGTGTCTGACACCTCGGCATTTGGCTTACCCACATTTGCGTGCTATGCCTGTTACCTTCATTGTTTTCTTGAATCATTTGTATATTTGTGTGTCTTGTGGTTGGTGAATAAATTTAATTATTTTTCATCTTCTTAAAATTCGTTCTTATTATCATTCTAATACATTAGAATCGTTATTTTTGTTAAAATAAAAAAAAAAACAATTGTAGATATTATTGGAAAGTTTGAAGAACCTACAGCGGTAATCCCAATGATAATGATAATTTGAACAATTTGTAGTGCTCCTATATAAACGCGTTAAAATAAATAGACATGTGGAGAATGTAGAGATGATTACATTTAATGATATCCACTGTTCAATAAAAAAACAGGTTTTCTGAAATACGAAACAAAGAAACAGTTACTAGTCACTTCATTCCCGTACCTTTTTTTTCTTCTTGCATTTATTCTATAAATTGTTTTTTGCTGTCGTTAACGCTTCACTTAAATGTTCATTTCATCCAGTGGGCCTAGTATGGCTGCGTCTATATCGTGTGTCAAATGTGGATAAAGCATCAGTCACTTTTTGACAAGTGTACTTATTTACGTGTCAGAAGGTGACGGACGCCTTATCCAAAATTTGACACGCGATAAACGCAGCCATATTAGGCCCCCTGTTTTTAGTATTTGTTGTTGTAGCAGGAACAGAAATACATCATCTGTGAAAATTTCAACTGTCTAGCTTTCACGGTTCATGAGATACGGTCTGGTAAAAGACAGACAGAAAGACAGACGGTCAGTGGAGTGTTAGTAATAGGGTTCCATTTTTTCCCTTTGGGTACGGAACCCTAAAAACAGAAAATACAATTATAAAACAGAACATCATATTATTATTTTACCACAGAAAAAGACAAATTATAGTATAGGCTGTATGGCGTATGCGGTGGTCTATTAAGCAGATAACAATGAAGCCGCTATCGATAGATTAACAATGACAGTTGCAAGATACCAATTTTATAACCTCCTTTTAAGTCTCCTTACTGTTACTTTTGCAGATTTCTGGTTGTACCTACCATGAATTCACAAATTGATTAATTAAAACAACCCTTAATGATAGATAGCGTCAAAGTGTAACAAAAAAAACTTAAATATAATACACACTCCTGTTTATGTTTTATTAAGTAATTTGCTTTGAACAAATAAATGATTTTGAGTCGATTTGATTTTGCTAAATACTTCCAACTTTAAATATTTTAATTTTAGTTCTGCTGGAGCGCTGTCTCTGCCAAGTAGTTGCCAGGCCGTAACGCCGACGATACACAGATGTCCTCCGTCCTATATTGGCCGAGTACACATTGCATGTCGCAACTTGTTTTTGTAAAAGGAAATAGTCCACGGACCTCGATCTTCTTCACCGCATTTCCACTTTATTAGATATGACTTTTTGATATCCATACTAATGTTAAAAATACATCTGTTACAAATATGTATGTATATCAAACTCGGTTGCCCCTCTAGCTCCGAACTATGTTTTTTAAGAGGGTAGGATAGCTTTAAGGGGGCTTCATATTAGTCACCAGCCGCGTATTATGGGCGTTTTTTCAGAGTGGATATGGAGTGTATAAAACATTCATCACCCTCGCACTTACATACCGGTCTGAAAGTGACAAACGTTTAATCCACGTTTATCCACATTGATAAACACGATCAGAATAGGCACACAGTACATCAGTTATTGCTAGATTTTTTATTGCCTGCATGTTTCATTTTATCTGATTTAAGGTTTTTTTTTAAAGTACGGAATATGGCACTGCATTGATTTTAATTCTGATACATCCAACCTAGCTATTTCCGCTACTACGTGAGCTGCAAAAGTCTGACAAGTAGACGTTTCGGAAGTAATTAGGGCATTTCTTTTCAAACAACCGACGACTGGACTGTCAGTAACCAGAGAGCTGCCACGTTTTAAGTTTGTTAGTTTTTAGCTACGTTCCAAAATAATCTGTCCGTATCGGGGTTATAAACTAAAAGTAGGCGTCCTATTTGGGGATATTGCAAGTCAAAGGAATGCATATAAATATAACAGCATTTAGAGTAAAGTGCTCGTAAAGAACCTACTCGTATAGTTTTTTTTTAAACTTAAACTTTTACTGGTATTGTACTTCTCTGTGGCGTAAAAATGTACACGATCAATTTATCGGATCATATTTATTTATTTTATAAAAAAATATCCGCGCCAAATGATATTATTTCCAAAGTTGGGCAACCAATGTATTTACGTATGCTAATTTAGTAAATCTGGTTCAATTGTGAATTTAAGCGATACGCTGCTGATGCAGCAATTTTGTAAAAATCAGTTTAATATTAACGACAGGCACCGAATAATTGCGGTTTCACATGACGAGGATTTTGGCTTCAATAAAGTCATGGTAATTAATCCAGTAAATCATATCGATAATACATGTATTCCGGTATTACTGCAGAGTTCATTTGGGGTAGTGACTGCGTATATATACCTTTTAATTAATCCATAATATTGACAAAACTTTGGATTACCGAAATTAAAATATTATTAGTTGAAATCGAATACGTTTTTTTTTTACTTCTGATAAGTTTGCTCTTGCTCATAGTCAAGAACAAAGAGTTATAAAAAGTTATAGACTTTATAAATAAAGTTTAGGTGTCGTTGAAAACCTTATATGTTTAATGGCGTTACAAAGAAAATTAGCAAAATCAACCGAATAAATTCGACCTACTTTACTTGGGTAATAGGAAATTGTCCAACAAAACACAAATACATTTAATAAATAAATACAATAAATATTGGTTCGTCGATGTTATAAAGACGGTTTAAACCACGTATACAAGTGTTATTAGAAATGATTTGGTCCAATGGACATAAATTGATAATTACTTCGATTGACAAAAATATATTTATAATTTGTGTAATAAAGTGTGTAAGTAAATAAATATGAACTACTTAATTCCATAAGAGCTAGTAATCGTATAATTATTAATAAATTACTAAGTGCTTATCTATCCTAACCACCGAAGTCAGAGTCAGTTATGATTGTTATGACCTTTATGAAAATTTTTAGGCGTTGCTTAGTGACTAGTTTGAAAAGAGAACGAGGTAATTGTCTCGAGTACGGCGTTGTTATTATTTAAAATAAAGTTGCATTAAGCAAAACGAGGGCTTATTGTTCCCTGCCAACTACATCAAATCAAAAACAACGTATAACACTGCCTCGATAGGACAATACGTGTGCGGATGCAGGCATAATTTACGGTTTACAGAGCACTAGTAACGGAATTGAAAACCCGGTAGCACTTATCGACGTGGTCTGCAGGGGTGTAGCGCCGAAGATCAGATATAGGCGGCTTCATTTGCAATTTGGTTCAGTGATTTCGTTCGGCCTCTCGACAGAGCGGCCGGCCCGACTCGCACCGGAGTGAATTATGCCCTATTGTTGTCCCTGTAGCCTACTGCACGGCGTTTTTTTAAGTGCAAGTTGCGTTTTATGGCTCTTTTGTGTGCCACGGTTACAGGTTAGCTATAATGCCGCTGTCAACCGAAAAAAGTTGTACTCGTTAGCTTGGAAAATAAGGATTATAAATCGCACGGTACGATAATGCTTTGGCTGTGTAAAAAAGGAATGTACAGAAGTTATTACCTTGTTCCATAATTATGGGTAAGGACCAAAAAGTTGTCCACGCTAACTCAATCAATTAAATTTTCTATGAATTTTTTCCGTTGTGACACGAAAATTTGCCATACAATTGTAGGGATATTTTTCTTCGCACAACGGAACTTTTTTCGTCTCCGTCGTTTGTATGGTTAACTGCGCTTAACTGTGGTCCAAGTTTTTGGTCCTCATCCATATTTTCTTTAATTTGGAAACTGTGTAATTAACGTGAAATAAATACTTTGAATAACCACTTACGTTAAGTTTCATCGACAGCAAGAAAAATTCTGTAACAGTATTTTTATTGTTGTAACGAAATAATTGGCTTGGCGGTATCAGAAATTCGATCTGTGGCTGTACGCTAGGTGTGACTACACTTCTGCCGGTTTATGGCCGTCGTCCGTTCCAATCAGAGGTTATCTAGCCAACGACTTTACAAGTATGGTCGGCAGAGACGGCATCCAATAACCGGAGGGGCATACATTGTTTGTTTACAGATGTTTTGTGCACTAAAACTAGGGAACGTTGGTTCAAAATTTCAGCGGTGCCTACGTGTGCGCGCTAAAACCATCTCGTATTTTATTTGATTAAATGTCATGTAATTACTGTTTATTTATAGACTGCAGATGGAAAGCTACGTTAACCAGGTTTCAAATTTGTATTAGGTTGGTGTAATTTTTGTACTCGTAGGTACAGTCAACCAATTTGATTCCTAGGCCACTATGGACTTTGTCAACGTGACGTTGTAAACCAAATCATAGGGAGTCTCTTACGTTTTGGTTGACAACGTCACTTTAACATAGTCCAAAGTGGCCTAGAAATCAAATTGGTTGACTGTACACGTTAACTTCAAAATCCTAAAAACAAAGTCTGGGGTAGTGTCCTTTGCTAAAATTAAGACAAACGTTAAATCAAATGAATTAGATAATGTAACTTTATAAAATATTCACGAAGATGTTTTTGAAGTCGCTACGGGCAAGTTAGTGGAACGGGACGGTCCGACCCGGGCGTAGTTCGCGTCACTAGAGTCGCACTCCGGATTTGTTTGTTCAAACTAGTTAAATGTTGGTCCAAACTTTATTTCGGATGTCAAACTTCAAGTCTTCGAGATGTTGTAGCCTTGTTATTGTTGTTCGAGTCTATTTTAGATAGTTTTGAAACTAGGACACGCTAAAGAGCGTGGCTCGTTCTTAAAATTATTGCATTATTTTTACAGTAAACAGGAACAATGGAATTAAAATTAAACATAGCAATCAAGAAACAATCTCAAAGATAACCAAGAATTCTGGTAACGGTTTTGAGAGAGCTTACTCAGAGTAAGGAAATTCTTGTACAACATTGTTTCTAAATTAAAACAATCTTATAATTGCACATTCTCCAACTTCATTGATGCAGCAAATCCTTAGAGAGGCGAGGGGCGGCAGGATCGCGGCACGGGGGGAGTACGAGGGGTAAGTTTTGAGGCGAAGTTAAGCCGATTAAGTGTCATTTCCGTACGGAACTAGCACTGTTCATTAAATATTTCGAGCGACTTAATTGCTGAGGTTGGTCGTCTGCTAAGTTTTGTAATGCGAACAGATTCATACCCTTTATTTTGTATCATACCGGTTCAGGGAACTAAAATTGTTCGCGAATGTTTTATCACGATTTCTTTTGACTGATGTAAACCTAAAGTAAAGTTATGGTAGTTGTTAAAGAATCTCCGTGTTCACGCCGTGTTTTTCCGCAAATCGAACAGAATAAATACTTATTCCTTCTTAGGGCAAACACACGGAAAATGGGCCGCATTCGTGCGGGCACAAAGTCCATTACAGTCAATTCGTCTAGACGCAGGCACGTGTTGAAACTATTCTCACGGGTAAGCGAATTACCTGAGCCCGATAAATAAAAGAAACTGCCAAGCTAACGGCCAAACTGAATAACAATTAAAGCAGTGCGGATAAAGTGATTCGGGTCTAATAAAAGTAAGGAGCGATGCTAATTAATTCTGATTTGTAAATAAATTCATACTAAATATATTAACGTGACAGTAACGTTATCTGTTCATTACGCTAACACCGGTAAACCGCTGAAACAATTTCGATAAAATTTGGGAACAGAAAATAAAAAGTTTCCGAGGAAGGACATAGGGTTTTTTTTGCTGCGCCCTGTAGCGATAAACCAATTTGACGCGGACGAAGTCGCGTGAAACAGCGAGTTTTTAAGTGTATTATCTAAGTATAACGATTGCCAATATGATTATCAATACAACTCAATATTTTTATGTAAATAATTACAATGACGTTGCGATGTATTCCCTTTGCATGTTCCTGTTTATTTCCATTAGTGATATTATTATGGATTACCAGCGAGTTGCCCTATCTACGCCACTGGAAACATCTAAGAGGAAGGCTGTGCCCTGCATCGCAAGTTGTTCGCTCTACGTGATTTGTGCTTGCTACATGTTTGCCGATATCAACCAATTTGTGCCCGATTATTGCATTAGCTGAATTATTAGTTATTACTTCTGCTGTGAAAGAAATCTTGTGAAGTCATTACTAACAGGTGATTCTTGTCTGAGATTATAGTATGTAGTTTGTTTACTGTATTGGTACCCTCGTTAGCATCGAATTGAAAATCAAAGGTTAAAATATAACCTGTGACGTCAGGAAAAATCCCAAGATGTTTTGTATTAATTTTTAATTCTTCACCCATTCAGTTTTAGGTCACAAAAAACAGCTATAGTTGTATATATATAAACCCGAAAAACATAATTCTCCTTTTCAGGGTTGGGAATAATCGGTTAGACCGCGTAAGAGCGAGTTCAAACTCGTAAAAATAGTTTGTCGTTGAAGTAATATCGCTAGAAAATCATCAGGCGGTGTTACTCTTAGTGAACATTCCAAACTAGTTTTAGTTTATTAAGAAGAAATTGATAAATATTCATTGTAAAGAAATATTTTTTAGTTGTTGAACTCTTACACCTATTAAATAATAAATAAAAGAAAATGACAACGCAATAAAGACGGACAGTATGGTTCTCGGTTCATTTATGTACGAGTAAGTATTTATGTTACGTATCTTGTCGTTTACTACATCACCCTATACAGGATGGTCATTCTATACCTATACACACACATGAAGGCATGTAACGCGGGGTATCTCCCTGTATGGCGATCGGTCCAGCGGCTCACTTTTTCAATATCCCGAACCTAATGGCCGCCAGATGGCAAGTTGGGTAAAGTGATGCTATCAAAAAGCGATAGGCCGCGGTTTCACCGGTTATCGGGGCACTTTGCGCCGGCACCGTGACATGGGTTGACTTATACAGCGTGTACACGAATTTACACGATCCGATTCCGATATTCGGAGTGCTTTTTGTCGACACCATAAGGTGCTACGGTGTCATGATTTTTTAGTCAAGGGATAGCCCTTAGTATGTAACGTGCTGCTTACATTCAGAGATACTGAGATGCATTAATTAAAAAATCCCATCCTCATCCTGGTGAGGGTATGAAGTATAAAAACCCTAACAAACCAGTGAAAAAAATAAATTGACTGAACCGTCGAAAAATACCACTGTATCATTGTTAAGTTCGAATAGGTAATTTATAAAACCTAGATTAGCGATTAAACTAATGAGTGTTTTGAGTAAAGATTTTCCACCGGTGAAAGAACTCTTATTATTGAGTCAAGACTTAATGAAAAATGTATAACTATGCGTACCTACTTATGCTTATCACATTCACCCGCATTACCATGCATAACGGTACCTAAGCCAGTGTCCGTAATAAAAATTCATGCAAAGGAGAAAATTAAATTTACTAGTATCCAGTTAAAACAGCTCTTCGTCTTTCTTGCTAAGTAGCTGCTCATTTTACGCTAGGTCTGGCAGCGCGCTACTTCCTACTTTTTTCTCTAAGGAGAACTCTTTTAAGCGTAATCCCATTACACGTCAGGGTCCCGTCATAGTTAAGTTTAGGATGTCGGCAATAAAATGGTGCTGGGAGTCGCCACGTGTTTGGAATGTTGCAGTTTTTTCTTAGTTTAAGCAGCGTTTCGGCGTATGAAACTTTAGGTTTGTGTGAATATCAGCGGCATTTTAGTAGCCCCGCCTGCATTGTTATTCAGTCGGCGAAGTCGGCGGCGCGCACGCCCCGCAGCTTATCGCCGGCCCCCAGTCGTTGTAAATTAAATAAATATACACCTAATGAGCGGAAATACAATGCATGACTAAGCTAAATAATTGCTTCATCTCCTTACTCGCAAAACGTTCCTTTATTCGTGCGAATTTGTGTAATGTAAACTGTATAATTACTGCCTGAGCAATTATAAATACGAGGATTTAATAGTTCAAATGGCGTAAGTTAATTTTGTGCAGCAGTGTTGGTAGTGAAAAACAAGTGTATCCACATTTTAATTTATGAAAAAAATAGTAGTGGATTAATTATAAATACGAACAAAATCTTTTGAACCAATTCAAGAACTCTTTGGGTAAGAGTGTCAAACCCATCAATATATAGTTTTCATTTACATCTCTAACATTATGGGATTGGCTGAGATGTCCGTCTCAAGACAAGTCATACATTTTTCATGACTTGTCTTGAGACGGACATCACAACATGACGTTTACTTTCAAGTGTGTCGGGATGGGCGTCTGGGGCAAGACCCGGTAGCTATATTACGATTAATACGGTCCCTTACAATCCTAAATCAAAAGATCGCAGTTTTGTAAATAAAAAAAAAGGTTAGGTATAGCGTCGAAAGCCCACGACAAATCATATTTACATAAATTACAATATAATAGAAGTGAATATTTAAATTTGAGATTTTAAATTTATTATTCGGAAGCCGAGACACTATTTATTGCCAACTTCCTTTTAATGTTTATTCAAAGGAGAAAGACAAGTTGAAAAATATGGGTTTGAATGTTTGAATCCACTTTTACTGAGTCGGAAGAAAGTTATGATTGAGGGTGACTTTATGCGATCGGACTGGTTTGTAAGAAGTTTGTTCTTAGACGGATTACTCGCCCGTGTCCCTTCCAGACGATCGGTAGGCAGCGGGAAACATTTATCACGGACTATGAATTGTAATTTTATAGGTTTTGGCGCCATGGAATACAAATTCAAACCGCTTCATTGACAATGGTAAATACGTTGATACTTTATCTTTATTGTTATAAATGTGAATGTGAGTTTATTTGATCATTCTGCCGTGATTGCAAAGAAGGTGGCTAACTGCAGAATAATAGTATTAGCATTTTAAATGATATGTGGTTACCAATATAGTTTAAAATGCTTTGACTACTTGCATCTAGCCTTAGACAAGATGCATTTGGCGTGCGTTATCCCTATCCAAAATGTATAGGATCCATATTATTTTCTCAGTTTTCGAAAATCGATTACGTTATCGTTAAGCAACTTGTCTAGCCTCAAATAGCAGTTAGTCGCCTTCTTTGGCTTTACCGGCAGCAACAGTATGCTGTTTTTCACGCCAATATGAACGACTAAATGGTATTTTTTTTGCATATAGTCTAGCTGAAGTGCAAAAAATAATTTGACCATTACGAGTAAGGAGTCACAGGAAAGATACTTTAAAAAAACGCACACGGAGGGTTCCGTACCACCGCACAGTGGGTATTATTATAATCCAATTAGAATTCAATTTCGAATCCAATCAGCCCGAACCCTATTCACACTTGACAATTTTTTGTATTTATTGTTTTTCTTCAGTGCTTGTAATATACAAATTTTGACGCTTGTATATTTTGACCGTTTTTACGATACAACAAAACTCGTAAAACATTTCATGTATGGGGACGCCCTTTTTTATTTCACTTTTTTTTTTTATTTGTTTGCAAATACCTACGTAATATAACACATAAAAAAAATTCACTATCTATTATGGTTCAAAACATATAGCTCTTTAAAGTTAGGATAGACGGACGGATGGACAGCGTAGGCATATTTAAAGGGTCCCGTTGGGTTACTAAAAAGGATAAGTACCTACATACTTAGAAATCAAGCGTTCATAATATTCTCAATTTATAATGTTTTGCTTGTTTCCAAAAGCTATTTTGTCGTAGAAATAACGAGATCATTTCACTCTTCACAAGGCATCACTTTAAGCCCAAATGTGAAGTGTAAAGCGGCGTCCTCTATTCACTGTGAAGTATTATTAAATTCAAACGGAGCCTTTATAATTTATTAATAATTCATTCACCTCGGAAAATTCTATTGTAACCGTATTTTCAGATCCATCACATTTTGACGTGACAACGTCTTAAATTAGGTTGCGGCTGGGAGTCACTTATGAAAAAGTGTAACGCTCGGTAACGTTACGATGAGTCACCGAACGAGAGAGAGGCCCGCCGAATGCCTTGCGTCTCTCTCCCACTCAACTATGATCGGTCTGCCGCGCGCGCAGCACTAGAGAATTAGGCGCATTGAATCGGCGCATGCTTGTGTCTCTGTCTTTGTCTTTCTCGAACGTTCTTGGCGTTGGAAAAACAAGAAAGCGTCATAATACAAGTTCACACGTGTGGTTAAAGTATCGTCAGCTGTGTCTGTAGTGAAAATGTGGAGTGCTTAGATTCGTCATTTACAACAACTACAACAATAAAGGTAAATAATTGTACACTGATATTTCATTATCGTAAACTATGATTGATTGATTAATTGTTAGATTGACACAAAAGTTGAGAAACTGAGTTTATAGGTTATGTCATACTATTGATAAATGTTGATAGTGTTAAGTAAATTATTAGTTTAAAATTAATTAATTAATTAATTATTATTTTACAAATTTTCATTGATTTCAAATTTATTTAGCAAAAATTTGAACCTTCGATCTGAATAAATGTTTTGATTTTCGAATTGATTCTTTAAAATTACAAATATTAAGAAAAAGTGGCAGATATAAGAAAACTTGATTTAAACTGTGTTGAGCAAGAATTTTAACATCTAATTTAAGTAAATGTTTAAATTTTCAACTTCATCATTTACAATTACAAATTTTAATTAATTTCAAATTTATTTAGCAAAAATTTGAACCTTCGATCTGAATAAGTGTTTTGATTTTTATATTTCTATAGTTAAAATTTGTGCAATTCTTATTTTCATTCAATTCCTTGTTCCTATTGTGCAATTTAATTATATTCATATCAATAAATATTCTACCGAGAAAAAGACGTTGTCACGTAAAATCTTCGCCCGTAAAACCGACTTTACAGGCAACCATTTTTTTTTTTATTGCAGTATCCGATTCTCTCAAAATAAAATGTTTTCAGTTCGTTAAAAATGCAGCTCACATTTTAATACGAGATTATTTTTCGTACGATATTAATCTCTAGGATAAAAATGTGTTTGAATTTTTTTAAAGAGTTTTTGCAAGCATACGTCCTGAAATAAAATAGAATAGGTACGCTTCAAATATTAAGCACGCGAGAAATATTGAGCCTCCTCTGGCAGTCTAGTTAAACAGTGTATTTTTCTTGTGTGTACTTAATATTTAATCTACGTAGCAAATTGGTGGCAGACCGTCATTAGTGACGTGCCAATGTTTTCCAAATTAATGAAATCACCCCAAAAGTAATCAAGTTTACCAGAAACTAAGAAAAGTTTTATTTAAAAAACCCAGGATATACCACAGGTACAACAAATTAGTAAGTTGTAAGAAAGTGAACAAAATAAAATGAAATAAACTGTACATAAAAATACGTTGCAAAGTTAGGAAAAAATATTTTTATACCACTTACGTCGGTAGAATTGGAGAGATTGTTTTCTTGCCAAAAGTGGATTTTTTCCAGTAGCAGATTTCATCTAACTTGTGTTCATTTACAACAAATTTTTATTATCTATTTTGAATGTTATTTTTTTTGTATATCAAAGACATTTTTTTTTAATTCATTTTGTCTGCCATTAATTTGCTACGTAGATAACGGGGTCAGTTAATAATAGAGTTGCGGCACTTGTCCCACCGCCGACGATGAGCGGGAAGCGAGTTGAACCAGCGATCAACTATTAATACACGTGTCTCTTTTATTGACACATGATCTATATTTTTTGTTTCGACAAACTAGTGGAGAGAGTTCTCGCCGATAGTATGAACAGCCAGCGATCTACCATTAATTACGTGTCTATGTGTTTTCTTTATTAACACGGGATCTATAGCTTTTGTTTTTTTCTTGATAGAGATAATACTCGATAGCTAATCGCTTTCTCGGTGGCAGTGGCACAAGTGCCTACGTGTACCACTGCATATGTGTTGACTGTGCAATATTTTGCATGTTGCACTTTACACTTACTTCGTATATTTAGCAACTTATTTATGACGGTACTTAATTCGGTAATACATTTTTTTTAATCTGAGGTATAGTAACCAGTAAGGGGCCCCGAGCCACTCAAATCGGCGTTGTACGGGCGCAGTCGTAAAACATCTTTCTATCAAACAACATGGTTCTGGCAACTTGATTGAAAATACGTGTAAAATTTAACACAAAACTATTCCTAAAATAATGGTTTGTAAGTAATACAAATATTTCAGTAACTGTTTCTAAGACTACCAGAAGACATTTTTGTTTAAATTATTCCTAAATTTGTTCTTTAAGTGGCTTATTGTTAATTATAATTCGGTAGAATCAGTAGGCCGATGCTTCAGTCATGAAATAGTTAAGTCTGATTTTCTATTCAAAGATTAAAAAAAAGTTTATTAGGAATACAAGTAAGTGCATGTCAATTAAGGTACCATTAACAGTAATCCACTTCGTGCTCGTACTAGTTACGAAGGCGTCAGACCGTTTGAAGCCATTAGATAAAGCATCCGTGAGGATAAGAAAGGATGAATTTTGCTCTGGAGTGTTCATGAAAGTAGAGGAAACACGATCTCTTACACCATTGTAGATAGGTATATTGATCTGGGAACGTACGGCTTGTTTCGTGCGAGCAGATCCTTTGAGGCGCACTGGCGGACGGCCTTTGAACAGAGCTCGAGCGCATTTTGATAGCGGTATAGATTCAAGCACTGAATAGATTTTTCCTCTTATTTTTCGCTCATTCTGAACATGAATAACCAGCGTTTTCCTTCGGAATTAAATGTTTGAATTTATTTGGTACGGAATATGTTTGTTGTTAGTGTTTTCATTCTAATTTTGAGAATTATTTACATATATTTTATACCATAATTGTTTTACTAGGGGGCCTAGATACAATGTTTAACTCTTGCTTTTCCAGTCAAAATGATTACTAACTAACGTTAGCTATTTCGTCACATCGGTCGTTTATTTTTACTTCATACATTTTGTCTATTTTCGAACAGCGTTAACGTTAGCATTACCAGTTTACTTAAGCGTACTTCTGAAAACAAAAGATTTCTGATGTTTCCATTTCCACTGATTTAACTCTGAATTTGAAATCTAGACATGCGGGACAGTGTTAAGCCAAGGCAAGAAAGGAGAACTGGCGAGCAGCACCCGTGTGTAATATAATACACGAAACATTTGAAGTCACTTTTGAACCCTACACATACTACATACATTAAATCACGACTATTTCCCAGAGGGGTAGGCAGAGACCACTTCTTTCCACTTGCTACCATCTTGTCAAATTTCTTTCGCTTCAAGGTATATAAAGGAAAAAGCAGAGGAAAATATATTTATAAGGTTAGAATTTTTCCAATCAATCGATTTTACTAGGTAAAACTAAGCAGTTTGCAAATTTATACTCGTAAGAGCAAAGTTTATTTACATAAAGTGATCATATTATCCCACCAAAAACATTAATAGAAAATGGAAGCCAAGTTCAATTTTATGACAATATTCTGGTGTGGCTATTGACTTAACCGACAAAAGACTTGAGATCTAAAGGGGTGCCGAGTTCTGTAGAAAATCGTAAAATGTACTTGTTTAACATCACTACATAGTATAAAACAAAGTCGCTTCCCGTTGTCTGTCCCTATGTATGCTTAGATCTTTAGAACTACGCAACGGATTTTGATGCGGTTTTTTTTAATAGATAGAGTGAATCAAGAGAAAGGTTTATATGTATAATAAATTCTTTTTTTATGTACGGGTGTTACAGAAAACTCATATAAACCGAAGCGAAGCGAGGGCGGGTCGCTAGTTATTAAGTAAATTTACATTACAATTTCTTGTTTTTTTCTGCAAGAAATGTGTTTTTTATTAAAAAGTGCATTTTTTTAATTTTGTTGATCATATTATTGACACAAAGTACATAACTTACCTATGATCCGTAGAACCTCAACATTTGATTTGGCTGACACTGTAGTGCGTTAAGCCGTGCGTACATAGCTAAATATAAAATGAATGTAAGGATATTTAAGATCTTAGACATTTTTGATGTATGTACGTAAAAAAAAGAGCAATTTAATAAATGTTCCACTTATAAATAAATTTATAAGTGGAACATTTATTTAGTATATTAACCAAATGACTAAATAAATTAACATTCTTTACCTTCGCTTTACTTGTTTTTAAAACAGCACATCATCTAATTAAAAAAAAAAAATACCGCCGGTATTTTATAAAAGTTATGATACCTACGATACATTTTATGGTGGATCATTGTAAACAAAATTCACGATAAGCCACCGAGTTCGTGCCTAAAGGAAATTTTAGGGGACACGTGATGATTTCTTACAAGGAAAAATAATATTTGATCACATTAATCGAACATTCTATTTGTCTTTTGGCTCCTGACCCCATCCGGGCGGAGAGCGTTCGAGAATTTCAATTTAGGCGAAGAATGTGCCGACATAACGTGTGGACCGAGATATTTTGATAGCACATGTTCCTCGTGAATAAATTTCTTCCGCGCTTTAAAACTTTTAAACGGTTTTTTATTTTACCAATACGTTAAATTACCAGGAAACTTCGTTAAAGTTGGGGCATGTTTGCGTTGGGAAAGTTGGCAGGTTTTTGCAAGCAAAACCAGTTTTGTGCTAATAACTTGGTTAAATTAATAATGAATAATGATGTTACCAATGCATTGTTAGCGAAAAACTGCATCTACCAAATTAAACAATACTTAAACGTTTGATGTTTTAAATGGAAACGAAACTGACAAAGTATTGTTGTAGACAAATTAATACGAGGTCACTAGGTATTTTGTCATCAAATAAAAAGTTTTATAGTCTAGCTCTGATGTAAGTAGCGTTTTATAAATAGCAGGTTGGAATTTTCAATTTGCAAGAGGAATGCGGCCGCGGAAGAGGGCTAAGATCTGCATGTATGGGAGCTCCTATCGGCTTCCGATTTATTCAAGTAATTTTTTATCCGTTTCTTACGAATACACTACTTAGATATTTATGTAATTAAATCCTCAACCCTTTGTTTTTAAAGGGCCAATGTGTGTCGATAACACATTAATCTAGGGATCCGTATATACAAAACTTAAAACGTAGGTACGTACTTTGATACACATTTTAGTGTTTTACCAGGTACGGAACCCAAATTCATGTGTACTGGTTAAATGTGTAGGCAGTTTTTTTACAGGTTGTCGAACGACTTGATATTCTCAATAGCTGTGTGTTATGCTAATGTCAAGAAATAAATACCTATGCAAATATTTATTTCATAGAAGATTTATATTGTATGTTAGTATTCTGTAAGCTGTATCAAATTCATTATGACTATAAACCCCAAATGTATTTATGAGGGATCACGCCATGAATAAATTTTATTAACGAAATTTTGATGCGTGAAATAGCGGTGGCAACTCTGACCAAGTTGCAAATAAGTTTTATTTCTAACTTAACACTTGGCACCTACTTTTAAATAATAAAGATTATAATTGACTACCGTATGTTTTACATTACTGTCTTTTAAGGCGCTTTTGATGATGGTGATTTGGAAAACAGTTTTAGGTAGGAATCATTAGAACTTATCGTAAGTAGTGGCGGTATTAGGGGTGGGCTATGGTGAAGGCTATATGCCTCCCCCCGTCCTTAGTTCGACATAAATATAAATAAAGGCAGGTTTACAATGTAGCTGTATGATAATACACGAAAACAAAATCCCCTCTAAATGTAATTCTAGAGATTTCAGCCACTGGTTGCAAGGTTTTAAATACAAAGAAGACGGAAGTCTTCGTGTTTAAAGAATAGCGTAGGTACACATACCGCTTCATCGACACAAAACTGATATTATACACTACAATGCAACATCAGAGGACATCACGCACCCGCTACGGATTCTTCAACAAAGGTGTCGGATTATTCACATGCGCTTTTTTGAAGGATTTGTTCGACTTTTCACGGTGCAAGTGGCATTACACCGCATTTCCTACAATAGATAACAGCCTGCCCGTGTTCAAAATTCATTTAAATCCCAAATGAATACATCACGCCCAATAATTGAGCAGGCACTGGCAAACATAAAAGTTAGACTCTAATAAACAAAACCCATAGCGGGTGCTGCGAAGTAGATAAACCCTTATGGACGTTGAAGACAAGTGACAACGGTCACGTTTTTAATTACCCGGTCCCCATCCGTAATGTGTCACTAGGGGAGTCTGCACTCTGTACGTGGAACGCGATTTTTCGAGGCGTCATTGATGCTTTACGGATAGTGTGTATTTTATAAGTAGTATTTATATTGGCTATGCCGTGCGTCTCGTTTCAATAATGTTATTCACAACAAATTTTTACTCATACGTAGACTTAGTCCTTTAAAGCTACAGGAAATTAAGCTAAAAACACTCAGACTTTTCCTTCAAAAAAGAATTAAATACCCCTCTTAAACAACTTCAGGCACCCTTTTTATTTAATATTCATAAAAACAGGTCAAGCAGCCTTACTTTCGAAAGCTCGGCTTTAAATCGTTGAAACGCCAGCAGCCAAAAGCGAACTGTAAAGAAAAACACTCTTAAATAGACTTCTTAGCAAGTTCGCGGAATAAAACATTAAAAGCAACAAAATGGAGCTAAATGTGTTGTTATGAGGCGGCACCGTGGAAAACTATTTTCCGGATTATTTGTGTAACTTCCCCAGTCTGCCCAACGAGTTGTTATGAAAGAAGTTATCGCGCTTGAACATTTTAAAAGCTTTTGCATTTCTTGGATATAAAATACTTAAAGTTGAATAGTTTCCTACAGTTTTAATTTTTTCTCAAGGTGTTAATCTCAGGATGTTAAAAAACGAAATTGTTGACTCCCGTCGAAGAGCACTGGTACTTGAAAGAACTGCTAAGTTTATTGTTTCAGTTATTACTTGTCCATAAACAACGCTGTCGGTCTCGTAAGACGTAAAATGTTTTATCAATAAATAAAATAAGTCCCTCCCTGCGTCGGACAGCATCAATAAAAGTCTTATTTCGGTTCGGTGTGAAGGGACCGCTTAAATATCCTTTGTTTTCGAGATGAATCACGTAGTGGAAAATTCGATCAGATGGCCATTCCATTCAGCTTTATTCATAAATCAATAGGTATCTTATGATCGCTACAGTGATTTTGACTTTAAACTCGTTAGGGTATAGGATTATAATTGACTTTAATATTAAATTCTACTGATACTCGATTTCCAATTTTTTTTTTAATCATTCCAGTCGAGGAATTAAGTTACCTATATTTATATGTGACGTATACCTGTAAATATAAGTTGGTTGGTCCTACTTATGTACTACTAATATTATAATTGCGAAAGTGTATGTGTTAGTTTGTTACTCCTTCACAAAATAATAGTTTATACCCCGGATTAACACAGGCTACTATTTATTTGAATAAAATACGCAGTTCTCGAGGGAATAACTTTAATCAAAATCTACACGAACCAAGTCGTGGGCAGTAGCGAGTAAATAAATATCCGAGTATATCAAATTACACTCATTGTAGTCATATTCATTTAGTACCTAAGTGTCAGGAATCGGTGGTGTTATAATCACATTCATATAGTTTCCTAAGACTCCTTGTAAAAAAATAATAATATTAGTGTTGGTGTTATCATATAATTATCATTCACACACGCTACAGACAAAGTGGAAAAACTATAGTAACTGACATGAACCTAAACGTGAAAAACATTTAAAATCAAATTTGCAATATATTAAATTATTTGAATTTGAATTATATCCAAATCATAATATCAATGAGGATCAAAGTTAAAATCGAATTAAAAATTAAGTTTAGATACAATTTTGGTAAACAAAATAAAAGCTATAAATAAAAATAACACACCAATGAACAAAATAAGGTGTAATTTCAAATTACTTTAGTGACTCTCGGTCCCGTAGTAAAATTATCTTTATTTCATGTACAAAGGATTGATGATTCTGTTGACAAATTTCTTTGAATGGTGGGCCTTATTATTTAAAGTGTGTATAGAATAGAATGGAATAGATAAAGTTTAGGAAGAGTATAAGTATACACTGGCGAGCAAAGACAATACATTTTATCAACTAGACAAAGTATGCTAATATTTTTTTAAATAGCATCAGTCAAACTTTATAGATTTTGATTGTTTTAGATAATACTTAGAAAAATGTATTTAGACTTTAGGGATTTCGCAGAGCTCAAACGCGTAGTGAGTGAGAGAACGAAGCAGCTAGACCAGAGAGCTCCCAAGTGATTTAATATAATTTAGCTGCTAAGCAAGTTTTATCTTCTGTTTTTATCTAACACCGAATAAACTACCTTCGTGTGAATGGACTAGTCATTTGGTTTTAAAACAAATGAGACAGGAGTTTAATGGAAGTATTCACGAATATTACAAAATTACTACGACATTTTCATCGACCAAAACCCTTAAATATATATGTATATTAATACTGTAATAAATTTTGTATGGTTAAGAAGAACCTTCATCAAAAAATCCATGTTTCATTTGCCAAATTTCCATTACATTTTTGCATTCTCAAAAAGTAAATGGTTTCGGAAAAAAACTATTTAAACTGATGAAAATTTGGCAAGTGAAACAGTTGGGAAACGAAATTCGGGCTAAAGACAGGTCACCATTTACTTTCGTGAAATTTGCAAATAAATGCAAACAGATAAATGTGTAAATAAGTAGAAAATTAAAAATACCTACCTATCACGTAGTGCCACAGAATTTCAAGAAAATCAGTAAGTAATAGCGCTAAGGAAATACATTTAATTTGAAGACACATGGAAAGCAATCTATGTCCGTCAGCAACGGAAGTCAAGAGGGTGATAAATAAAATGGCTCCCCCTTTCCCCAATTTTATATAAACACGCGTCCCGTCCGCAATCTGCATGTTTATGAGCAAATATTCTATAAACAAGTCAAAAGGCCAAGGATAAGGGCTGGGATGCAAGTAAACGTTACCAAAAAAAATCTATGTTTTATGGCATCGTAGGTCAACGAGCATACTGGGCACCTGTGGCCTGTTTCATAAAGCTACAAGTTACAATTTACAGGTTACAAGTTTCTATTTGACACAACCTCGACCAATGACGAACAGCCATTTGAGCAGTGTGGCCAGTTTAGGTCTATAAAATTGTTACTTGTAGCTTTATAAAACGTGCCCCAGAAGGTAAGTGGGTTCTTCTTAGGATCATTAACGGATATTTGCAAACTCAAGATTACGTTGGCAACCTGAGGACTATGATAGAATAAAATAATTAAATCAGTGGATAGTTTCACTCAAATTAACCGAGTCCCAAACTAGGCTCTAGGCTTGTAGAATATGTACTAGACAACGATAGACATCTAATATATAAATTTGTCGTGTCACAGTGTTTGTAACAAAACTCCTCCGAAACGGCTTGACCGTTTTTTATGAAATCGTGTGTGTATATTCAGTAGATCTGAGAATAGGACGTAAATTTTATTTCTTAAGGTTTGTAAAAAAAAAGAAATACACCCGTGTGGTGCCGGGTGCGGACAGCTGGTACTTATATAGATAAATTCACACTTAAATAGATAGAAAGCATCCAAGATTCAGGAACAAAATACTCGCTTGCCTCAATCAAATATTTCCCTATACCGGGAACCAAACCAGGGATCGCTAGCTTCGAAGGCAGGGTCCTCTGTGCTAGTCATTTCAAACGAACTCATCCGGTGTAGGCCACGCTTTACCTCAACACCTGGGACACCACAATGCGAATACTGCTACTTAGTTAGTATGTATTTTAAGAATAAATCATCCTGTGTTGTTTTTACCTCCAGTCGGTACCAGTCTCTAGCGCACTCGCATTTAAGGTATTTGTACCTAATATAAGTTTTTCATAAGCACGATTAGGCTGCGTTTCCACCAGAGCTGTGCGAGCCAGCAAAGCGGTGTTGCGAGGAAATATCCACCAATAGGATAGTGAGGCTAGTAAAACAAATGAATCCTATTGGTGCATTTTTCCTCGCAACACCGCTTCGCTGCCTCGCACAGCTCTGGTGGAAACGCAGCCTTAATATCCTACTACGAAGAATAAAACTGGCTTAACGCTGGTTTTAGTGTCACGCGGACCGTCGGTACGGATCGCTCCGCACAGACCGATCTAATACAGATAATGACGGTCGTCCGCGCGGACCCGTCCGCATTACTCTAAAACGCTCCCTAAGTTAATATAGATCAATCGATCCGTACTGACGGTCCGCGTGACACTAAAACCAGCGTAAGCTGTGCATGAAAACTAAAATTTGAACCATTCTATTTCACATTAGTACAGTGCGATAGCTCTTAGAAGACGCTTCTAGTACTTGTCGCTTACGCTTATCTTATCTTATCTTATCTTTTGTATGGGGTCCTTACGGATACACTTCGACCCTATGGGATCTTTTGTGTAATTACCCCTCTTTTAGCTCTTAATCTAATGCAGCCTCCACCCCTTCCAAATAGCGGATAGTGGAGTGCAATGGCAGAGCCTTGAAATCGTTCGGTTCTGGGTAGCCACAACCGAGTATTTTCATTCTTACTCCGGCGAGTGCGTCACATTCACACAATAAGTGTTTCATTGTTTCCACCTCCTCGCCGCACATTCTACAATCTGTGTTGTCATATAGGCCCATCTTTGCTAGGAGATGTTTGACTCCAAAGTGCCCTGTAAACACTCCGATAACGAATCGGAGTTGTCTTCTGCTGAGTTTCCAAAGTTTTTTGGTCCAGCTCCGGTCAACTCTTTCTATGAAGAGCTTTGCATGCCCTAAGCCTACCGTAGTTTTCCACTCCTTCTGGTGGTTTTCTAGGGTGTTATCGTTCAGGGCTTCTTTTATGGTGCCCGGCGAGGGTGCCACAAATGGTTCTGGTTCGACGTATGCGTCCTTGGACCCTTCCCTTGCCAGCTCATCCGCGGCTTCATTTCCGGGATAGCCTTCGTGTCCTGGAATCCACATCAGTTTCACTTTGTTGTGCCTACCAAGCCTGTTTAAGGCTTGGATTCCATTGTAGACTAGTTTTGAGTCTACTTTAGGCGCTGTCAGTGCCTTTAGTGCCGCTTGGCTGTCACTTAGAATGTAGATAGTATAGATTAAGAGCAAGTGAGAAGAGAACCAACCCGAAGCACCTTCTTAGTGCTCACAGACTGTATAGTTAAATTAAGATAGTGTATAAAGAATTCGGTTATAGTGAATAAAATACTTATTTATAATTATACAGACTTCATTCAACATGGTTTCAGAAGTTAGAATAAGCAATAATTGACGTTAAAATCCAATCGTGTCATTTTGCCAACAATTTGAATGTCGCGTTAATCATTGCGGTCGTGGGATTAGGTTATATCAGGCAGTTTTGATCATCCCTGGGGAGACCCAGCTAGTGGACGACTGTTGATTGTTTTAAACTTTAAGGTTAAAGTTTTAGCGATATGTGACCGAAACTATACTGCGTAATTACTAATAACATGTCACCGAACAGTCTGCTTAGCAAACGTGATTAACCAAAATCTCGTTTGCGATCGACTTTAAAGCCTTTATTTAATATAGCGACCCACCCTCTCTTTGCTTCGGTTTATGTGAGTATGATATATAGCCTTCCTCAATAAATGGGCTATGTACACTGAAATAATTTTTCTAATTGAACCAGTAGTTCCTGAGATTAGCGCGTTCAAGCAAACAAACAAACTCTTCAGCTTTATAATATTAGTATAGATAATTAGTGGAGCGGGTAGACATCATGAAATGACTATTTAAAGCGCGTTTTTTATTAATTATAATAATTTTATAAGTTAAATGTTCTCATTGTGCCCCCAGCTTTATAATGTAGGCACGGAGACAGCAATACACCAAATTGCATGCAAATAAGCTAAGAGTGGGCCATAAATACGACTATTGTTTCCTTGGGTTTAGCCGCGACTCCATTTCCTTATTGTCGAGCATGGCAAAATATTTTATGAGTTCTTTGACTGCTGCTATTTTATCTCATGAAATTTGGCAAATTTAACGGCTTTTTAAACATAGAGGAGCTGGGCTCAATGTAATTTAATCTCCGCTACAAAGAGATGGGTGGTTTTTATGAGTGAGATTGTTTATTAACCTGTTGTCATCAGGTTATCACCTTGCTCAGACAAATAATAGAAAAAAAACAGGCGGCAATGTCCCACCAAGTGACCTAGTTCCAAACTAAGCTCTAGTCGTGTACTATGGATACTAGACAACGATATAAATATTTAAATATTTACTTAAATATATTAAAACATCCATGACTCAGAAACAAATATTCGACTCATCGCATAAAATATCAACCCTAACCGGGATTTGAACCTAGGACCGCTAGTTTCTTAGGCAGGATCGCTACCAACTAGGGCAACGCATCGTCTTTATGTCGTAGTCGTAATAAACCAATTATAATACGTATTCGTATTTTTTTTAAGTGATGTATTTATTTATTATTATTATTTATTTAAACTTCTTTCCACAAAATACAATAAAGTACAAATGGCGGACTTAATGCCAATTCTCTACCAGTCAACCAGTAGGCAAAACAGAAAAAAAACCAAGGTCGGTGCGAAGAAAAAAGCGTTGAAAAAAAATTGTTTCAATAAAATATATACAAGATACGGGTGTATAAAATATAAATATACGTAAAAACAGATGACTAATAAGCATATATTCATACTTAAATAAATATAATAATATATATAATATATAAACAGATAAGGCGATGTGTGTTAAATCGATTTACGACTGCGCTTGTTCCAGCAGATGCTTATGAAGCATCCGCTTGAAAGCTCACTTGCTTGGGGCTTGTCTGATGCTCAGTGGGAGCTCGTTCCAAAGACGGATGGCCTTACATTCATATTACATATTCATTCATATTATTTATTATTGGATGTATTACATTCATATTTTTTATTACTTAGATAGAACAAAACTGCTTGAGATTACAGTTATTAAACCTGAAAGCAAATAGTAGATCTTACGTCAAACAGAAAAACATATAATATTATGTGTAAATTTGCTGATAGCATCTAGTAATAGCGGATAGCGTTGCGGGTGGTAGGGCCTTGTGCAGGGTCCGTCCGGATCGCTACCACCATCTTATCCATTAACCTACCGCCAAACAGCAGTGTTCGCATTGTTATGTTCCGGTTTGGGGATAAGACAGCCGGTGCAATGACTAGCATAGAGGCATTCCATCTTAGTCCTCAGGGTTGGCAACGCATTTGCAGTCTTAGGATTGCATTGCAGTCTTATGAATGCGAATGTCTATGGGTCACAGTTTCTACTTTCCATCAGGTAGCCTGTGTGCTCGTTTGTCTTCTCCATGCCATAAAAAAAAAAAAAAAAAAAAAAGTAAGATCAGTAAATTATTATTATCTATGGTCAGATACAGAAAGCACAACTCCCTGACACGGCACGTACCTATGTTAACAGACTTCTCTCTCTGCAGCCTGGTAGGTATCTTGGTAGAAGTACCTATTGCCCCGCTCTGCTTTTACAATGTTTATTTTTAAGAGACTAATTTTATTCTACTTTTATTTTTTTACCTTTAAATAAATAAGTACGTACGAGAATGTGTAAAAAAATATTAAATGAATAACCTAAGGGAATCTGCCAAGTGACTTTTAAGTGAATCTCGCAAATAGTTTTTATTTAGGTTTCTTTACCTACTCGTAATTTAGACGGCTCCCTATGACTTCCCATAACGTTTGTAATCCTAATTTTTCTTGCCATAATGTTTCTGTATGGTTTATCCTAATGATTACTTAACATACTGTTTATCGACTTATTTCTCTTGACATAATATTTATTTTACTAGTAATCGTTTATCCTAACGATTTACTTGGGTTTTTAATGTTTGCTATAACATTTATAATCTTATACATATAACTTGTCATAACGTTCTTGCTCCTAATTATCATTTGTCCTAATGATAACGTCACATAATGTTATTGTACCTAATGTTTCGAGCCCGAATTTTATCAAACATAAAAATTAATATTGTTATCATTGGTCATAAAGATAAAAGATGTTTATTCAGTAAGTAGGCCGCACGGACACTTTTACACGACAACAATCCACCAGCGCTTCGCAAGAGACTACTGCTGAGAAGAAACGCCGCAAGAAACTCAAAATTCAGTCGTTTTTTTTAAATATACAATTGTAAACTTAACCTAGCATTATACAAAACAATGAGTATAACATACAATAAGAACTAAATAAATTCACGCGTAGTTGAGCAGGAAAATGTGTCAAAGCTCAGGATTATCACGAGTACTAATTAGTAGTAATAGAAAAATAAAAAGTATAAAAATTAAACTTAACGATGATAGTGCAAGACAACTACAAAAAAAAAGTTTCGATACATTCTCCTACAGAAACCGTGTCATATGGTTGCGTATTCTTAATAAGCCTTTTATTTTTAGCACCCGCCCTGCGCAATGTGGGAGGAGAGGTGGCCCCCGTAAAAGAGGAAAGTAAAAGAAGAATTTTCTTTTCAATGCATTTTTTTTCTAGTTATGTTCACAAATTGATGTAAAAATAATTAAATCTTACAATATGCTACTGCCCCGGCACTGTGGGAGGTGCATCACCTCCGCCCTTGCCTATCCAAACGAACCGATACTAACCTAACCGCTTAATTTGTTCTTAAAAAGTTTCAATTTCTTAAAACAATTGAAAGTCTAGTTCTCGTTAGAATTCCATAAAGACTACACGTCGTAATATTTTGTGCAGTGATCTCATGAACGAGTTTGTTTCCGCGAGCTTATAGCGCGAAGTGCGCAGCTCTTCACGTCTTAACATAAGCCGCATCATCCTGTTACAGCCACCCGACGTTTTGTTACTAAGCGGAACAGGCAATAGATACAGGAGGTTTAATTTTACCTAACTGCTTAAAAATTAGGGTAGTGATTTTTGTAGGTAGTTTGTTATAATGATAATCATGCATGCGGGTAGGAGTACAATAAATGACTAGTTAGTCTTGAGCCAGCCACCGTGTTTTATTCACCTACTCAACATGGCGCAGTCGATTTAAAAGAACCTTTAGTGATTTATACGGATATTACGGCTAACGTAGACGATTACGTGCTGTAGAGAAGACGTTGTTGTGTTAATTCGCTCGGAATTTACACGCTTTTAGCAGTTTAATATGGAATCAATTTTGCCACCACCGCAGCCATTTTTGTACGTTAACAATTTAGAAAATGTAACGTCTGGCAATCTATCCAAAGAATGGAAAAAATGGAAGAGTGCATTTCTCATTTATTACGAAGCGTGTGAGTTATCTAAGAAAGACGAGAATGTGCGTATAAATATTTTACTGCATATAATTGGTGAACAATGCCGCGAGGTCTATACGCAGTTTAATAAAAAGTCAGATACGCTTAAGGGTGTACTAGAAAAGTACGACGCCTTCTTTTTGCCAAAGAAGAATCTAACAATTGAACGACATAAATTTTTTACCCGTGACCAACATGACGGGGAGTCGATCGAGCAGTATTCATTTGAACTTAAAAAACTTGCCGGTACCTGCGAGTTCAAAGAATTGTTAGAGGACCTTATAAAAGACAGGCTGATTTGCGGAATCAAAGAACGCGCTCTCCGGGAACGATTACTTCGCGAGCCAGATTTGACTTTACAAAAATCGTTGGACATATGTAACGTCGCTCAAGTGTCAAGGTTACATGCTGGGTCGATACAAAAGGAATCTGTAGAGCATCACGCTTATACAGTGGAAAATAATTGCCCACATGGTCAGGATGTGTTATATGATTGTAGTGATACCAATCACGTATACTGGGTAAGCCGAAGAGGAGCGCCCGCGCACCGTGGTGCGGTGCGAGGTCGCGGCCGCCGGGCGACGCCGCTGCCGCCACGCAGGGTGTCGTCGCCGCCGTGGCAGCAACCTCCCCATAGAAATCGTGGAGGCGGACCAAGTGCATGGTGTTCTATGTGTGGTTACGCTCACAGTGGTGACTCGAGATGTCCAGCATTGGGCAAAAGGTGTTTGAAGTGTAATAACTTGGACCATTTCTCGCGAATGTGTAATATGTATGAGATTCGAGCGGAGCAGCCCACCGATCAGGTAATTTATTACTTTAATGGTTCTTGTAACAGCGATTGGTCCGTTTACTTACAATTTGGTGACAATCGAATTAAATTTAAGTTAGATACCGGGGCGGATGTAAATGTTTTACCTCGGACATATTTAAATCGGATTGGCGTTTCTGAGAATGAATTAACTTGCACCCATATTAAATTAAGAGGTTACTCGGGCAGTGATATCGACGTAATCGGCAAATGTAATTTAAAAGTAGAATATAAGAACAACACATTCATCTTGGAGTTTCTGGTAGCTGATGTTTCTTCACCGCCGATATTAGGTCGTGATTCATGCAGCGAACTCGGGGTAATAAAACTTGTCTTAGCGGTTGATAGCGATAGAAGTAGTACAAGCTATGTATTTAAGGAGTATTCGGATGTTTTTGAGGGCTTAGGTTGCATGCCTGGTGAGTATAAGATAGAGGTTGACGCAAGCGTTAAACCCGTAGTACATGCCCCTAGAAAAGTTCCAATTGCCTTAAAGGACAGTATAAAAGAAAAACTAGATGACATGGTTAATGAAGGTATAATCGCGAAGGTTGAGGGCCCGACGGACTGGGTCAACAGCATGACCGTCGCCAGGAAGGCCAACGGGGAGTTGCGGGTTTGCCTGGACCCGCGCGACCTCAATCAGGCGATCAGACGAGAGCACTTTAAGTTACCGACCCTAGATGAGATAACTGCCAACTTACAAGGGTCTGTATTTTACAGTACGTTAGATGCAAAACAGGGATTTTGGCAACTACGACTGCACAAAGATACGAGGGCTGCCTTTTAAGTTGTGTCGTTTGGAAAAACTAAACACAATGTAAGTGTTAAATGGTATTTATTGTTTTTCAAAGTAATCACCGTGACATGTAATACACTTTTTCATTCGATCGAACCAGTTTTCGAAACACTTATTCCAGTCCGAAGTCGGGGTCTCCAAAATGGCCGTTTTGTATGCCTCAACGGCTTCTTCAGGCGTCTGGTACCGTTGACCACGAAGTCATTGCTTGATTTTTGGAAAAGTAAACAAATCGTTAGGGCTTAAGTCTGGACTGTACGGCGGGTGTTCCAGAATTTCGACGTTTTGCTCTTTTAAAAACGCAATTGTTTGCCGGGCGGTGTGCGAGCCCGCATTATCGTGGTGCAGTCTTATACGACGTCTTGGGATATTTTTTCGAAACTCGCCGATGACTTCTGGTAAACAGACAGTGGTATACCAGTCAGCATTAACCGTTTTACGATCCTCGAGCACGATGGTGGCAACGTGGCCACTTTTCGCCACAAACGTGGCGACCATTTTTTTCGAAGTGCTCCGTGAGCGTATTTATTTGGTCGGTTTTGGCTCATCTTGGAACACCCAAACAGTCGACTGCTGTTTAGAATCGGGATCGTAGGCATATATCCAAGATTCGTCACCACTGATAATGTCGTAAACATGTTTCGAGTTTCCTCGGTTGAATTGCCGCAGAGTTTTGCGACACCATCGAACGCGAGCCGTTTTTTGGTCTTCACTGAGTAAATGTGGTATCCAGCGTGAGATCAACTTTTTTACGCCTAAGTGATCATGCAAAATACTGTGAACACTGGTCCCTGAAATACTTAAGGAAGCTTCTATCTCACGGTATGTCGCATGGCGATCTTCGACGATCAGTTGCCGTACAGCATCAATGTTCTCCTGGGTTACGGCTGTTTTTGGTCGACCTTCACGATGTCTATCACCAAGACTAGAGCAACCACGTTGAAATTCTAAATACCAGCGTTCCACAGTCCGGAGGCATGGTGCTTTATCATTGAAAACCGTAGTCAACTCTTCGAAGCACTGAAGTCGCGTTAAGCCCCTTTTGAAGTTGTAAAAAATTATCGCACGTAAATTTTCCTTCGAAATTTCCATTTTCACAACTGACTTGTCAACTTTGAACGAACGCTGTACTAAAACGGTTGGGCCGATTTCGAGTCATTCTTTTGTTTTCGAATTCTAAATTCAAATATTTCAAGATGACACTAGTTCTTTTTTATGCAATCACGGGAGGTTTGCAAACGACAGAACTTAAAAGGCAGCCCTCGTAGTACTGACTTGTGCACCTTTAACACGAGTTTTGGAAGGTATAAGTTTTTACGTTTACCCTTCGGAATAACCTCAGCGTCGGAAGTGTTTCACAAAAGGATGTTTGAGCATTTTGATGATATACCAGGTGTTTGCCTCTTCGTTGACGATTTATTGATTTATGGTAAAACGAAAGAGGAACACGACATTAGACTTATGAGAGTACTAGATAGGTGCAGGGAAATAAATTTAAAATTAAACAAAAGCAAGTGTAAGTTTGGTCTAACAGAGATCAAGTATTTAGGGCACAAGATAAGTGCAAAGGGTATATATCCTGATGAGTCACGAACGTCAGCGATAAAACATATGCCACGGCCAGAAAACAGCAAAGATTTGGAAAGGTTTTTAGGAATGGTCAATTACGTTGGAAATTTTATACCAAATTTATCTGACAAGAATTTTGTGCTAAGAGAATTGTTAAAAAAAAATACCGAATGGCATTGGACGGAAATACACGAAAAATCATATAATGAATTAAAAGAAAGTTTAACAAAGGCGCCTGTTTTACAATTTTATAATTTAGATAAACCAGTAGTAATTTCGGTCGACGCTAGCCGAAATGGGTTAGGATCATGCATACTCCAGGACAATTTACCGGTTTGCTACGCATCGCGGTCGCTTACCAAATCAGAACAGGCGTATGCGCAAATCGAAAAAGAGCTATTGGCAGTCGTTTATGCATGTGAGAAGTTCTATATGTATATCTATGGAAAGGGCGATGTTACAATAGAAACGGATCATAAGCCCCTCGTTAGTATCATTAACAAGCCAATAGCGACCGCACCTGCGAGGTTGCAGCGCATGTTACTGCGGTTACAGCCCTATACTTTTAAATTGGTTTACAAACCAGGAAAATATTTGTTTGTAGCGGATACACTATCGCGGGCAGTAGAACCGGTTAGCGGGGCGGCGGTCGCGCCGCGAGATCAGCTGGACGCGCGCGCGCAGGTGTGTGCGGTGGCGATAAGCAACCCTCTGGTAGACTCGCATTTTGTACAAATACAGAAGTGTACGCAGGAAGACTCAGAGTTGCAAACACTTGGTAGGTACATTAAAGATGGGTGGCCAACACACAGGCACGAGGTAGCTGCAGAAGTTAGACCGTATTTTGGGTATCGAGACGAATTGTCTCTGGCTTACGACTTGTTGTGGAAAGGTGACAGAATAATTATTCCTTCATCCATGCGAAGTGAAATGTTAAGGCGGGTACACACTGGGCACTTAGGACTAGAAAAATGTAAGTTGAGAGTTCGCGACAGTATGTTTTGGCCCAATATAAATACCCAGTTAGATGATTACATAGGAAACTGCCAAGCGTGTTTAACTTTTAAAAATGAAAATAGAAAGGAGACTTTAATTCCACATGAGGTACCAAACAGGGCGTGGTCAAAAGTAGGTGTTGACATATTTCATTTTAAGAGCAGTAAATATTTGGTAGTAGTCGACTACTATAGTAAATACATCGAAGTTGTAGAAGTAACTTCTCTGACGTCAGATAATGTTATTAAGGAACTCAAAATAATTTTTAGTCGGCAGGGAATTCCTGATGTGGTCATGTCGGACAATGGACCAGAATTCAGTTCGCACAATTTTGAGGCGTTTTCGCGTCACTGGAGTTTTCAACATGTGACATCATCACCACGTTATGCGCAGTCGAACGGTCAGGTAGAACGGACAGTCCAGACAATTAAGAACATGTTAAAGAAAACTCACGAAGACGGGTCCGAGTTTAGGTTGGCTTTACTCGAGTATATGAATACTCCTGTCAGTGATAGATTAGCTTCCCCCTCTGAATTGTTAAATAGTCGCAAGTTAAGAAGTGTCGTGCCTTGTATACCAAAACTGTTATTGCCGAAAGTACAAAAACATGTTAAGCAAGAGTTAGAAAATCGGCAATTAAAGCAAAAATTATATTACGACAAAAGTGCTCGGGATTTGAATACTTTAGGCCCGGGTGAAAAAGTTAAAGTTCGAATTGACAAGCGTTGGGTGAGTGCAACAATATTAGCACTAAAGGGTATACGGTCATATATAGTAAAGTTAAATAATGGTGGTACTCTAATAAGAAATAGGCGTCATCTAATAAGGGATTCACAAGAACGATCCGAATTAACTATTTCTGAAACTCCTGTGTATCCCATGCCTTACGACGATATCACAGTCCCGAGCGATAACGCGGTGACGTCACCGGGCCGCGTGCTGCGCGCCGCCGGGTTCGATTCCCGTGCAGCGACCGAGTGCAGTGTGGAGCCCAATCAATCATCTAATAATAATTATGTTACTCGATATGGCAGGGAGGTGTTCGCGCCTGATCGGTGGGGCTACTGACATCATTGAAGATCCCCGTCATATGATTTTAGCGGTGCATGTTGCATGTAATTACCTAATTTTAAGTAATAATTTTTTTATGCACTTATTTCTTTAATCCCATTTTAATTAAGTTATGAGTTAAGTTTAATTCATTTTTAAAGGTATTATTATATAATTTACAGTCATTATAATTTTGTAAATAATGTTATTATTGGTATTTTTGTTTTAAATATTTTGTGATCAAAATAATGTTTTAAATATTAAAGTAAAAAATATAAATATTTCTATCATCTTTAATAATTGAATAATGTAGGCACTACAACATGTAACAACACACACACTACAACAATGCAGTGCCTATGCGAATTTCAGTATTTCTTTGTGTGTACCATAATTACTATACACTACTACAGTTTGTATAAATAATTTTGAATAGTATTGTACAATTTTATTATCAATTAGTATAAGTCTTGTTATTAATTTGTTGATGTATCCAATAGTTGAAACTATTACTTCTTTTATTTTATGTAAGAAAAAAAAGAAAGTTGTAGGTAGTTTGTTATAATGATAATCATGCATGCGGGTAGGAGTACAATAAATGACTAGTTAGTCTTGAGCCAGCCACCGTGTTTTATTCACCTACTCAACAATTTTGACAAAAAATGTGTCATTTGTTTTGCCAACAACGTGGTAAATGTCATAATGTCACATTAAGAAAGTAATTACACGAAAGTATGAACAAAGAGAATCAGATTTTTCAAAGCTTGCTTTTTATTAGACCTACTGGTATGTACCTATTCTAAAAATATATAAGTTTTCTGTTTTATCGTATGACTCACGAAAGTAAAAATTGTTGCTTATTTGTCTGCCGTTTAATGCCAACTAAAACAGAGCCCTGAAACTGCTTTGGTAAGTGAACCCATTAACATTCAGTTTGTCCCTTCGTGGAATAAAGTCGTAAGCATTTTATGCACGGCGTCTATTCACGTGATATAAAAAGATTTGTTATAGAGATAGTTGTTCACTTAATTGAGTGTACAGTCATCGGCGTAGGAGCAGATGGACGAGGTGACTGAAATTCTTGAGATTGTATAATGTCTAAGGGGTCTCAGATTCCACTTACTTACCACCAGGTGTCATGTATGTTCGTTTGCCTTGCGAATGACAAAAAAAAACTCTATAGCCTTCGTGTTAAGATTATGTAGCCTATCAGACAGTACCTAATTCACATAAAAAATAAATTTAACTTAAGTGAATTTAGAAAGGCATGGCAAATAAAAATTGTTTGACGCTATTTTTGTAAACATTTTATCAATTTGATTTCTTTTATATTTGTTTGTTTCTAGCTCTCATTCTATCAATTTGACCCAGTTTTAAACCACATAAATAAATAAAGAATCAGTGCTAAAAAAATCTGGCAGGCGTTTCACCAGGCAACGACCGCTCTCAATTAACTGAAATAAGCTGAAAATATTAATGCTTGTCAGTAAATCACTGGGGATGGCTTCTTCATCAGGCTATGTCCAAACAAAACGGCTCATTGCCTTCCTGATTAATTGCAGAGAGAGCCGCGGTGACATTACGATGTAGAAAAAATCTATCTACAGGATGCCTATATTCTTAAAAATTACCAGTAACGCCGCCTGTAATTACAAAGGTTTGTGCAACACATAAATAATATTCGACATTATGAAAAGATTTATATTTCAGCAGGTTTTGCTCGTGGATGTTTGTTATGTAGGTATTTGGTAGGTTTCCTTCTACGTTGATTGAGGTATAATAAACATAAATTACACCAAGTTTTTGAAGTGCGCAAGTACTTGTCACTTTAACTTCCACGAGCCTGTCATGTTTCACACAAGTAGGGATTTTGCAAAAAGGTGGTAATAAGGTATGCAAGCCCTCTTTCCTTTGTCGGCCACTCGCTCGCAACGTGAGTGGAATCTCCACGTACGGACGAGATTTGCTAACTCGCACGTTAAGAAGTCGGCGCATGAAATGTAGACGACGCACTCGTAAAAGTGTTCAGTCATTCATACTTTATGTGTTTCGGAATAAGCTTTTTACGTCGCCTTATATCTGTTCTAGAGCTGTGGAAAGGTTGAATATATTTGTGTTATTTAATATACGAGTGTGCGTCCTCATTTATTATAGAAACTCAAATTTGTATCAGAGCATAAAGGTAAGGTCGGGTGTACACGGGCGGGGTCGAGCGGCCGAGCATTGTGCGGGCGGCCGCGGGCGCGATTACAATGCCGTCGCACTGACATTTTCGCTAATGGTTCCAGGGTAGGCACAATAAAACGACAATACGACGCGAGATAAGGTGGCAAGTGAAAATTTTAGAACGAGATTAATTTAATTCTCTTGCCGG
The DNA here is from genome assembly GCA_963966035.1 of Acleris laterana. NCBI lineage: Eukaryota > Metazoa > Arthropoda > Insecta > Lepidoptera > Tortricidae > Acleris > Acleris laterana. Next base: position 12,301,239 of record OZ014440.1, read on the forward strand.
TTTATAGATATTCGCGGCGCTAGGCGCTGCTCCGGCCTCTTGAGGATATAAATTAACGTGGGGATTTTTTACGAGATTTTTTGTAGTATGTCGTACGCCTCTGTTCCCATAAACCTTCGGGTAATATTAGCAATTATAATTTAAGATGTTTGTCTAGGACTTTGCGCACAAAATCGTATGTATAACTTAAATACGAAATATTTAAATTATAGTCGAGTGAACTGTAAAGAAAAATAGGTACTAATATTTAGTGTATTTAAACTTACTACTAGTACGTATTTTGGTGAAAATTGTTAGAAAAGACGTGTTTCTCACAAAAATAAACCCTCGAGAAGTGTCAGTACGGTTACTCTAATAAGAAAATATGACACAATAAATTGAACTGTTTATTTAAAAATGGGTTATCCGTTCAACAGCCTTACACCATGGTTACCCGAACTCCTAAAAATGAACAAAAAAATATCCAAGGTCCTTTCGGGTGTAGCTTCGAATATTTTGACATTTTGACCCGCACACCGTTTTTCAATGAGGATTCCGCAACCAGCGCTCTATAGACCGAAAAGGGTTGTCGGCGTTATTCATGCTTTTATATTTTTATTATCGGCGAATGAATGCCTCAAAAGTGACTACTGAATATCCATTTGCAAATGTCTCGCTGAGCTTGTTTGTGGGAATTAATTTAAAGGTGGCCTTGTTGTTGGGGAATTATTTCAGTAGGTAAACGTTTTTAACCAGAACGTTTTCGAAATTGGCCTGAAAATAAGAGATGGAAAGTGAAGCTATTTATCTACTCGTAGTAGTGGGGCAATTGTATATAAGCTCATCTTAATAATAATCTGAATGTGAAAGTTTGTTTCTTCTTCACGTCACGCTGCAACGGCTGGACGGATGTGGATGAAACTTAAAAAAAGAGATAGCTTATCCTCTAGATCAACACATACCAATTTACACCAATACACCAATTTTTGGTTCCATCCTAGGAAATATAAAAGTTCCCGAGAGAATAACGAAAGTCGAAATCTACGCGGACAAGATCTTCGAAGCTGACCATTTTATTATGCAATGACTGTATTATATCCGTCTTAATAATAATAATAATAATAAATCATTTATTTTAGACCAACGAAGATCATTGTGTTAGTAATACAAACAGATAGATTTACTTACGGACTAATATTAGTAAACACAAGAATAAGTTATTTTAATTGCTGCACGTGAAGCTTCCAACAGTGCTTCACGTACGGACAGTCGAGCCTGCCTGTAAATGTACCTAGGTGATTTGCATTTAAATCTTAGCCAAATATATATGTATATATTTTAATATATTTTAAACGTACAACCCAAACAATTTTTGCTACCTTATTCAAATATGGAGAATTGCAAACGCCGCAAAAACGCACGTACAATGAGAGCGAGTGTAAAACTCCGGACCGTCCATGCAAATGTTAACGCGGACGTTAACGTTACCGTTACGACCGCCTTTGCAGAGTGCTGACTTAACCCACATCCTAGCTAAACAGATATCTCAGGCTGCGCCTATTTACTTAATCCAGGTACAATTTAATTTTATTAGGGGTATAAGGCACTGGATTATTTTGTTTAGCAATTTAGGGATTCCTCACGAGACATCAAGATGTACATAATTAAATGGGTTGTGAAGTTAGGTAACTCTGTTTTTCCTTTTTTATGTAAAGTATTAGACTTATTCGATATTGTTTGTGTGATGCTGTAACCAAGTCTCGTAATTTGGTATTTTTGATTTCTTAAGAAAGAAAGTCAAGAAAAAGACAATCATTGATTTAGAAACGAGCCGTTTACAATGTGCAAGGTTTTGTTAAATCCCTAAATAGTGGGTATGTATAATGAAATTAAAAAAAATGTATACAGTACGATTAATTGGGCTTTGACACTTGGAAGTTCTCGATATTTATCGGGGGAGATTGTTAGTGCAAATGACACGAGATACATTGATGCATATTCAATTATATATCATAGTGTGCACTTAACAGTCTAAAACCGTAATGTAGATCACCTGGCACAATATCATAACTCAATAACACAGATGTGGCGTTATTTATTTATTACACTACTTACTAAAAACACAAAAATGTTAAATTAATAAGCGTCAATTACAGATAATTTAATTCTTAACAAATTCCTTTAATCTTGAAAGCTAACCCATTACATTACATAGGTCATAAAAGGTGATTGTGTAGACTAACTTGAATATAAAGAATATACTATTAATTATACTATTAAATAAGTTTGCATATTTTATATAAGTAAATTCTAAGATTTTATATACCTACTCTATGTGAAAACATTACCTTTACGATTAAAACCGAGATGTCCCGAGCGTCAAGGTGGAAATAATCGGTTTTGGTCAAATAAAACAAAATATAAATGTGTATGCGTATCTAAATGTGTAAAGTTAGGTTACTTATACATTGAAATAGATATGTAAACGATTTCATATCCGTGCCTCCATTATTTTTTCCTGTAAATTGATAGATAAAAAAGAACGTAACGTACCTATAAAATTAACGTGTAAAACGGCTAGGACAAGAAGGCGCGCGAGGGGTCCGCCTCGCGCGTGCGTTGCCATCTCTCAGCGCGCGACCCGGTGCTGCCATCTACCGCGCCACGACTGCAAACTCCGCATCCTGATCGATTATGCTCCTTGCCGTATCCTCATTGTTGTGGTCTTGTCCAATTGAAATCTGGAATATTAAAAGTTAAATGTATTTTGTGGAGGATGGGAAAACTTTAACGGTGTGTTGTCTCATGCTTCCCACGCGCCACTTGCAAAAATCATCTAATTATACATATGCAATATGCAGTCAAACAAATGTCAATTGAGCAGTTTTTAGGCACAAAATAGTAGAGTCTGCGTTTGGAAAATTAAAACAATGTTCCGCAGATAGTGCAGCTATGGGTGATCGTAGAATGGTAAAATATTCGTATTTTTATTCGCATTTCGAGTAACCCGCAGAAACAGTCGAATGCTATCTGAAATATGAGCGTGGGTTACGTGCGGTCTGCTCTGAAAGAATTTGATATCAAAGATCCGCTGCCGCGGGGTGGCGCCACTGGCGGCGCGGGACGCAAACGCCGTAGATGTAGATTGGGTGGAAGAGATAGAGAACGATTTAATGTAAACACTGTCAGGTGAGTTATACTTATTTTGGTCATGAAATATTTTTACTGACTACGCAAAATAAAACGGTTCAAGGAGTCAAAGATATTTGTGCAATACCAAAGTCAAATTAAGTCACATAAAATTTTAAGTAAAGTTACCATTATTTAAGTAAAGTTACAATTATTTAATTCTAACTTATTACTTATTGTATAATTTTAGCTAATACAATCTTAAAAGTATAGATTATAGCTAAGACTGTTTTAGATTTTAAGGATTTTGGAAAAAACCAGTTTAAATTTTATTTTATTTTTTATTTTTTTAAATGTAAAATTGCACTAACAGTTTAAGAGAGTGCAGTCAAAGTAATATCTCCGTCATATTTACAGTATTTACTGAAGAAACCTACAAAAAGAGTAACGAACTTCAATGATTTTTTACACATTTGACCGTAGAGGTATTAGGTAAGAATCGGAAATTGTAAAGCTTCTGTCTGTCAGTATATGCCTAGAGCCAAAACAGGGTCATATAAACTGCTAATGAAAGTTTACAGACTTCTTAATAAGTTCGCGTCAAGTTTGCAATTCTACATCGGGATATGAACTGTACCCTATGAATGTAAGATGAATAATATATTATCACTATGGCGCATATCCTTCTAGTAGGCATTACATTTTATATACATCATTGTTTACACAACACTCAAATAAATACACCTGTCTTATATCTCCCCCGCTGTTAAGTAATGAGTATTAGGAACATGTTTACCTACCATTAAGCTAATATGAATTTTGTATGAGCTACAATTTGTAGTTTCTTTATTCAAAATACAGGGAATAATTAGCTTTAGAGAAATAAAACCGACCGTTAGGTACTAGTACAATTTTGTACTTCATATACATTTGTCCCACATAACAAATCGCTCATTGAATACAAAACGGACACATTCCAAAACAATTTGCTCTTCCATTTAAAATCTTATTCCAACCGCTTCTAATTTTAAAATCCAACACTGACTCATTTCGGATTGTGTCCGTTTTGTAGTCAATGAACGAAATGTAGACTCACAAACGTTCTCAGTCCCAATCTCAGTGTATAGAAGTTGCTGCCAAGGATTGGCCAATAACAAAAGCAATGATAAGCAGAGCTCGGAGATGACAAATCGTCCCCTGGCGGCTCGGCGGCCGCGTGAAGGCGCGATAACGCGATCGCCAGCGGTACGGAACTTGTAATTAACTCCGACGTCACATTACGCGTTTCCGTTGCCGCTTGCGTGAGCGTTAAACGATATTATCGCTGCACCGTGCCTCATTGTACCTCGTAAGTTGAGACAGAGTTACGCTGCACATGCCTAATATATGCAAAATAGTTGCCAAGTGCAGAAGTTTTTAGAGTGGGTTTATTTTCGGTTGTAAATTCAGCGGATTTTTGTGAGAATTTAATTCAATGGATGGATTATACAGAATTTGCATAGTAACGCATTGGCCTTAACAAATAATATTAAATTATTTACAACCTACGCTATCTAAACTACCTACGCTAGCTATGAAAATACTCCTTTGTTAATGTGCAAATGAAGGCCAATCAAATGATATCCCATTTTAAGTAGTCTAATTTGAAGAAAGGATTGATTTCGACACCTTTAAAAATATATATTTTTACAAAATAACTTTGCAATAAAAGTAGGAAAGTGTTATTTAAGCTGTTCCGCATTCAAAATCGATAGCAGAAGTTTCAGAAAATATACCGCTGGGATATAATAGATAGACAGACGGAGATGCACCATAGAGGTTCCGTTTTACTTTATAGAAACTTAAAAAATGGTAAAAGAACAGTCAACAAAAAAAGTATTCACACATCTTTTATATAATCATTTTTATACTACTTGTAAATTGTAAATAAACACCCTGTGAACGTCTGTATGCAAATAAAATCTAAAACCAACAACAATAAAACGCCTGTCGTATATACACTGAGTGGAATTGTTAAGATAAACCAAAAGGGATCCTTGTGCTGAATCTTCAAAGTGTTGCATTTGCGCACTAGCTTTTGTCACAACGGTGGAGCAGGAAAAGGAGATATTTTCGTAATAGGATCCGACAGCTCCCCGCTTCTATCATATTCATTATTCGCCTGCACACGCGCTACTTTGAGTATGCTACCATCTTCTAGTGCATCGCTGGTTTGACCCTTTTCAGTTGTTTCGCTTCTGGTTCGTTCTAGAGTGAAGCAGAAGGTGGTATGAATTTATCAGGTGCTACAAAAATGTACAGCAAATATTAACTAGTGTTTTCTTAGAAAAAAATCACGATTTATTGCAATATTTGAAATTTTGTTTTATAAATAAAAGTACCTTTTTCAATATTAATTGTGAAGAAATTGAAATACAATATTATTTATTAATATTTCAATTTGATCAAAGTTAAATGTTAAATGAAATAGGTATGAGTTTTCTTCCCAAATATTGACGGAATTCTGACATTAAGTATTTTGAAAAACATAAACTCATGCCTTCATTCCCAGAGCGGGGTAGGCAGAGCTACAGAATTACAGAATTACCAAAAATTATAAAAAATTGTTGATAATTCTGTAACCACATTTCATGGTGTATAAAATATCAGTATAACAGTGAAGGTTAAACGTACAAAAAAATCAAAACACTCAAGGAACGCTTGAATTTTTATACTTTGGATTTTTGTGAAAAGATGATACTGTATTTTTATCCCCTCCCTCGCCGTTGTCTGGGAGGATTTGGTCAGAGCAGAGTTGAGTGTCCTTAGAATAAGCAAATTGTGGAATAAGCTTCATGATGTAGATTTTTCAAGCTACAGCATGCTGTATTCTTATTTTTACCCTTAAATTGGTGACTGGTGTCATTAGTGTTATTAGCGTCTATAATCCCGATGCTACCAGTAATTGACAAGCAGAGATGCGTGCTTATTTGAAATTAGATTTATATTTCATTTAATTGAAAATAAATAAAAAACAAAAAGTTGTGAGGAAATGATTTTATTTCATTGGACACATGGTTTAATTTTTTTTTTTATTATTTTTTAGTTTTTTTATCATAAAGAAGAATACATTCATTAATTCATTGTTTTTAGAATAGATAAATGAATTCTTCGTCGCGTCTACTTTATTAACTTTTTATTTAATAATTTAAAAATATTTGAAAGTGGGTCTTGGGACATGGCTTGGATGATTTTAACGACTTTATACCTAGGTACATACTTATTTTTTTACATATATTACTCAGGAATTATAATTAATACGTATAGCGACGGTGATGTTTATTGCAGGAAAATAATAATTGCCACTATATAATTACTATTTTTTGTGAAAACACGAAGGACAAGAATTTCGAGATTTTGTGAAAACTACCCAAATATGGCCAAATCGAAACACCCAATAAATAATTTGGGGTTTTATGCTCATTTAAATCATAGCGATACACATATGGACGGTCTAAGATCTAACGCTAACGTAGAAGCTACCCACCTAACTGACAGCGCGCGAAATTCGATTAAAATCAACCGCGACCGCAACGAACGCATACTAATTGCCAATTCCTTTAATCATAGCTGGAATTCAAATACTGCATAATACAAATCAGATACAAATCAATTGGAGCGCTTTATCAGACAAATGTTCTAATTAACACAATACACACAAATTAATGGACGATCGGCTGAAAACATTTTGGTATCGACGAGTTGGCAGTTGGGGTTCATTTGTAAGGGGCAATTATAAACGCGTAATCAGGCCGCGGGCGCCGGCCGGCCCAATAAACGGATTAGTGCTCAAAATCACCATTAGTATATTGATCTAAACTTCAAACTACCCACTCGCCCGTTATTAAGGTAATGGATGGACGTTCACGGATTTGGATATTGTGACGGACAAAGACTGCAAATGAATTTCATTTTGGTTCGCTCTTTTGAGATATATATTATAATAAGTCGTCCAGTTCCGCGTAAAATATTGTTTTTGGCTATTTAATGATTGGTTGATGATCAAAAACTTACAAAATACAGTGCACCGAATTAATATAATAGCATTGTAATGTAGTGTCAATAATATATGTACCTATGGCAATAGAATTCTCTTTACTACATTACAAAAGTAAGAATAAATCGACCAAAAACAATGCGTTCAAGAATAAAAAACGCTCTTTTAAAATGTTGTGAGCGACAAAGTCCCGTTTATCTATACAATCGTTTACGAGGAAAGCCAGATTTACGTTTCAATTTCAGTTTAGAAACTATAAATTTTGAAGAATACCTTCTTTTGAATGGGTGGGAGACATAAACAAATTTTTAAGATACAGTAATTATCATCAACTACAGATACGAATTTCAGGTAGTGACGTAATTTAAAACTGCCTATGCGGTTTGTTAATTGCTGCGGTCTGTATAATCACTCTATTGTTACTGATAAATCAATGTTCAATTGTTAATCATGACGAATTGAAATGACTCGAGTACGGCGAAATCAACCCAAAATTTTAACTGTAATTGGACCGATGGTAAAAACTCATTATTAAAAAGTTGAACCAAGTAAATACTAGTTCAGATGACAAAGCAAAAAAAGATTGGTTTGTTAAAAGTGTAACTTCAAAAGGCTGTGCAATAAAACGCGTGGGTACTCAGGAAATCTGACCTTTTCGCGTATTGCAGTGCTCTTAACCTTTGAATATTCACGTGCCATTTGTTAGCAGCATCCTGTAATTAATGCGGGCACGGACGGCGAGGGCCTAATGAATAGGGGTGTGTAACGCAAAAACTCGCTTGTCACAAAACCCCGCCATAACATAACCCTGTTGATATAGACCAGGAAACCCTAGATGACAGTATGATGGGCGCATATTGGCCCGCTATTGATTTCCAACGGCGGACATTGACTGACGTTGCGAATTTATTTTTGGTGAGCGAAGTTTAAAAAGCGACGAGCGAGCAGCTCTCGCTAGCGGGCGTGGCTGGTTGTTATTGTTATTAGACTAATGAGGTACTTCAAAAGTTGAAGAGTAGGATTATAAGTATTATAACAAAGCTACTTTCAGATATTAAGATTCTGTAAATTACCTACTTATTTCGTCTTATTTTCTTCGATTGGTACAGTGTACATATACCTTCTATTACTTACCTTAATTGTAGTATCCGTCTTTTATTTTATACTAGCTGTTCCCGTGTCCACTTGCAAAACATTTTTTTTGAGTTAATAATTTTCCCACTAATTCCCGTTCCCGTGGGAATTTCGGGAATTCCTTTTTTAGTGCACCTCTACGGTACCTAAGCTACGTCCCTTCCAAATTTCAAGTGCCTACGTTTAGCCGTTTAGGCTGTGCGTTGATATGACAGTCTGTCAGTCAGTTTCTCCTTTTATATATTTAGATAATGTTAAATATTATATAAATATAATCCAACTAATTCAATTAATTCTCTGTTATATTGGCCAGTGCCCGGTAGGATAATTCTGTTCGTCCGCAGGCTTTAATGTATTTTCCTGACCGTTAATGTTATCCGTTTGTGTCAAGAACACCCAGTAGACGATACAACAATATTAAAAAAGAACTAAGCACAAAAAACCCAACCTCTAAATCTAAACAAACTGGCAGCAGCCAACACAACAACTCCAGCACCAATAAATTTAGCAGTTACTTCCTCTTTGAAACAGTTTGATAAAATCGGAAAATTTAGTGCTCAAATAGATGAGCGAATAAGTATTCCGCTATATAATTTATTACCCCCCACTACCCGTTGTTGGGGGTAATGGATGCGCCCGCAGATATCAGTGGTTGCCGTCTTTAAATTACTCACTGTTCAGGAAATATGGCCTCACTCGCGACTTGAAATCCACTTAACTGTATTCCTCACACTATTAAGATAAGGAGCAGTCGAATTAAAACTAACTTTATCACTTGGTGAGGTGTAATTGATTTTTATTACGTCCGGTCAGCAAGGTGGCTAAACATTATTGCATAGGAGATAAGACTGTAGGAGCTGCCGGTAGCGCTGCCGTGATGAAAGGACTGTATTTTATTTGGTACCGTTTCTGGCGTTAACTTGATACTATCAAAATACGGAATAACAAATTGTAAAAATTTTTTTGGTTCTTTAAGTGTCGGGTATTAACAGAACCTGTTTGAACTTTTTCGTAAGGTTATTTAAACTGCCTGACAAGTCGGTAGCTTTAACTCCCGGACAAAACAATGCGGCTTTACAGTGCCCTAGATTTAACTGACCTGGGTTAATTCACCTAGGTGAATGAAGCCTTTCGGGGCAGTGGTCCAACTGCTTTGTCTAACTGACCAATTAATTTCCATTTTAATATTAAATTAACAGGCTCGACGGAGCTACGCTACCGCGGAGCTCCTATTTCTGGGTTGTTTGGCCCTCCGGGCCAGCTGAAGAACTAACAAAACCTAATCCTACCTCATATTTATGATACTTATTTTGGTCAGTTGCACAGAGCAGTTGGACCACTGCCCCGTAACGAATGAAGTATACTATTAAGTAAATTTAAATACCCTTTGGTGATTTGAGGAGAATTAAGTGAACTAATTTGTAAACTTGAATAACCCGGCTAAATGAATTATAAAATTCCAGTGATTTGATATGCTATCTTTTCAAGGTTTATCCGCCTTGTGATACTTTTTTAGTTATACGATACAACAAATAGATCAGAAAAAAAACAAATTGTGACAAAATCACTTGTTAGTTTTGGAAAATTTCGCTAAAAGTACGAAAAGTCTGTAGTAAAATAAATAACGTCGTTAGAGTCTGGCCAATGAAAGATAAGAATGAAAAAATGGCGGCAAATTCAAAAATCAAGGTGCGGTATCCCTGACGTATAGTGCTAAAAATAGTTTTGATACTTGTGATACATATTATGTAATCAATATATATTTAAAGGCTTTTATTAGGTCCACCTGTAATTATTTTACTACGAAACTCTACCTATATTATGAAATAAATAAAATCGGAAAGTTTCAACACAGAACAAACAATATTCATAAAACATAACTATCACTGTTTTATGGATAAGTGATAAGTAAATTAGTTACATATAATATTCTACATAGCGGTACTTTACTTTTGAAAATAATAAAAAGGAAAGAACGTAATGATTTTAAATCGCGAAAAATTTTGCTTTCGCATAGAAAAATAAATATTTACGTACGTTAATAGACTTTTTAGGTTAGTACTGCGTGATCTTTTTTTTTTAAATATTTGTTTCAATAACAATGAGCACGCGAGTTATTTGTCTTTTATATTTGTTAACTTTCTCTAGTCTCAAGACGAATTAATCGCGTCTGACGTGGGCATACAATCGGCTTTTTTGTAGCCATGTAAAAAGTTTATAAGAAATCTCATTCTCATCTTTCATTGGCCAGACTCTAGTTATAATATGGTGTGGAACCATGCTCATACGAGACAAACTTAATTTATCAGTTTTATCACTCACAAACAATCTAAGAAACTAACAGTGTTATAAAATGTTCTCTCTTCTCATTTATCACATTGTCTTAGTAATAGCGATGACAATTCAATAATATCGTACTATCGAGCTGTTATGATGATGGAGACAGTTGGTGTTAGAAGCTACTCAATGGCTTATTAAGGGGCTTTAATATAGGGAAAATCCTGATGATTTATATGGCAACCCTCAAAGCACGCACACAGGTAGTCGGCTAGCCATTTTGCATTCTTCACTCATGACATGATTAGTCGAGGTTACGTCCGTATTTTTAAAGCTCCGTGATAAATAACCGGACTACGCTTTTTATGACGCAGAGACAAAAAAACTACATTGCTTAACTCGTTAGAGGAAAAACTAATTTTACTGTGTTCTGTAGCTAGACCTATTAGGCCCCCCACAGACCTACAAAATGTTTGCGCAATCGAATTTTTGTACAATCAGATTGAAAAAGGTTCTGTCCCTACACGTGCCAATTGATTGAGTCAATCATCAATCATTATGATCTATGGTAATATGATCTATGATGTATGGTTATGGCTATGGTGAATTAACTAGGTATTATCAGGCTAAACGTCACGTGACCTGGTCCCGGTTATGGTACAGTTTGCTTTTTATATTCCATAAAACTGGCAAATCCCGATATAACTGAATACATTCTATAATAAATTCTCGCTCTTTACTTTTCAACGTCGTATTTTCAGCCATTATTTATTTTGAATTGAATACAAGTTGACACGATCACAAAATATATATATATATATATATATTATGGTATGGACAGGATAATTGAAAATGTACCACAGATTAAAAAAAATTGAGCAATCACTACTATAGACCACACAATCAGACGTGATGGCACAAACAAAATTCAACTGTGTCAAACTTTTCTACAATGATTGCGCAAACTTCAATCATAGCCATAGACGATCAAAAAGTTTGAGCAATCAGTGTGATTGCACAAATTAATTGATCATCTGTGGGGGGCCTAAAGTTTTCGCAATGGACAGTCTAGACACATGGCGTTTAGTTCGGGCAGGAAATATGTTAAGTACATATTTTTTAAAGAGTCAAACGGTCTCTTACCTTCACGTATCCTGTTTGCTCGTTTACCTTTTTCTTGTCATAAAAAAATGTTTCACTATACATATTAGTATGAATTACATACTAGTTTTTACAAAGATAGCGTTTCCAGGTTTGATTTCCGTACCACTACCATGAGTTTACAGTGACCGTGCTCGCTAGTGGTGGCGGTGGCGCAGGAATGTGTCCTGTGTAAAAAAAATATCGAATAAATCCGTCAGTTACATTATCAAAAAATATTGAACACGTGTTTTTTGCTTTATCAAATCAATCGAAATTGACAAATATCGCGCATCAAAGTTCAGGAGTGGGGGCGTGACGTCACGCGAAACTTCAACGCACCTTCATCTTCGACATTTTTTGTTCAATTAATTTTGTACAGAAAAAATATGATCAATATTTTTTGAAAAAGTAAAGGGTGGACTAATAAGAACTTTTTAGGACACAAGCCTAAGTGCCTGGTACGAGTCCAACGGTAAATTACTTAATTGAAATCTAAACGTTAGCGACTAACGTTTTGGAACTCTTGATTGATTATACTTTCTTTGATCGGTACCATTTTTCGTCAATCGCATAGGTCAAATTATGTGATCGACGAAACATTCGATAGTTAACAATTTAACTACCAAATTGGAGCGTGAAACATAACAGAATTATGAGTATTCATGTCGGCAGGACATTATTTTGCGTGGAATTATGTTAACGGAAGTTGCACATTATGAAGGTGAACGAGTTCAAGGTGGTGAGACCAAGTACCTCCATTTAGAAATCCAATCTATAACTGACCACTTAAATCCAGGTCCACTATAAAAACTGGGGAGTAAATTAAGGTTACAAAGGTGTTTTATTTACAGTAAATAACTTTCCTTAAACTTTACCAGTAACTGGAATTGTGAAGCGTTTGTTCGCATTGTTTATAGGTAACTATTTACCTACAACACAACCCACAAAAACAAATAACAAAAGTATCGTTTAAAATAACCAAAGTATCGTTTGAACCATGTTTGAACCACAGGCTATGAACTGTCACATGGATAAAATAACCACAACAAATTTAAGAATCACTTACACTTTACGTTGTTACACTCTGATCTGTGACGCTTTAAATAAGCAGGGTTATCTCTATACTTTTAAATGGAAGCCATGGATTCTTAGCTTTTTGCCAAATATTATCCTTCTCAGCTTTTTCAGTTACAAGCATGTTACAAGACATGTTTGCATCAACATAAATAATGTACATAGGCGAACTTATCCCACATGGGATCTCTTCCAGTTAACCTTTCAGTATAGTAAGAAAGAGACAGTTTCAGTTGTGAAATTAGGGACTTTCATGGCACGTTACTCGATACGTAACGATTAGGTACTACACGAATTAAGACTGCGCCGAGCGTACGCCGGATGTACAGTGGCGCCCTCATTACTACAAAAGTTTTGTACTAAAAATGAAAAAAAACTAACTTATAGGCTATATTTTATCATAATTATAGTTTAATAACAATTGACCTTTGAGTTATTAACTTAACGGAAAAAAGGGGCCACCTTTTCCCGTTAAGCTGACAACTTACTCGAAGGGTAATTGTTATTGTTATTATTATTAAAGTTTGTTACGTATCCCAAAGATTGTTTTTTACTTGCACTACAAAAACATTTCTCATCTGATTCCAAGGACATTCTTTAGTTAATTAGAAAACACAATAATAGTAATGAGGGCGCCACTGGACGCTCGGCGTTTGCTCGGTGCAGTCTTAATTAGAAAACACTAATAGTAATGAGGGCGCCACTGGACGCTCCGCGTTTGCTCGGCGCAGTCTTAAGCGGTTAGCAAGTATAGTAAATGTTTATGTGACTATAATAGACCTTGGTACGTATACGAGTTTAATTGAAAACTATTCGAAGAGCGTTTATAACATGAATGCGTTCATCACGTCGTGATAAATTTTAGATAAGGCATCCGTCACCTCCTGACAGGTAAATAAGTAAACATGTCAAAAAGTGACGGACGCTTTATCCACAGTTGACACGCGATATAGACGTAGCCATACTAGGCTCGCAGGACAACTTGTGCGAAATTATCCCTGTTCTTTTTCAAACTGTTTCGATAATATTTACGCACCCCCAAAATCACGTGCGTTAAACTGAAATGCTTAGTAGGTCAGCCTATTAATTTGTAAAAGTTTGTCTTTAAGGACCATGAGTTTAACGGAGATTCGAAGTGAAAAACTTTTACTTTGGTAGTAACTTTACCTAATTATCTTGTTAACGAACAAGCCATTTTCTATTTTGGAGCCTTGACATTATTAAGATTAGTAGAGTAATTCATTTGGACGTGAAATTTAAGCTGCGGTTGGAGAGTGAATAAATGGGAAGATTGTTTGGGCGTTAACAATATCTGATTTGATGGATTCTTTCTGTGTAATGTAATGTATCACGAAAGGAATGGGTGTGTACTTGTATTATCTACGATTCTTTTATCATAACCTGAGTAGGTGTATAGGTAATTTAAATAAATATCAGGCCAATCTTACATGTTACCATATTTTATAAAACCTTATGGCAAAAAAGCAATGGAAAATAGTAAATCCAATCCGGTATAAATTCTCTACCGTATCAAGTGCGACTTGTCACCTTCCGCAAGCCATTGTATTGCGGTTGCAATCGCTTGAGACTAATTACGCAAATAGTCTTATTTTTAAGCCGTGTGGTTGCCGGCTTGGGCCGCATTTTACCAATCTGGAATAAGACTTACACCGAGATTAGTCTATACAAATTCGGCGTTCCATCTAGGTATAAGAACTTATTCTTGGACGGTCGAATCCGCCCTTAGAATAGTGCCACTCCATGTCTTCCCGCGGAAGTCGTAAGAGGCGACTAAGGGAATAAAAGCTTGTATAATTGTTAGGCGATGAGGCTTGCAACCTGTCACTGATATACGCTGGTAAATATCTAAGCCCGTTTGTGCAAAATGCGGTAGCCCTGCCTACCCTACACTGGGAATGAAAGCGTTAAGGTACATATGTATGTATGGCACGAGGGAGGCAAACGAGCAGGCTCAGGCTCGTTCGGTCCGTTTCCTAAAATGTCTGCTTTTCAAACTGGTCATCTTCCAAGAAATGACTCTTTCCTATAATGTCAGCAAATGGTTTCCTATCATGCCACTGTCCTAGAATGATTCGTTTCCTATTATGTCCGTTTCGAAAATTTACCTGCTTCCTATAATGTCCGTTCCTTGTGATGTCCTATTCCTAAGATGTATGCTTCCTATAATGCCCACGTTTTGTGTTCTAAAGCCCGTTTCCTACAATGTCTGCTTTCACAATGTTTTCTTTTTTGTCCCTGAATTCAAGAAGTAGTTTCCGGAAGTACTTGATGGCATTTAAGAAGGTGACGAAATAGGACTGTGGACGAAGTTATCCTGAGCCTTTGAGAAGGAGACAACATAGGAAACTGACATTGTGGGAAAAAGACAATTTTAGGAAACGGACCGAACGAGCCTGAGCCGCGACAATGTGGGAAGAAGGTTATTTTGAGAAGCAGACATTTTAGGAAACAGACATTTTCAAAAGTAGACATCATAGGAAACGGACAATGTGGGACGAAGGCCACTTTAGGAAGCAGACATGTTAAGAAGCGGACCGAACGAGCCTGAGCCAACGAGCACACACTCCACTTGATGGTAAGGGGGATCTGTGACTTATACATATTTGCATTTCAAGACTACAATCAAAAGACAGCAATGATAAGACTGCAAATTCGTTGTCACCCGTGAGAATTAAGACAGAAATCTTCTATGACAGTTATTTCACCGGTTGTCCACCAGAACATTAATGCGAAAAATACTGAAAATACTGCTTGGAGGTTAAAGATAAAATGGTGGTAGCGATCCGAAAGGACCCTACACACGATCCTTCTACCGCTTATTATTTACAGGAAATCAGATTCGAGGATTGCAGCTGTTAAATGACGGTAATATTTATAAAGCTGCTGCTCAACGAAGAGGTCACTTTATGATCTTGCTGTACTGTTAGGTTCAAAGTAGTGTATGAGAAGCAAAAAGAAGTCAATTTCATTCCGTCTTTCCCCACGACACTACTAAACCGCTCTACCTGACCAAAGATTTTTATTTCTAATTCAATTTTAAGGGAGTTGACGAAGCTCTGCTGTCGCGGAGCTCGTTTTTCTCGGTGGTTTGGCCCTTCGCGCCTGCTGATCAACTAATGTAACCGAAGCGTACCTCAAATTTATGATAATAGTTTTGGTCAAGAGTGCGGTCTAGCAGTGCCGTGGGGCTGTCGGGCCCACGTCCTTTTCACTCAGAAAAACGAATACAAGAAAGCCCGCTTCAGAAAGACTATCTAGTTCAAGCCAGTCTACTGAGAGGAGTCGCTTAAAAAAATAAACGCCGGCTATTTTATTCAAATGAATTCTTTAAATACCGGAAATCATATAGAGTTCGAAAGAAAATTCAAATACGGCGGCAAATGCATTTTAATAAGTTTCTGTCAAAATTTTCATTTTTGTGACAAGCTTTTGTTGCAGACTATACTTTTTATGCACAATCGTCATTTAGTTGTCAAGACGATTTTAACCAGCCCTAACACGACGAGTTTATCTTGTGTATTTAAGCAGTTTCTATGGCCACCCTGAGTCGTCATCATCAGACCAGCTCGATGGTACCTACTATTATATTGTAGTCATCAGAACTAAAGGCGTAAATATAAATATATGTAAATATCGGAAACCGGGAAGTGGGTCAAATTTAACTTGCTAGATTTGACCCTTACATACATACATACATACTTTCATTGCAAGTTAAAAAAAAGCTTGTAAAATATTTCAAAGACATGGGTACTGAAAAAAAATCAAGATAGGTAAAGACGAATACTGTCTAAATATCAAAAATTCTAGGTTTGCAATTTGGTAAAAAATACATTCCACGCTAAGAACAACGTCTTACATCTAAGAAGAGAAAGACTAAATATATCTAAGTGAGAAACAGTGCTGTAATAGTTTTAAAAGTTATACAAAAAAAAGTAATTTGACGCATATTTGTTACGAGTAAAGGGAACATGAAATAGATTGTTATTACGTAGAGCGAGGATACGAGGAGTCCTGAGACCAATTAGCCGTTTTTCCTTCGTGTCGTCAGTGAGGTACAGTCAACGTCAAAGACATCGCATCTTTAGAATTATAGTGACCTAGTTCACAAATTTTGTATTTCAAGTTAGGTCTCTATAGTAAATTTATGGTTCTATGTCAAAAGCTGAAATGATTACGTTTTTGGACCTTATTTCAATGGAATAACGTGAAACAAATTCAAACATATCTTTGACGTTGACTGTACATAATGGAACCGACGCAACTTCAGCTAGCCGTCAAACGGGTTAAAGCTTCCACACATTAGGCCAATAGTCGCCGCCACGCCCGCCACCAAACATGACCTCTAGTTGTTCAGTCAAACCACTACACGCCGCTACCAATGGCAGCCCCTGGAGGCTGGATGTTCATGTGGTCATGTCAATGTAGTTGTATGTGCGCGCGAATCAAACGACAAAACGCGGCCACTAGTAGTGAGCGTGCGCAGCTTGTGGCTCGGACATGGCCACTCGAACGCTCAATTTGCACGATTTTTTTCATATGTTTTGATGCTATCTGTTCTTTGTTATGCATGTCACGAATAAATGATTCTTTCTTTTCTTTCTTTCTATACAAAACATGAAAAAAACTCGTCCGCAGCTTGTTGCTGCCACAAGGGCCTTTGCTGTGGTCACCACTAGTGAATCGTGGAGTCAAAGACTATTATAGATAATCCTACAGCAGAACAAGTACGTAATGGCTTAATGGCATCAGTGGCACAGGCCTTGAACAATTGAACCACGTAGCACACGTGTGTTGCGTTTGCTTGCGTAGCTTGCACCGCAGTGATGTTCTAGTTTCATAGTTTGGCAGATAAAATAAACGCTTGGATCCGTGTCTGCCTAAAACGTAGTCTGACTCATTCGCGTTATGACAAAACTTCATTTGAAATTCGCTATTCGTCTAAGTCGCAATTGACCTATTACTTATATTACCTGTTTCGCAATATGATCCAAACACAGTAAGCCTAAGTAGCTGTTTGTCCATTTCGCGATACGCCTAATTAGCAGTTAGGTTAAAACACGTTACGCCTATAGACAAAAATATCACAAATATGAGGTAGGTTTAGGTTATGTTAGTTTTGCAGCAGGCCCGGAGGGCCAAAACCACCCAGAAATAGGAGCTCCGCGAAAGCGGAGCTCCGTCGACTCCGTTAAATTTAGTTTTGGGGAAGAAGGGGAAATTCGCTTTTGGACAAAATCGCATTAAGTTCAAGTCTCACTCAGCCGAATTCGCTTTTGGACAAAATCGTAATAAGTTCAAATCTCACTCTGCCAAATTCGCTTTTGGACAAAAACGCAAGAGGCCTAAGTCGTAATGCGGTTACCTATCGATTGGTCTAGGCATAACGGGAATTAGTCAGAGTACGTTTTAGGCAGACCCGGACAAAAGGAAATAAACTCAGGTCAGCCATGGGTTACGTCGGTAGTACGCAAAACGTTTATTCGCCAATCTCCATTTGCACGACGACCACACAGATGGCGGGCGCAGGTCGTACGCGGGTCGAGCGGGTCGAGCGGGTCCTAACAAGAAAGACGACCCGACCACCGTCTGACGCGGGCGGGGGCCGGGCGTGTGTGAAGTAGTTTATTGTTAGGTCCTGCTTGACCCGCGCACGCTGTGTGTTGTCGCTCACATAGATATTGCTGATATTGATGATATCTAAAAACATGCAATAAAATCCAAACCTAGCACAAACATTACCTTACTAATGCAGAGGCAGTAGAGACAGTAGAGATTACACATGAAGCTATTCCCAAAGATGTAATGGTGCGAGGAACCACAGGCACGTCCAGTCCACGCACAATATCCGTGTTATTTGCTTTTAAATGTTGAAGGATTTTGCATTTGTAATGCAACCACCAAAAAAACGACTTTTGTGAGCAGCCTAACACGGCCCTCGCCTCAAAATTGCAACATATTGATGTCTTTAAGCGCAAAAAATTCAGGCGCGGGCCGGGCAGCGCTTCATGCTGTCGTTTAGAGATAGGCGAAAATAGACGCACCGTACTCCCACTCGACCCGCTCGTTTATCCAGTGTGTTTTGCTGTTCACGTAAGAGCAATACCACTCAAACGTTCACTTATGCGTTGCGTCGTTGCTGCTGCGTTTTACATATAAGCTAGAACGACCTATCACACGATATGTGAAACACATCGTGTGGCATCGCTCTAAATCGAACGAACGCAACGCCCGTAAAGCCACGTATCGACTGCGCACTCCAAGCCCTCGAACATCGGCGCGTGCGGCAGCCGCACTTAAACCCAGAACGGATAGATCCCCGCGCTCCATGTTCACGACGCCACGGCGGATGGTCAAGAGTTTGGACCACGCAGTTGATAGGTGCCTTAACGCGCTGACTTTTTCGTTATATCGTGGGCCTAAAGTCGCCTTTCCATTGAGGTGGAAACGAGCGGAGAATATCCAAATGGAATTCTCTCTACGGACTCTCTCTCTAGCGGACATCTGTCCGCTCTGTTAGTCTCTGCTTCAGATAAAAGGCAACCTTATGAATCCGCTTTGCAAACCCTGGCGCACTGTCAGTCTAACCACCCTAAATAGTGTTTAAAGCTGCAATAAGGAACACTGTACTAAAACGTTTTAAAGAATTTATTAATATTAAAACGAGTGACTTAAAGTAACACTTTCAATAAAAGGTTCAAACACTTTCTCTACACCGCTGATTTTCTCGTCTCAATCTTCTACCCCCCAGCAGACAAGGTCTTGAAAGTAATTCCGATATCTCTGCTTGGCCAAGGTGCTTCAGAATTTAAAACACCCAGTCAAAGATACGCTTATTACGGGCAAAAGACTGAAAATAGGTTTTTCCTTCATGAGGATTTCGTCATGGCTTCTGCAGCAAACTTAGCCCACACCAAATCTGGCCGCCATCATTGAAAAAGTAAAGATATTTACGTTTTTGAAGACCACGCCACTGCTTTCAGCTGCCACTTGCGTATAATCCAGAACCTTATTTTTTTCGCCTGTTCGTTGCCGACATAACTCACAATAACTCTTTCGCAAAAATAAGTTTACTCTTTTTAGTAGAAATTTCGATAATTGCTTAATTAGTTTATTTATTTACTTATATTTACTTCTTCACGTTTACCGATAACAAACGTCTGCTCAGTTCTAAGTTTTGAAAAAAAGACGGACGTTCTACAAAAAAAAACGTTGTTGAAAGTGACATTCAAATATCTGATGGCCAGTTCATTAGGTTGCTAAAGTAAAACACACTGGCTGGTCAAATTGATCATGCAAATGTTGGATAGTCGGTAGTAACGTAAATAAAGCCGGCCATTCACAATACGAGCCTTGCACTGCAACCTACGCTGTTGAATTCGGTGAACAAATCCGTCATGGCGCACACATTACACGATTTCCATAGTAGACCAGTACTTTAAATTTATAGAATATCCTACCATGCCTAAGTCTCGGCAACTTAAGCCGAGAATACTCTTGCCTGTCGCTGGCACATTTGTATAACCGCTCCTTGCACGTGCCATCTACTTTTATATGTATACACTGGCATGCCTGTATCTGGCGAGCAAGTAGTAGCAACTAATCTGATTAACTGGCGTCCAATATGAGAAAGAGGTCTTGTAAATGTATTCACTGTGTGCCAGTTATTCGTATGTTAACAAGCATGCAATTTCAGCCGCCTGGCCATTTTTGCCTATACTAGTCTCGTTCACTTACACTTCTCATAAATATACGGTTTGCAGCCCCCACCCCTTCCGCATATTGTATGCCAGTCAGTTAAATTGCTTGCGATCTACTTGCTTGAAAGATACAGCCATGCCAGATAGTTCACACGGGTCGACTTAAAAGACGCGACTTGCGTAAATGAGATCGGTTGTGCATGGTATGTGTTAAAAACGTAACGCACAACTCACCTCACTGCGTTTACGTTATTTTACTAAGGGACCGAGTAGTCGTCTAGTACTAAGCGCATCCTCGGCCGGTTGCAATAATTTTAGTACGTTTATTTCAGTTTGTTAAGTGCTAATCAAGCTACCTGTGTCGGTGCAAACATAGCCTTAAATATTTCTGTATTGTAGGAGTTCATTGTTCGGGGCTCAAAATAAAAAAATGTCTTCATGATATGTTTTATATTGAATGCCCAGCTTTATTTTCTATCACTTACATCATAGACATTGGCAACCTATTAGAACTATTAAAAATAAAATACTCAATTGCGATCAAATCTTCCAAATTCAAAGCATGTCAGAGGTGATTTGTAGAAGAAAGGGTGAACGAATGGTCAGTACAATCAAATTATCTGCTAAGTACGCATATTAAAAAAGATTAAAAAAATTTAAAAGCTCAAATAATTTGGAAAAACATTTCATACAAATTCCACGACTTTAGTCTCCCTAGGAAACTCCTTGTGAAACTCCTTGTTTATTTTGGTGTACATCTGTACTCATTTCAAACAATAACCATGTAAGTAAAATAGAAACAGTATCTGGGTTTCGACTTGTCCTTCGTCACTGTTTCTCACTGGTTATCCTGTCTTCCTCAGTTCCTTCGTCTATTCCAAAGCCTAAGAGTAAGTGAAAAGGTTCATGTTAGTCAACTTATTCTTTATTTCAGGTGCGGAGGTTGCTGTGGAGGTTGCTGCGGCGGATGCTGCGGCCCATGTTGCCCATGCATCACCATCTACACGTGCTGCACGAAGATCTGCTAGCCGCAGTTCGCTGTAGACGAGCCATGGTGCCTGTGGTGCTTTCGCCAAAGCCAAACTTCATGTCGTGTCGAAGTTACATGTGCCGTTTTGTGAAATAAAAATATGAGATAAGCGTAAAATTTATTTTATTTTGCAAGCTTGGGCAGCGTCTACTTTTTGAGATGTAGTGGCTCAGGGCGACTTCGTCCAGTCCTATTTCGTCATCTTCTTAACTCGTCCAGTTTCATGTCGGCATGTAATTCCTAAAATGGCACCTTCTTAAAGCCGTATACAGAAAGAAAGCTGGAAACTTATAAGCGCTTACCGGCGCTTGTCAGCGCTGGTCCGTTCTACACAAAGAAGCAGGTTGAAGCAATTTAAAATGGCAGCGACCAGCGCTGACCAGCGCGTGTTGAAGCTTGTCGGAACTTGTCGGCACCGTTCAGTACTTATAAGCGCTTATCGGCGCGCGTTCATATATTTTCCTGCGCGGGTTACCAGCGCTGTCAAGCGCCGGTAAGCGCTTATAAGTTTCCAGCTTTCTTTCTGTATACGCCCTAACTCTTCCACAGTCCTAATTAGTCCAGAATTTATACTCCCGTATAGGAATGTGGACGAACTGGAATAGTGAGCCATATAACTGGAATTGTGGACGATAAGGTGACAAAATAAGACTGTAAACAAAGTCTGCCTTAGCCAGCCGCGTATGGCTTAGTCGATAGGGTTAGTATCATTTCGTCTAAAACGCAACTGGTACTAGCGGTAACTAGTCTAAAACGCTGCTAGTCTAAAACGCATCTCGTCTAAACTGCATCTGGTCTAAGTAGCTACCGGTCTACGTCGCTACTGGTCTAAGTAGCATCTAGCCTAGCAGACAATTCGCAACTGGTCTTTAACGCATTTCGCCTAAAACACATCTGGTCTAATACGCATTTAAACTAAAACGCAACTGGTCTAATAAGACACCTAGCCTATGACGCACTTCGTATAAAGCTGATCTAGATGTCGATCGTCGGTAAGTTCAGCATTTTATTTCCTGTAAAAATTCTTAAAACTTGAAACAAAGAAATAATCTAACACGAATTGTGGGTTTAGGTGGTTCGCCGACCGACCAATACGACTACTTAGAATAATTTGAGAATAATCGTTTTCCCAAAGTATCACGTGACAAACTAACTGTTTCTGGGCGGTTTGCCCTTCGGGCGTTTAAAGATACCTAACGAACCTAACCTACTTACTTTTGCGGAATAAAAATGGTTTCTGCCTAATTTCCAACGAAAGCGAATAGAGCAGTGGGACGAAGTAGTGGGACCACGGGTCATACACTGTTTATGGATCTAGGAAAGGGGGAATTTCGTCCTAATGGAAAGCCAATTTTTGAAAATTTGTTACCTACATAATAATTTTCCTAAAATATCACGTTTAGAGTGGCCAGTATCCAACCAGTATCTATAAGATATAAACGAAGTAGTTTGATTAGTGTTCCTACTTCTCTATAGTGCACTCCAAATATTGCCGAATTTACGTATCGCTAGGTTTAGCTACTACTTAGGCTAGTCGAGTTTTAGACTACTCCCAGCTTTTTTTTTTCGCTGGTCTAGTGGGTAGTGACCCTGCCTACGAAGCTAGTGGTCCTGGGTTCGAATCCCGGTAAGGGCAGATATTTGTGTGATGAGCGCGAATATTTGTTCCTGAGTCATGGATGTTTTCTATGTATTTAACTACCTAGTTTCTGGTTATGAAAATGGAAAAAAAGTCTTGTTTAATAACTGGTTAAGAAACAGTGAAAAAAAATCCTTATTCATAACCAGTTATGAAATCTTAGTTATGAAAGTGGACGAAAGTAAAATGACGCATAAGGCAAAGTGTCTGGATAGCATATGGGCTTGGTAGCAAAACGTCATGATTGCATGACGACTAGGTAATATTAGATGAATTTTATTTATGTAGGAACGAGTTGTTATTGTCTAGGTCTCGGAAGGAGTCGCGGGCAGAAACTAGTGTTTAAACAAAACAAGGTTATGGAAAAATAACATCTATAATACAAATATAACCTAAACTTCTCTTCTTAAACTTGAATATTTTTATAAGTGTCAGCCCACCAGTTTTTTTAATAACCTTTGTTTATTACGTATTAGTACCAAAATAAAATGTATCTATGCCATAAAAATATGTTAGTTTATCTTCTACGTAATCCAAAAAAAGTTGTCTTTCACGTATAGATCTGTGCTTACACGATTACCTAGCATTATTCGGCAAGCATCAAGGAAATGGTAATATTTAAATTTATTTTCATCTGAAGCTTATAAAAACAGTCCATAACATAGAAATTCATACAGAAATGAATAGAATATTAAATTATGTTGGTCCGCGTTTTATAAAACTGACGAAGCTTCTTGTTAAGCTTTCAAGAAGCTTTTAAGTTAATGAACAACTTAGAGAAAATTCTATTGACTTTTGTATGGGGTGTTTTATACAAATTAATATTATGATAACTGCCCCGCGTTTCGAAATTATTTAATGGAGTTTTTTTTATTTGATTAAAGTAGACTGGAACAAGATCAACATTGTTACGGTTTGTTAAAGGTTTCCTTTTAATGAATTACACAATACTAATAAGCTTGATCTGGGGGCTATAATGTTTCTTGTTTAAAATAAAATAAAAAGCATTTTAATGTTTTGGTGATAATATTTTATTAACTACAGGTTCCTCAACTCGATGAAAACCTATTAATATTTTTTAATAATAGTTACTTTGTTAATAACGTATGTTATATAATGTTTAATAGTATTACCAACATACGGATATCAAAAACCTTTTCTGAACAAGATTGAAAAAAAACACTTCAATTAATTAGTTAATATCTTTTAAAACTCTCGATTACTGTAGACAATTGGGTTATCCCATAATTGTATAGTGTATAGTGATTCAAAAAACAATTCGAGAATAAGGGTTGTTCCCTGATATCAAATTATTTATAAAATTACTTAGTATTAATTAGTTTTATTTAATTTATCTAATGTAGTGACGTCAAGATCTTGATTGGTAAGTTGTATCTAATCTTTGATCAACCATAGTACAGCATATTATTATAATATGAGTTCGAAATGCAGTTTTATATACAAATAATGTATATTGGATCATATCTTATTTGTTTCTGTTTTATTTTAACGCTTATTAAAAACAAGATTATTTTGAACTGCATATAAACACGACAAAGTGAGATCTTTAAAAAAAAACCGGTCAAGTGCGAGTCGAACTCACGCACAGCCCTCGGTTAGTAGTAGCTACTGTTAGCTAGGTAGTTCCGTATTAAAGATAATATGCTTGCAAAAGAAAATACTCATTTTGTTATGACCCTTATATCCTATGCAATAAGGTCCATTATGACTAGCCTACATTTTAAAACACATTTTCAAAGATTTTTGTTACTTCTCAAAAACAGTAAATATTTAATATTTCATTTTATTTTTCCTACATAATATAATTTTTTTAAATTTTTGGCCATAAATCAAAAAGTACCTACATACCAAAGAAAATTGCGAGTTATACAACTATGCCAAATTTTAAGTTGGTAGTATCTACAGTTGCTGAGAAAACCTGCTGTGAGATACAGATAGACAGACAGACAACGAAGTCTTACTATAAGGGTTCATTTCATTTCTTACCATTTTAGTACGGAACCGTAAAAATGGAATGATCAAAACATAAGTCCGTTTTGGACTCTCCGCCCGCAGGCTAGTCTGTGGGAGAAATTATCAAATTTAACAAACTTACATGACGTGACATTGACATTTGACGTGCTCTGACAAAAACGCAGTATTCTGCCCTGCAGAGCCTAAACCGCAGTAAGTGCAAAAAGTTCATTTCGAGAAAACGTAAAAAATGTCTTTGAAGTGTAATTTTTCTACCTTTCTTATGTTTTTTTTGCTATTGATTGACTTTCAATAAAGAGCAATAAGCACGAAAAATATAATTATTACAAAAAAAATGCTTCGAGTGTGTCATTTTTAGCTAAAAAAAAAGGTTTTTTCTAAATTCAGAGCCGTTACTGCATTCTGAGTTTTCCCTAAAAAGATGAGTTATACTGACTAAAATGCCGTAAAAAAACCAAGTACTGCAAAAAGGTGTGTTATTTTTTGTCAATTGCAAGCTAAGATGCAGTATCAGAGTCATTTACACTGCATTTAAGTCAGTATCGTGATTAAAGTGTATGTGCTACGAACTCCAGGTACTGCGTTTTCACTTAATGAAATGCATATTTTCGAGGAATATAACTTTTATTTAAGTAAACCTTATAGTTTCATAAAAAATAAAGGACGAACGATAATCACACAAATTTTGAGCACATTCTTAAAATTATTCTTTGTATTGCAGCTTGACCTTTTCATTGGTACAAATATAACCGCTAATGACTTTGCTGCATAATTAAACTAACACGATTGAGATCAACATTATTTTGTTATAACAGCCCAACTTAAAACTGCTAGAAATAATTAAAATAAGATACTTATTAATCAGACATTTATAATGACATTTACCACACAGTTATTATTATTGTAGTCCCTTAATTATTTGCATCGCATTAATTGCTTAACATTGTTATTGATAGAAATATCATCGCTAAGTACTGTGGCTTTGCCACAAAATAACTCAACTGAGATCAAAATAAAAACCTAAATTGAAGCAGCTTTGCTGCTAATATTTATATGTTAAAATTAAAATAAAACCGCCTCAATCATTGGTTAATTTTTAAACTGGCTTAAACACGCATCTTTGCTTCATTATGAAAACTAAATCTATGTTAATTATTAACCACTAAAATAATCGGTAATCTGACTTATAGAGAGTAAAGGCTCGCTATTCTATTAATTGTTTTCGAGTTATTAAGGAGATCACACCGTCCGGGTCACTCACGTAAATTTTGTCGAATAACGCTTGAAATGTTTCGGGCTCATGAATAAGGACTCCAGATGAGCCTGAAACATGTCGAGCGTTTTTCGACAGTATATACGTAAGTAAACAGGTGTGATTTCCTTAAAGTATCTTACGAAAGTTTTATGTTTAAAATTGTTTTCGAGTTGCAAAATCAAAAATTAAAAGTTCTTCTAAAAAATAATACACACATTTGAGATTCAAGAAGATGAAAATGAAGCAATAATAATTTAGTTGATTTCAGAGTCTTGAAACTCAAATGCTCCATTATCAGATGCTGTAGTGGAGATGGGTAACTGTTTCCAAAAAACCAGCCTATTTGTAGGCATAAATAATATTCTACTCGATCTGGTATTCATTTTGTTCATTTCTGTAAATAAGATTAAATACGTGTATAAAATTGAGTACCTACCTACCAAATTCAAATAAGTCGACGACTAAAATAAAACTACCTAATTATATTCAATGATATTATATAATTTTACTTTATAATATCTGGGAGACAATCTCACATAAATAGACCTAGTAACAAAGGAATCTCTAGGCCTGTACAATCGAGTTCATAAATTTTTCACTTCACTTTAGTACCTTGTCTATTAAAGTGACAAGGTATTAAAGTGTACATATATTTATGAAGTGGACTGTAAGCACTATCGATAGGAAGCACTGATAAACATGCTTATATAGAGAAATAAATACTTAAACTTAAGTAAATGATCTCCTGCTGCTATATTTGATATTTGACGTAAACGAAAACAATAAGAACTAAACTAACGCTAAATACCTAAAGTAACGATCTGTAACTTAGAAGATTATGAAGTTAAAATCGGAACTACATAGGTATCATAACCATTAACTAAGTCAATCGGATAACTAGCAGAGAATCAAAATTGGATTGCATGAAAAGCTTTGGATTCATTGGTTGAAAGTTAAAGAAACGTAGGCATTAGGTATACTATTTTATCATCGACCATAACCTAGTCCGCTCACTAAATAAGTAATACCTAATATGAACACTAGCATTTTAAAAAACTAAAATATGTAAATCAATGTAAATACGTTAATTACGAGCCTATCCATCGCCGCGGTATAATTTTGATGTACCTACTTACTTGAAAAACCAAGCGCCGCGCACCTACTCATCTCGCACGGCGTCTAGGACACGACTGACTGAGCAACAAATACAGACTAAGGCGCAGTAAAGGACAACACAACCATGGTACAACTTTAAGAAATTTATTGAATTGCCATCTAAAGGGCAGTAAATACATACTGACACTGCACTTTAGACAGTAATTTGGTTTCTTATTAACTAATATGTTACCGGTTAAACGTTAGTAAAAAGTCTTGCTACTGCGGTTTAAATCGTAATTATTTACTAAGGGACTTAGAAAGAGATGAGCCGACTAAAATTAAGTATTAACTCCTAAACTGCGCTTTAGTTAGTAAACACAATGTCAAGATTTGTTAAGAATACTTCTTAAAACTCACTTTCCGTACATCTTACTGCAGTTTAATAAGGAAATAATTGGTAAAATTAATAAAATGAGGAACGCAGTTCATGCTTTTTAAAACAAAAATCTGTTGCTGCATTTTAATAAGTTACCTCATGAAAGAATTAAGCTAAGTTTAAGCTAAATTGCACGTAAAATAACACACTTACTGCGTTTTAAATACCTTTGGAAAACTGAAGGTGAAAGGCCAATTGCGGCGTTTTAGGTGGTTTCAATATGGATTATTCATTGAGCACTTGTACGTACTGCATAACTATGTTTTTTTTAAATATATTTCCCGTTGTCTGAATCACACACCGATTAGATACAAATATGCGTATTGATCTCGTGATTAAAAATACCGAAAAATATTTTTTTTAATTTTTTGCAGTTACTGCGGTTTAGGCTCCGCAGGGCAGTATTGCCGCGGCAAAAAACAATCAACAACGTTTGAAAAAACTCTCAAACGAATTCAATAGCTGTACAGCTTGTCTCAAACAAACAAATTTGGAGTGACATCATTACAAATCGCCCTTTTTCTTTAAAAAATATAGAAATTCTTATTTATATGCAAAAATCACGAAATTAGTGTCTTTAACTAGTCTATTTTGATCAACAACAAATAAACTTCGAGGAAACTTTTTTTGGGATATTCCAATCAATTTGTAGGGTTCCTTAGTCAAAAAGGAACCTGTCCATCTGTCTGCTGTTCAACTCAACTCTTTTTTTGGCACAGTTACACATTTACATTAAATCGCTAAAGTTGTAAAAAAAACATCTTGAAAATTATTGTTTTTTGGCTATAATTGTAAAGCATAGGTAAAATAATATTTTTTTACATTATTACTTTATAACATCAAATGACAAATGGATAGGTCCCATTTGATAGCTCTTAAATTATGTAAAAGTTATTGTTAATTTTTAGATTTGGGGGACCGGTTATGAAATACTAGCGACCCGCCCCCGTGTCGCTTCGGTTTATGTGAGTATGATATATTAGCCTATAGCCTTTCTCGATAAATGGGCTAGGTATCTAACACTGAAAGAATTTATCAAATGGGACCAGTAGTTCCTGAGATTAGCGCGTTCAAGCAAGCAAACAAACAAACAAAATGTTAAAATAACTAGCATACCGGTCCTCCATCTTAGTTCTCAAGGTTGCTGACGCTATCGCGATCTTAAGATCCCAGTTTTAACATTGCAGTCTTAAGGTTGTAGTCTTGAGAATGCATATGTTACAGATCCCACTTACCACCAGGTGGCCTGTGTGCTCGTTTGCCTTCTCCATGCCATTAAAAAACCTAACCTAACCTTTATTACTGGCAACGATGACAATTTTTTTTTTTGTATTTGGCAATGTTAAAAACAAAATATGAGCCCAATTAGTTGGAAAATAAAGCACTTTAAATTTTAATTTTAGGGTTCTTATAATACGGAAAACCACAGACACCACAGAAAACCCCGTCCCATAATTAAAATTGAAAAAAAAAAGATTCTGTAAAAAATTTCATTTTTGAGACAAGCTTTTATTGCCGACTGTACTTTTTTTGCACAGTCGATATCTACCTGTCAAGACAATTCTAACAAGTCCTAACACAACCGGTTTATAATGTGAAATTTAGGAGTTCAGACCAGCTCGATGGTACTATTGTTATTGTATTGTCATCAGAACTAAAGGCGTACGCAAATTTTCAGCTTCATCGGAAACCGGGAAGTGGGTTAGTTACAACTTGCAAGATTTGACGCTTACATACATACATACATACTTACATACATTGCAAGTTAAATAAAAGCTTGTAATAACATACAGTGCTTCTATTTTCTTAATGTAGTTCGGCAATCTTCGTTTTTGTATGAAACACAAGTGACAGATATACTGTCAGTTGCGAGTGCAAGGGTGAATGGCGATAGCCAGCTGAACTCTATTAAGAAGCTGTGAGTACTGTAGAAACTACTAATAGAAAAATACAATTCGTTCAAGTGTCATAAGTTTATACAGGGTGAAATTTAAGTCGTGAATCGAATGATCACCTCTGTGTCCTACCCACGAATATAAACAACTTTCACTATGGAACCTACCCGGAAGTCATGAAAAAAAAAACAGCTCTTTCATACATTTTGGTCGAGTACGTATTGAACTTTTCTATGAAGGAGCTGTTTTTCTTTTCGTGATTTCCGGGTAGGTTCCATAGTGAAAGTTGTTTATATTCGTGGGTAGAACACAGAGGTGATCATTCGATTCACGACTTAAATTTCACCCTGTATATTTTGAATTAGGGACCTTATATCTTTGTTTGAAAAACCCATACTTTTAATTATAAATATAAATATAAGGGGACAATCTCACACCAATTGACCTAGTCCCAAACTAAGCTCTAGGCTTGTACTATGGGTACTAGACAACGATATAAATACTTATATAGAGAAATATATACTTAAATACATAGAAAACATCCATGACTCAGGAACAAATATTCGCGCTCATCACACGAATATCTGCCCTTACCGGGATTCGAACCCAGAACCGCTAGCTTCGTAGGCAGGGTCACTACCGACTAGGCCAGCGCGTCGTCAAATTAATTGGACTTTGACACTCGGCAATCCTCGACATTCATCGCGGAGATCGGAAGTGCACAGTGACACGAGACACATTGCTGCATATTCAATTATCATAGTGCGCACTTAACAGTCTAAAACTGTAATGTAGATAACCTGCCACAATGTCATTTTATTTCGTCAATTTCATTACTAAAAAAACACAGATATTAAATTAGTAAATGTAAATTACAGATAATTTAATTCCAAGCCAATTCCTTAACATATAATAGAATAGAATATCTTTATTTTTGCCTTTGAATTTGAAAGCTAGCCCGTCACATAATATGTCATAAAAAGTTATTTAAATTCTAGGATTATATATACTCTAGTGAAAACATGTTTTTTACGATTAAAACCGAGATGTTCTAAGTCTCGAATTAGAAATAATTGTAGTGTAAATGATTCTTGATAGTATTTGGTTTGTATTCAAAATCAAGGACAAGGCCCTTAAATCCAAAAGAAAAATAGAAAACAAAATCTAAATATTTATAATATATTGCATAATATTGTCGTTATTCCCTTCGGAACTTAAATTTTCCGGAATGAAATCTAACTTGTTTTAATCCAGGTTTTTATGAGTTTTATTTTTCCCGCTTTAAGCGGGATTTACATTAGGAAATTAGTGTCATGTACGCTGAGTTTAATTTTACGAAAGTAGTTTCGATATACGCGAAAGTAATTTTCGAAAGTAATTTCGATATACGCGAAAGTAATTTTCGAAAGTAATTTCGATAACCGCGGTAACCATGGCCCCGCCAGCATCTAAGCTTTATTTTTCTATATTTAATGTGGTTAAAGAGATGCTTCTTTATAAACTTAAAAAAAGACTAGCAAGAAAAAAAAGACGTTGGTGGGTTCGAGGATGGATAACAAAAAAGCATTTTGGTGCAACAAAGTTAATCTCTGAATTAGCAGGCGCTTTCGCGACACTAGTTTCACGTCGCATCTACACTATGAAATTAGTTGCATGACACTAATTTCACCAAAAAATCGCGCAGAGCACGAAACTGATTTGCATTCGTGAAATTAATGCATGCAATATGAAAGTACTAAATTACACGTGAAACTGTTGGTAAAACTAATGTCACGAAACCAATTTCATGACACTAATTTCGTAAAGTAAATCCCGCTTAAGCTATCTTCATTTCCAATTTCATCAAAGTGCATCTAGCCGTTGCAGCGTGAAGGGGCAACAAACTAACACACATACACACACACACACACACACACTTTCGCATTTATACCTAATATTAGTAGGATTATAGATAGTACAAATAAAGTCCGCGCAGAGTTTGTGGTGCGAACAGAACCTTGGGAAGGATAGGTTCACAGATTGGATCTCGCAATGAGGTTCACGGCTGGCAAACTATTATGATTGAAATCATTCCAGAAATCTTACCTACGTAAACTAAACCATGGAATTACGTTTCGGTAAATTTACGGATCCTAGATTTGCCCTTCGCAGCGCTCACGTATTTTCCTTTTGACCCTTTTAGGGATTGGACTCCAAAAAACGTCCTTAGTGAGCCTTAACGTTATTAGGGGTAAGTAGTCCTTAAGTATTCCAATCTCCTTCAGTTTTAGACTTCTTGCATTGTATAGAAAGTTCACAAACTAAGAATATCCCTGCCGTCACTTTTATCAACGCATTTTTCAACAGTATGCGAATTTTATTCTTTGAAAGTTAATTGGTTGTGTTTGTTTTTTTGCAAAACATTTGAAATTACAGTGTCATTTTCTCGCCATATCCACTTGGTCCACTATTAAGTAATAAATAAAAACTGTCTAACCGTTCTTCAAAAAACCTAGTTAATAATCACCCTAAAAGTAACTAAAACTAACGTTCTTTTAAAAAACATCGCGTTCAAATTGGTTTATCCGATGGGCAGTTAAGATGCTACGGATAGATACGCTGATAGTTTCGAGTTCATAAATATGTATACACTTTAGTACATTGTCACTTTTATCGTTGTGACGATTCATATATGGCAGTTTAAACATGACATTAACCCTTTATAGGGCAAAACTAAAAATAGACCTGAATTATAGCCTCATTAGATTCCTCCTATTCGCACAAAATCCTTTCAATAAAAAATACAAAAAGTAGTAGTCTTCTGGTCATTTTTAGTACCAGGTTTTAAAATTGCCCTTTAAAAGGGTAGACAAGGTAGTAAAGTGTATACATATTCAATTTGTGAACTCGACTGTACATACGTTAAACTTTATAAAACCCCCGTCGGAGGTTAAAATCACACAAGGACAGTGAATAATATAACAGCAGAGACTACTCATGTTTTTCTCCAAGAAGAAGATTTTTCATAACTGTTTTAACTTTTTGTAAAGTTTCAGTCTGGGAAGAGCCTTTAAAATGCTACCTACTCGTCGAACTCGCTACGGAAATTATACGTATTATAAATTATAATATAACCAAAGCTCAAAATAGCAGACGTTGCTGTGCTCTATACGGATATTGATCGATTTTATCATGCTTTGTTGCTAGAATTCAGCTTGATGCATTTTAGCTATTTTAGGTCAGTCATTATTTTACGTTGCATGAAAATGGAATAAATATCATCTTTCACAATAACCTTGCTCCTACCCTTGCACTAAATAACGACAACAATACTTTTATAGATAATACACGCTTCAATGCATGTAAAATGTTCTAGACTAAGGAGAAAATACTTGCATTCATGACACAAATATTTGCTTCTACCGGAATTCGAACCCAGGACCGTTAATTTCGAGGGCAGGGTCACTACCATCTAGGCAAAACCGTGTTGTGCATAAGTTTTAGAACTTTACGTGTTGCCAATTAATAAAATATAGTTCAACTCAATTGCTTAATAGTACATTTGTTACTAGTAACATACACTTACCAGCAAAATTACTCCTGTAAGAACATCACCGCCGTTATTTACATCCTCTTCAAGGCACACAACATAACAGACTAACTTAAAACACTTGAAGACCGCTATTTTTAATTAACAAGATATGTATTTATTTTCATTACTTTCCTTCACTTTCCGAGCTCGTCCGTCGAAGTTATATTAAATTTTGCTCAAGTCAACACTCGAAAGTTTGTGTATTAACGTCGAGAGGGAACTCCGCTCGCGGTGGAGAGTAAAGTTGGGGAGCGACCTGACGCAGACCCGCCGCGCGCCCGGTTCGCACTGACTCGACGCACGCGACACGGCTGCGACGACGCTGCGATTCATGCGCGGCTCACTGGGTAGGAGGAGTCTTAAACCAAACCACGCCTACCAAGGAGCTACACATTTCTTTTTTCAATATGTGTAATTCAATTTCGCTTATGTCTTCGCTGGGAAAGTTGATGCCCCGTTGTCGTTGAGCGCGAGGTTTTTTTATGTAAAGTGTTACGTAGTTCGCGAACCGAGGCGGCTCGTGATGTTGCAGTCTGCGATTTTTTTCTATTAAGTTTTGTTGCCAATTCCACGTGCTACATAGGATGAACTTTGGAAACATCTTTAAACTTCTTGAACTTCTCTTATGATCTACTTAATCAACCTTTAGGCAAAGGTAGATATATTGCTAACCAAACCAGATAAAATAATATAGGTAACAAGTTTAAATGTATAGTTTTTTTTTTTTTTTTTACTCGTTCGTACCGTCTAAATGCAATATTCATAAGTAATATAGTCACCGCATGTTATAGTTGACACGATAATGTTTATTTATTTATTTATGGGTCAACAAACAGTGAACACAATCAGACCTTATCAATAGAGTAGCTAAAGAGTGAGTGAGATGATGAATGTTCTTCTTATTTTATATCAAACAACTGTTTCTAAAACTTTCTATCTGCACAAAAGTATAATATCCATTAAAATATTCATTTCATACCCACATGTCATAGTTTCCTAAAAATGTGAACAGTCACATAAAAAAACAAAAGCAGGTAGGCAAGTATTTTATCCCAGAGCCACACCCTTAGTTCGGTAAATCATTTTACCAACACACTTCAGGTCCATGGCGGGCGCTGCGGTCCTACGGTCGTACCTACCCGGCAACACTGTGGACCGTAAAGGAATTCACTAAATTATAACAGTAAATTAACGCTAGTTTCATTTGCGTTACAACGTGAATTATGTGTTGGTGTCTTAGTTCTGTCACCGCCAAAATTACTACGGTTCAAAATTAATACAGTGCCATAAGCCACCGTTAATTCCTCTACACCCTGACTCCTACAAGCCGTATCAAATTTTAAAACATGCTCAAACTAATGTGAACTGTGCACGAACGTAGATAAAGCCCTTTTCGTGTAAGTGGCGTGGGCAGGTTACGCCTTTGTGTACACTTTAAATCATTATTAAGTGTACACCTATTTGTTTGGTGTCGTATGTAACAAGATCCTAATGACGACTGACGTTTATTAATTACTGCGTAGGACGTCTTATGAGTAGACATTAATAAGTCAATATTTTGAAGGTGTCGTTATGAAGTTATATAATATATTTGTTTAGGTAAACACTTTAAACCATTTTATTTTATTATTCAAAGACACTGATATTTTTCCAATAAAACATACACATCACACAAAACACAAACAATTAATGATGCTGTCCGTCTAAAACTCTAGAGTCCCAGTAGGCTTCATCTTCGGATGAAATATTTGGTCGCCGACTTAAAAATCTGTTATTAACGAAACTATATTATGTTAAACAATATAGTGGCGATTAGATTTATGTACCTATTGACTTGTTATTTTTATTTTTTTAATTTCATTTCCGCATTTTGACATTTCATGACTGTAGCATTTGAGCTACATACCTATTATTAATTTTGTACTCATTGACATTATTTGACGTTTACTGTTTTTATTTTTTTACACTAACGATCTTATTGTGAATTCTATGTGCATATGTATAATAATGTAATTTCCAGTAAGAAATAAAATACTACTACTAGTACTAGTACTACTACTACTACTAATACTACTACTATCAATATGAAAAAGTTACAATTACTACCAAAAAGCTAAAAGCAAAAATGAGAAGACAGCGAGAGAAAATGCGGGTAAACTTTTCCAAATATGCAAACACCAACTTCAATTTATAATCATCATTACACCACTCACCTATTGACTACGTCATGCCCTAGGAGATCTGAGTAATTGGCGCCAAGTTTGCAACGAGATCAAGCCAGGGGAAAGCAAAGAGGCCGATCGCTTTGCTCCCCTGGGCCTCGTTTCTAGCGGAACGATTTTCGCGGCCGTTCTTATGATTAAGCCAAGTCTAGCGGGACTCCCGAGTCCGCTAGCGCTGGCTTGCTTCGACAATTTTTAGCCACGTCCGATATAATAAATTGCTTCGGCAAATGAGATAACGAATACGAGTTTGTAATTACGTGTTTGATTGGGTAAGCCCAAAGTAAATACATTTGTATCAAATAATGATCAGCCCACGTATTACATGATCGCTTCAAATTCAAATTCAAATTCAAATTATTTATTCTGTAAGTAGGCCCTGTAGGCACTTTTACAAGTCTGAGTCTACCAGCGCTTCCAAAGAGACCACTGTTGAGAAGAAGCGCCGCAAGAAACTCAACAGTAAGCCATTTTTTAAAAATAAAACACTTATTACAATACTAAACTTAAGCTACATAATTTAAATGTCACAGGGATGTACAGGTCCCAGTAGTAATAATAATTAAATACATCAAAATGTCGGATTAAAATAAATAATACAATTTCGGAGATGTAAACAGGCTCCAAATGTCAAATTAAAATTAAGAATTAAATATAATTAAAAAAAAAAAAACACAAAACAAGGGAGATGTAGAAAGTCTCCACGGTCAATTTTGGAGATGTAAAGAGTCTCCAGATGTCAAATTAAAATTAAATACAATTATATGATAAAAAAAAAACACACACACACACAAAAAATAAAATAAGGGAGATGTAGAAAGTCTCCACGGTCAATTTTGGAGATGTAAAGAGTCTCCAGATGTCATATTAAAATAATAAAATAATAGGTAATCAGGTAGTCATACAGGGAGATGTATATAGTCTCCACGGTCATTAATAATTGTAATACAAAAAAATATATATATATCAGTCCCAAGCATTGTCATCATTCATATAATCTTTAATACTATAATAAGCTTTAGAAATTAGTTTACGTTTAACGTATCTCTTAAATTTATTTACTGATAAATGAGTAACACTACTTGGGAGCTTATTATAAAACCTTATACAATTACCCATGAAAGAGTTTTTTATTTTGTGAAGCCGTGTAAAGGGCACTGCGAGCTTCATCGCGGTGTATACGTATTGGTCAAAAAATAAATGTGATTACTAAATAAGTTGATAGTCTTCATACACCGTCCGTAACAGAATGCTAGGTATATTAGTTCATTTATGCAACCTCTCTAAATCATTGTCTTAGAGCCATAAGATTTCTTCTATACAAAATGAAAAGCTTCTTAAAAGTACATTGGCACAAGAAACTTGTGCTCACCCAACCTTCACATGCTTATAAGTAAACAGAATATTTTCCTAGTAAAACTCGTCACTTCTAGTTAAACACGCGAAGTTTGTTAGACTCATGTTTAATGCGAGTTTTAACGCGGATTAAATAGGCCCGGATATTTTTCCCTTTCACGCCGCGCGGCGCTCGTGTTTCCACGAACGGCCATTTAAACAATTTCCGTAATAAAAATTGACGACGCGTTGGGATTATTGACTGTTACAAATGCTATAGAACATTCACGCTCTACAAAATAAACATCGCTGTGATGTCGAGGTCACTCTATTTAGGGTTTATAGGATATATTCTATCATTACTTCAAGTAGGATACAAAGAACGTTTACATCCGATATCCCTTGTTTTACCGATAAAATTAGGATTGAATGTTTCACCGAATTTTCATCCAGATATTTTTTCAGCTGAATCCATGTTGTTTTCAGAATAACTTAAATATGCCATTAGGTACGCATTTTACTTAAGTTAGGTAAAACTTGTAAATAACTATCACAAAATGTTTACTCCTCTGCCTAGAAAAGCCTGTCATGAAAATTATTTTAAAAATGATGAATTCTAAGAAATGTGTGTCGATAAAACCAAGGTTAACTGGTGTTTCCTTATGGTGTAAAAAAGTTTTTACCACCTTGCTCGTCTTCTTGTGAGTTTATACCTGTAGATACTTTGCCGTAATGAAGCTACTACTTTTTTGCAATAATAAGGAGATCCTTGTTTTTGCAAAAAAGTAGTTGGAAAACCCGAACAACATATTTTTTGGCGGCTTGATTTTTTTATGTATAAATTACGCAGTCAAAAGCCTGTATCGTAATTATACAAAGTCGACATAAACAAGCTCGTTTCCACAGCGGCGTCCACTCAAGTCCCCGATGGCCCTGAATATTCGCAGTCAATTACTCATTTTGAGCATGTTAAGGTAATTAAACTCGGAAGTGTACAATATTTACAACCGCAGAGTTTGTTACCGCTTAATTTAGCGGTTTCCATGCCAGTAGGTAATTAAACGATTGTTTGCCATTTTGCGATAATTAATGCTGGCTTGTTTGATCTACGCTAATTATCATGTAGCATCGAATTACGTACGGCGCAAGTGACTGATTCGGTAACGTTTTAGTGTTGCACGGTTGACTTCATTTAATTGGATTCTTTGTTTGACTAGAAAATTGTGCTACCTACCCTATTAATCATAGTAATATTATTAATATTACATATTTATTAAAGTAAGTTAGTTTAACATTTATTTACAACAATGACACACAAAAAAAAAAGAAATAAAAATAAAAATGAAGAAAATGAGACATTATGCTAGTGTTGCGAAACGGTCCCAACTCAGCATGTGCTGGCTGTGAAGCCAACGCTGGTCTTCCGTTGGCGCCGCTCAGTGAAAATACGGAAGATGATACATACACTATAAATATTAAATTAATACAAACAAAACGAAACAAAAGCAAAATAGAAACAAAAATAATAATCAAAACTAACGGGTGTGTCAGTGGTTCATCTGAACAGGCCGTGGTCAGGTGGCATCCACAGGAACTAGTGTCCTATCATCTCTAGATAAAGGTTCTCTTGTTAAATTAGCCACTTGAAAAAAACTGTTTGTTTAGACTAAGTAGGTAAGTACATTAAAATTGCCTTAGCAAAAGCCATTTGATGTAAGCGGCGATGGCCGAATTTACGGTTCAGTCGGGGCTTAACATCTCGTTGAAACAGATTGATTAATAGCTCAGGCTGGGTCGCCTATTTTATTTAAAATAAAGTACCTATTGAAAAGCACTTTCCGCTTAAGCCACATGTATAGTTGTTCCTATTTTCTATTGTGTAAAAATCTAAAGAGTTTTGTAAGGCATATTATAAAAGATAAACAAAATTAACTAGTGAATGTGATCCGAAAGTATTGCACAATGCAGTGCTACATAGATAACGCGGATGACTTTTTTTTGATAGAGGATTTTGTTATCGCTTCTAAATCAAATCTAACATAACCTACGTGTGACAAAATAAATTATGCATTTATTCGTAGCCTGTGTATTAATCCAGTGTAAGTATAAGCTATCTCCATTCCATATTTCATCCAAATCCGTCCAGCCGTTGCAGCGTGAAGGTGTAACAAACACACACAAGTTTCTGAAGTAAAATGTCACTTTTTTCTGTACACTGACGTATGACAGTAATGCTTTCTCTGGAAAAGTTTTCAACCTAGAATAATTAACAAATTAAATGGAAAGTGGTTTCCGCCGGTTATGGACAAATAACAACAAATTAAAGACACCCTTTTTTAAAAATCCCCTTACGGTAATCCATCAGTTAAATCTCAGTTAGAAGATTACTGAAATAATCCTTGTTTTATCACATCAACCTAGTTTTAAACAAATGTATCAGAAAAAAACATCATGAAATTTTGCGGGCCAAATATCGAATAAATTTTATTCAAAGTATCGGTGACATCAGTTGATTGAATACATTGTTACCAAAAGCGAATTCGGAATATGTCAACGCTCGGTGCTTAGAATAAATGAATTGGCCCAATGGATCACGCGGGTGTCATGCTGCAGTAATAAATAACGGAAAATTCTGGACAGCCCGCGGACCTAGGCCGATGTAGCCGTAGACGCACTTAGCTGCTGACGAGGGGCAGGACCTTTATTTAGGTCACTGTGATGAATAGCTAGGAATCCTACCACGATTCCATGTATTTATTGAGTCTGTGATATAAAAAACGGTTATCAATTTATTGAGCTTGTGGGTTGAGTTTAAATAGAACTTAAAGATCATCAATCATCAAGTATGCCATCCTTTTGAAAAAAAAACCTACATTGTCAAGACGGAGTGCCACAGAAACACAAGTAATTTAAAAACCGAATGTGGTAGGGTGAATATTTGGCGTTTCAACCGCCGTCATTATTGTTTTCGCAAATTATTCAATATAAACTCAGTAACTTTCTTGTTATTTTTAATGGAATGAATACTACCCCCGGGTCCGCTGATTTTGACATCAAAAGTTGCTGGTAGCTATCGTTATTTTCGTCAATGTATTAAAGAAAATAATGACGGCGGTTGGAACTCCCAAATATTCACCCGGTAACTTTGAACCATTATAAAGTTAAAGAACTGCTTGAAATTTGGTGCAATTACCGGAGTAGACGTCCCATTCGCGCTACATAAATTATACGCCTCTTCAGATAGTGTTTACAGTTTCCATAGCGCAACGGTCTGCGTATCGTTTTCCTTTTGTATGTAATTTCAAGCTTCGGGGAGCATGCCAGCATTTTTAACCGGCAGAATTGCAATTCGCGCAAATACGTACATATTAAAATCAACCCGCGTTTTGTTTTCATTCGTCTCATAATTTTATTTGCCGCTAGCAAGAATGCGCTTGCTGGGTATTTTATAGCTACTGCATTACCACTGAAATGCGCTGAAATAAGAAGCTCTTTTTTTACAACAGAGTATCTTAATTTAGTTGTCGTTGGTATAACTTTCTTCGGACTAACAACTTCTTTCATTTCATTACTTTTGTAATAAGCGTTTTATATTATAAGTCAATTCAGAATAATACAAACAAAAATATTTTTTCATCACACTTGTTCGTAAATAGTGTCCTAACATGCTAGAAAAATCGACCGTAAATCCAAAATAATACCCGCAGGCCTTTTTTTTACCATTACGTTACTTAAGTGCGTAATAGCTTTTTTTTTATATTATACGTGGACTCAAACTATCACAATACGTCAGGACCCCAATTCTTGTGCCATTCGATATGAAGTTTCATTCGAGATTAAATGTCAGTTGAATACTATTTCCTAACAATCTCGCATAATAAACTATTGATCTCATATGTCACTAGAATCGGACTTCGAACACGTTTGACATTATCTGTGGTAAGCCACAGACAATGATGTAGTCTGCCGCTAATAAGTTAAAAATATGATCTTTTGTCTGATTTTATTTCATTTCCTCGCAATTGTGATGAAAAACATTGTATGTTACACGGGTGGTAAAGGAAATACAAAGCTCGAGTCAATAAAGCCCTCAGCCTACGGCTTCGGGCTTCTAACAGACTCTCGTTTGTAATTCTTTCTTTACCACCCTTAATACACAATGTACTATTACGACATCATGTCGGGATTACTTTTAAGTATGAAAAAATTATAAAAGAAAGGAATACCTCTCGTGTTTAAGTTATTTTTCATTATAGGTCTAAATTGAGACTAACATTTTACTGCACACTTGTACAACAAAACTGTAAAACGAATGAAAACAACAAGTGCAAAAGTGATTACTGACTTAAAATGACGTTGACCATACGAGGCATTGAAAGTAAGACATGGCTACAAACATGGGAAATCTCAAAATAGTACTCGGCTACAATTAACCCG
Organism: Acleris laterana; assembly: GCA_963966035.1. Lineage (NCBI taxonomy): Eukaryota > Metazoa > Arthropoda > Insecta > Lepidoptera > Tortricidae > Acleris > Acleris laterana. The sequence continues at coordinate 12,342,642 of OZ014440.1, forward strand.
TATTTATTAAACTGTGTAGCTGAGTATACAAAAAAGTGTATTTATTACACGCAAGTGTAGCGGAGAATGCGGCCGGGGCTCGCCGGCGAGCGTCACTTTTTGCTCGGCTTCCGCTGGTGTTTAGCCGTTACATTATTAGTTTTCAACTTCACAGTTGAGAATTTCAGCTCCGTTTGCCGCGTCCAAATTAGATGCTTCGATCGATAGAGATTGTTAGTTTTCATCCAGTTCTTTATGGACCTGTTTTTTTTCTTAAATAAAATAATCACCCTTTATATTGTTTTGCATTATTATTATTGGGGGAGGTTGGGATGGGCTTTGTGTGCCACTTCGAGAATTGCTGATCTTTTGTGACAGCCCTTTGTTTAGAGTTCACCGCAAAAGCCTGTTGCGTCCAGGAATTTCCAGATGCTTTGGGCAGTGAGGAGTTGTATCTCTTGTGGGTCCATGATATGTTGCCCTAGGTAGATACTTCTACTACGCATTGGTGGTCCGTAAGAATAGAGGATGTGCATAGCTGTCTTCTCTGTTTCCTGACAGAACCTGCATGTCGCTTCTTGTTTCATTCCCATTAGGGAGAAGTGTCTGTTCAATTTGCAGTGTCCAGTTAGGATCCTAGTCACTGCACAAGTATTTTCTCGTTTGAGTTTTAGAATCTCTTTCCTGAACTTGCTTTTGAACCCTGTAATTAATGATTTCGAGTGGTTTTGTCCTCTTGAGGATTTGCACAGCTCGATCGCTCTAGATTTATATAGATCACTTAGCAGGGAATAGGTTTTTTGTTTTGTGATGCTACAAAACGGCTCCGGTCCAACCAGGGGGTTGTCAGCACCGTTCTTAGCCAGTTCATCTGCTATTGTTTTGCATAGTCTAAAGTTAGCAGTGTTCGCACAGTTGTGCTCCGGTGTGGGGATAAGACAACCGGTGCAATTAATCTAGAGGCATTCCATCGTAGCCCTAGAGGTTGGCAACGCATTTGAAGTCTTCGGATTGCAGTCTTGAGATGGTAGTCTTGAAAATTAAAACATCTATGGGTCTGAGGTCCTACTTACGTATTAGGCATTATTTGTGTGAGCGAAACCCTTGTCATAAAATAGTAGATTGTGTCCCAAGGGAACTAAATTAAATATATACGGTGAGGGTGTACATTGAATCCTGAACGAAGCGAAGAATTCTAAAATAGAATCTTGAGCGTAGTGAGGGATTCAAGTGTTAACGCCCAAGGTGGAAATAATTTTGCTACCCATACTGAATCAATGAAGATCATAGAAATTAAACAAATTTAAATGTTTACACTCTGTAAAAGTGCTGAAATCATCAAATGTAACGTCCGAATGTCCTTGAACAGAAAAAGGCCACTTTGATTCCTCCTAGCAGGGATAAAAAGTCCCCTTTCCGAATAGTTGATTTGAAAAAACCTTTGACTTATATGTATAACTTAGGTACTTCGTACGCGTTAAATTAGTTTCCCGTTACCCTCCCAATTTCTTCCCATTGGGGGTTAATGTTCGAAAAATCCTTTGGTAAGTAAATACCTCTGGGTTACCCAAGGGAAATTCCCTTCAAATTACTAGTCACAGGTTGTACGGTGTTTGTCAGTTAGTCACTTACTAAGAGTTTAATAATGTAAAAGATCATAAAGTCCTAGTCCAGTAACTTAACATAAACTATCGAGGAGTTAAAAACGGATAGGTCCCGGAAGCGAACGCTGCAAGTACTATCGAAAACTGTACTCGAAGGCTGCTGGTTCATACGAGGAGGTGCTCGGCGCAATTAACGTGATTTATTCGAGGCATTTACTTATTCAGTCCTAGGTTTACTACGCCACGGGAGCACGCAACACTTCGCTACTTTAAACTTTCAGACTAACTTCAAACTTAGACCAAGGAAACCCAAACCATAAGATGCAACAATAGAGCTCATATTAAAAATCCAGTTATAATTTTTAAGATGGAATGTTTCGTAAACAAAGGCTAGTAAACTATCTCGATAGATATCCTATGGAGCAGCTTTACACATGCGACCGCATTTTACTAAATATTTTATTTTAGACCGCAACTGAGTTATGGGCTCGATTCAAAATTGCACAAGGGAGTATGAATATGATAATGACGTTGTAGCCGGCTGTCCGTTATCGCGTGGATTGAGTAATTCAGTAGGACTGGCTGACTGGCTTTCGGGCTTACCTGACCGTAGTTCTGTTGTTATTCATTGTTTCTTGATAGGTTTGGATATGTATCCATGTTTTGTATTTGACTGTATGATTTGTTTGAATCAAGCAATAATATTAAATTAAAACGGAAAATTTTACACAATACCATACCATACAAACGCTTTATTGTACACCAAACAAAAACATTACAGAGAAGACAGAATTGTACTGTTTCAATTAAAAATAACCCTGGTAAACAAAAGGCGGTCTTATTTAGATAAGCGATTTCTTCCAGACCACCTTAATAGGGCTAAGGTGTCAAATTAGAATATTTTACACAGAGTGGAGCAGCCTTCTCGCGAGCAATAACATGAAAACTATGTTAGTTATTAAACGTGTTTATAAAAAGAAAAAGCTTTATAATATTTCCTGTTTTAATTTTATATTACAGCAAAGATTAAATAGTTTATAGTAAATATCATCTAAACTAAACCTTTAGCTCAGAAGTACCAGAAAATTTTCATTTATGTATGATAATAATTTTAATTTCATCAAGAGGCATTTCACATCGCATTTTTTTTTCTCGTCAGTCTGACCTGTAATTATTATTCTTTATTTCTTTTTACCTAACCTTACCTATTTATTTATAAAATTCGATGAAATGCTATCGATTGTACCGATGAGGCGAAATTCGATAAAAGGATTCGGGCTATAATTATTAACATGTTAAATTACAGTTGTAGCAGGTACGTACGATTATTGCCATACTTAAGTAACAGCAAACAATTTCAAACACAAGTTAAGGTTTTATAAAGTAGCTTTCTATGAGTGACTAGACAAAATGCATCAAATTCCCTTGCCAAATGACTAAAAACGCTAAAAGAATGTCCCCCGCTAGACATTCTTAAGATTCGATGGCCATTAGAACAACTGAGTGTGCAGCTCGCTCCGGGCAAATTTGTCAGACGACGTAAAATTAACACTCGCCGAACATAAGTTGTGTCTTGCCGTGTAAGTTAAGCGGCCAGCGGTGGTGGGTGTACATCTGTTTATACATACTATATAGCGACCCGCCCTCGCTTTGCTTTTGTTTATGTAAGTTTTCTGTAACACCCGTACATAAAACAGAATTTATTATACATAAAACCCTTCCTCTTGAATCACTCTATCTATTAAAAAACCGCGGGAAGCAACTTTGTTTTAAACTAAGGGTATGTAGTGAAATGAGTTTAAATAGAAGCATGGTAAAATGTAAAAAAACCAAAATGTTTGACTATTTAGGTACCTATGTCGAAATTTAACGAATCATCGAACATGAGAAAACAAACTTCATTTGATCCCTTTTTTATTTATATTATGTTAAATATTTAGAAATATACCACATTTATTTAACTCTCACACGAGACTACTACAAATGTCGATAACCAATGGCATTGAAAAAGTTGTTTATCATAATTAACATAAATTAACTGAACAGAACTAAATTACGTGTCTCCTATCTATTAAGTTGGATTCAGATGATATGTTACCTAAGAAGTGATTTTGTAAACGTCGTTTTAATTTTTAATGATAAACAATAAATACTAAAGAAAAGTTTTGATTCGATTTAACGCTATCATTCTTATTTTGCACCGTCACCAAATCGAGGTAGACAGTGCTGCGAAGTCCCCCGGGACGATTTATCGATATCTCGGATAGAGAACTTTATAGAGAGATCTAAACTTGGGTAAAATAAAGAAAGAGCTCAATCTGCCCATATCGTTTGTCTATGAAAGTGTTTTCAATCTAACTTAAAGTTGCTACTTTGACATTTAAACCTTAGTTTGTCATGACTCATATTATAGGATATGCATAAATTTTAAGTCATGTATCTAAATGTGAATTTAGATATATACATTTCATCTAGACAAAAGGCTTTCTCCAAGGATAGTTACCTATACGTAGCTAAGTTTGCGCTACCTATGTCGCATCTCCCCTCACTATTCCAGAATTTCACGGCCTTGTTGGTCAACTGTTGTTTGAGCAATATACGTCTCACACTGCCAACTTTAGTTTATCACTGTATATTATTTACCACAGTTATTACTGTAAGTCTCCTTGTTACTAATGAGATTTAACAGAAAAATCTATAGCATACATAACTTACGAATTAATTTATTTTTTGAAGTCGGCCGAGCAACTATTATAACTTTAGTCTTGAGACCGCCACATTGTAAACAAATTTAAATGTGGCACAAACATAATAATAAATGGTTATCTTACTTAATAAAATAACTAAGTATATCGACTTTCATCTTGTCACATTCCTGAAAAGAGTACCACTATGTTGCTATCTGTGGCAGTTGTCAAACTTATTAATGTTATAAATGAGAAACTTGGAATGTTTGGGATGATTGGATGCTTGTTACTCAATTACGCTTCAACCACTGAATGGATCTGGATGGAACTCGACACATATAGGCTAGGTTCTGAAATAGGACCGAGTTTTTTGTCCTGGAGAAATGAATGGTTTCCTAGGAAATAGCGATAACCGACTTCTACGCGGACAGAGTCGCAGGCAACAGCATGTGTAAAATAAACTATTATTCACGCGTGCGCAACTAAATCGTTTAAGTAGTACATCTAATAATTGCAGCGACATTGCGCTGCGGCGACGAAGTTATTAACTTCAAGTTACAAGCGTCTTGTGTCGCGGAACTGTCCCGGGATTCTTGAATCTAATTGAAGAATGAAATTTGCACGGAGGAAAGGAATGTAATATAATGATGTTTGAAATGTTTATGTGGGTATACTAGGGTCTTACGTTAAACTCATCTTCGAGGTAACAAAAAGGATAATATTTTAAGACTTGTTTCGCTTATTTTTGTCATACGTTTGAGTAATTAGTAATAACCTATTCAATAACTTATGCTTACCCTTCATTATAATTATACATTGTGATTTTTGTAACACAAACAACGTATCGTTAGTACTTGACATAGTAAAAACATCGACCTTTATCGATAGGTTTTCAACGACATAGCCAAGCATTATCTGTACACGTTTGGTTTCCTCCAATATTATTTTTCTGTTTTAGTATGTTTAGTTTTTACATGGAGCAGTCTAAATGAAATGTTCAATGTGTATTGTCTCATTTGTCTGTCTAGATACTGTGTCATGTACGCTAAAGTAAAAAAAAAATGATTTACGAGTATTTCCGCTATGACGTTGAAGTGGTGGTTATGGATTTCAAGTTTATCGATGTTATAATTATGTCAACCCCTAACCACATGTTGTTCCTATGTTATAATTATCATCCATCAGCCGTAGACATGCCTGTAGCTAAGTAAATTGTTACCTAAAATAAGGTAAATATTAAAGTAACCTGTAGGTAGGTACATGTAGTTCAAAAGGCAACATCGTTATTTTATTCCTAGTGCAACGCTTGGAGGAGTACCTATAACTCATCCCCACGAACAACGAGTAAAGTTACGTGGAAAGTTCGTGTTTCTCAAGAATTTAATCAAATAATACGTGTCTTCTAGTACGAACGAGTTTTTACCTGGAACGAGATTAGTAACAGTGACGATAATGCAACAGTTAATGTTATTTATTTATAAGTTTGTCAAGAAAACATAAAAAACAAACCTAATCAGAAGTTCCGTCGGAACTCTTGTTCTCCACGGCGCGCATTTTCTTGTACCAATAACAAAGACTCCGTGGAGCTGCGTTAAAACTTTTACAAAGTTTACATCATTAAAATCAGTTTTAAAATAACAACGAGTAAAAAGGAATTAAACAGATGCAAGCACGATATAAATTATCTTACCTTCTTAATTGGCGACTTTAATAGGACCTAATAAAATGATAGAAAGCTTATTTTATTATATTATATACATACATAACGTTAAACATAGATACATGAAAATTATAATAAAAAAAATGGAAATAATCCTTAGTAAAAAAGCTGTTTTGGACACTATTTTAGTTACATACATACATACACACATACATTAAATAAATCACGCCTGTTTTCCAGAAGGGTAGGCAGAGACCACTCCTTGTCACTTGCTACGATCTTGACAAATTTCTTATTACTCTGATATAGAATATAACGCTTCTATTAGATTGTATTGTGTTAGTAACATTTACCCGTTTTCTCCCGTCACAGTATCCTAATTATTAAGTCCTCCAAGTTTATTTTTTACATAGATGTCGTTTTTAAATACTTCCGTTGAATGTCATTCGGAAGAGAATTAGTTAGTTTTTTTAATTAGATTTTCCAGCCGAGTAAATATAAGGTCATTCATTCAATAATAAAAATTAAATATTCTATCAAGATACATGTAAACGGGATTAAATTAAATGTTGAGCGTTATTATTTTTTAATTCAAAACAAACTCGACTCCATTCATTTCAGATTCAGAGATCTGTAAAAACTTGGTTCATTTGGCCGGATGCATTGGGAATTTTAATACTTTTCTTTATCTTGAACTTTACTTGTTAGGATCTTATCGAGTACTTCATTGAGAGGTCAATAAGTTTCCTTATTACATCATTTTCTCGTCATAAATTCTACGAACAAAAGAATAATCTAAGTCCGGTTCCGAAAATAAAAGGTACGTAAGGATTTTAATTTTTTGTCGGGTTAGTGGTCCCGTTTTTAGGGTTTCGTACCCTAAAGGTGCCCACTGGATACTATTACAAAGCCTCCGCTGTCCGTCCACCTGCCTGACAGCGGGCTGCATCTCATAAACCGTAATAGGTAAACATCTGAAAAAGCAATATACTTGGTCGGACACACTACCGTGTGTCTTGATATGGTTCTGAGAAAGAAATCTGGTTTTATCGATTAAGGGAGATCGCCAGAGAGAATATGAAAGTGATAGACAGCCGAGTGTTATCTGGCACTATGTGAATGACGTACAATGTGTTCTATACACAACTCGTAACTTTGTCACAACGGAACTCTAAAAAGGCTTCATAACTCGGCGGAGCACTGTGGAACGAAAATGGCCTCTCCATAGAAATAGGGACTTAATTTTCTAAGTGCCTATTTTTTTAATTGAAATCGAACCTACTCCTCATAATTAGGTAAAAAAATGAATATGGGTCAATTTGGCTGGAAAACCGCCGAGTAATAATTTTTTTACTAAAATTTTGTATGGAGCGTATATGAAAAAACGGAATATCTCAGAAAGTGCACAATTTCCCGTAATATCCTTCCGCAGGAATTTAGTACCAATTATTTATGATTTTTCGGCGTACTCAAAATTTCCCGGGCAGGTGCACTTTTTTTTAAAAAAATCAAAAACGTTCTATATAGGGAAAACTTGGTTTTTAGGAGGTATTTAAGTTTGCACGACACGTTTAATCGTGGGATAAAATTAAATAATGGCTTTAGATGAGATGGATGTTCAAAAATGAGGTCATTGGAATAATGACATTTCTCACTTTTTGGCCCTTTATCTCCCTGCCCCCTAATGAGCACAATCGGTGCTCATTAAGTGTATGATTAAAAGTAAAAATTAACTAAATCACTCTTAATTATTCTTAATTAGTTGGCATTAAGTAAAAGTATAAATTAAATATTATCTTATTATCATTAAGGATGATGATTACCCAGATTTCATTAGTAATGTGCAATAAATAGGTTGCAGTTTAATTTTATTGTTCTGCGTCACCTATTTCGGCATCCAATTCCGAATCATTTTGCGATTCGGAATTGATTAGAAGGTCCAAGGTCTCAATAAATAAGGTTTGTTTGTTCCTTTTATTCAGTGTTGGCCTCATTGCGGTAAGTTTGGGATCCGATGACAGAAGTAACATATTGAGAATGTCATGATTTGAATCTTGTCTACTCTTTTTCTGTGAGTTGTGTTCCCTGAACCTTCTAAAGTCTTTATTCCGGGCCTCTGACGCTTCTTCTGAGAGATTGCCGATCGGTATAACTGCGTTATGGGCTATAATGTCTGCTCCATGCACCAGTAATTTATGAACCGTTGCGGACATATGATACCAGTTGTATAATTCCACATATTTTTTTACTGTATCGTGGGCGTAATCTTTATATTTGTTGACGTCTATAACCTCTCCTGAAGTAACTGCTTGCAAGATTACTGCAAATCTCCTGATTAATCCCTCATCTAGTCCTGTAATGCTTGCTGTTTTACAGGGGTCCTCAAAAAACTTTCTGGCTGTGTTTCCATCATTAGTTGTCCCTGACCCCTGTTTGACCACATCTATCAAGAGATTCATTTCTTCCTTAAAACGATCTTGAATGATTTTCTTCCTTGATGCCATTTTTTCTTTTAGCTCGTTTCCTCTCGCAGCCCATTGTTTAAAATCCTGGCGATATGCTATGTGAAGAAGGCATTCCATCGTATTGATGCGAGCATGTAGAGATGATAACCCATATTGGTATATACCAGTATCCACAGGTTTTGTAAGAACTTTATCAAGAAGGTTCATCTCCGTTGGTTTAGCCAAACATAAACTGCAAGTTGCATTTGATCTGGCTTTTGAAAGAAAAGTGCATATTTTGCCGTCCAACATCGTCATCTTCAGTTCATGCTTCACTGTGTTGGTTTTGTGTTCTGTGGGTAGTAGATCTTCAATTTCCTTGTCTATCTCCGTTTTCTGAGCAAGCACAACGGCTTCGTTTTCCTTAATGAACTTGAACTGTATTGGACGACAATATAACGCTGAACAAGGCTTGGGATTCGTCCATATTGTATCAGTTCCTGAAGTTAATTTTAATGGTACCAGGGTTGTCATGAAAACACTAGAATCATCTTGCTCGGAGTCACTCATCTTTTGCTTGTACCTGCTTTGGCTCGAAGCACCATCAAACCCCCATTTAGAAATAAGTACCATCTGTTTGTCTTCTACGTGCTCCGGTATACTATCCATTATTCTGTTCACTGTAATATTCAATAATTCTTGCAGTTTAATTTTGGCTGAAGAATCCGTAATAGTTATTGATTCACTCGGAGGATAGCAATCTAGTTTAGCTTTTTGTACTCTGTAGTATGACGGATACACATTTTCTGCACCTTCTCTAATAGCACTCTCTCGCAGGATCATATATTGCCATTTAGACAACTTGAGTGAAATAAAAAGACTTAGTGCTTTTTCAGGTGTATATATCGTAGATGTTACGGGTTTCTTCGTAGAGATTGTCACTTCTCTTAATTTAGATGCTACTTCTGGGTTTTTCAGCATATATTCAATTACGGCCGCAATATCATCGCGGCCATCCTGCTTAAAACGTTCTGCTGCAGCATATGCCAATTCATCAGCGTTTTCGGATTGTAAGTCACTCGATCTTTTTTTCTTCTGTTTGGTTCCCAGATCTTCGAATGACTTACGTTTTGTTGTAGTCATTGTTCCAACCGATGAGGTCGATCCTTCATAGTTTAAATCACCTGATTCTTGGGTGGGTGAATCGGATCGCCAAACTACAAAGCTTGGCTTGAAATGTTCCAGAAGGAATAAACAATAAAATTGAACTGCAACCTATTTATTGCATATTACTAATGAGAACCCATTGAAATCTGGGTAATTATCATCCTTAATGATAATAAGATAATATTTAATTTATTTTTTTACTTAATGCCAACTCATTAAGAATAATTAAGAGTGATTTAGTAAATTTTTACTTTTAATCATACACTTAATGAGCACCGATTGTGCTCATTAGGGGGCAGGGAGATAAAGGGCCAAAAAGTGAGATATGTCATTATTCCAATGACCTCATTTTTGAACATCCATCTCATCTAAAGCCATTATTTAATTTTATCCCACGATTAAACGTGTCTTGCAAACTTAAATACCTCCTAAAAACCAAGTTTTCCCTGTATAAAACGTTTTTGATTTTTTTTTAAAAAAGTGCACCTGCCCGGGAAATTTTGAGAACGGCGAAAAATCATAAATAATTGGTACTAAATTCCTGCGGAAGGATATTACGGGAAATTGTGCACTTTCTGAGATATTCCGTTTTTTCATATACGCTCCATACAAAATTTTATAAAAAAAAATATTACTCGGCGGTTTTCCAGCCAAATTGACCCATATTCATTTTTTTACCTAATTATGAGGAGTAGGTTCGATTTCAATTAAAAAAATAGGCACTTAGAAAATTAAGTCCCTATTTCTATGGAGAGGCCATTTTCGTTCCACAGTGCGGAGTCGCAACAAATATCCGGCTCATGATTGCATTATTAAATCCGCTCCACTTTATTCCATTATAATGCCCGAGCCGCGCCTGGCCGACGACTTACCATTGCGAATAATTTCACTTGTGCACTTTGCAACAGTTTAAAAAGAAATAATACTGCATGTTTTACTGTTGTACTTGGTTTTAAGTAAATAAATTTTAATTTTATATGTTTTGTCAATAATTTTTTTTATTTTTTTTTATTTTTTTTTATGTTTTGTCAATTATTATTTAATTGTTAGAAAAATGTAACTATTAAATAATAATTATGTACCTACATAGATAGATAATTACAAACTCCCGATGTAATGGTACCTAATTCCTATTTCTTTTACCGATTTTGTCCCTAAAATGGCCCAACCGATTTTCAACCGACTTCACAAAGAGGAGGTTCACAATTTTACTATTTTTATTTTTATTTCTTTACGTTTCTTTTATTCTGTTCTTGTTAATTAAAGGAGGTAAGTACCATGAAGGTACGCTCTTTATTTGTTTTTTTTAGATAGTTTTGTGTAGTAACGCTTGCAGTAAAGGTCTCTATTATAAGCATAATACGTAGCGATTTTAGTATTTCTAGTAACAGTCCAGCATTTGGATCCAAAAATTATAATTTACTCGAAGTGGACCGACGATGATCCCTGCAGATGAACTCAATGCAACATATTTCTAGGGTGGCGATAAGATATCTCGATTAAGGTTAAGCGACAATGACGAAGCGCATTTAAATGGTGTATACACTGTGACTTTCCCGCTGCGTACTTGCGGCGAGCTTGAAATATCCGATAGTTTCTTATTAATGGAGAAGTTGGAGAAGTACATAACAGCATATTATGGTCACTAAAAAGCATAAAATAAAAATTAAGCGTATGGATAAATAAAAAATACTCAATAAAATCCTTCTTTTCAAATGGTCAAAACTAAAATCAGCATCATAATTTAAACCAGAAGAAGATATATAAAAAGAAGTCATTCTTTGCGTTTTAAAAGCCTTTTTTTTTTGAACATTTTACTTTTATTTCCAACTCTGAGACCCCATCCCGATTATAATGGATTGCTTTAGGGAACACTATGGCCAAATTGATGCCTCAGTCTGAGAGTCTGATGCCACACACCGACAAACAAATACACAGGCACACAGATACGCAGATACTACGTTAGTTAAACTTATAACGCCGCTATTTTCAAACAGGGGTTAAGCAATATCATTACGATATAGGTATCAATAAAAAAACATAAAACAAAACAATTCAATACAATGTAATAAAGAAGCCCTCAAGATTTATAATAACAAAGATACGCCTTGCAACTTATAATATAAATTATTACTGTTATTATTAATAGGTATTATTTGGTTTACAATCCCTTCAAGTAATTTGAATTTAACGCCATCTGTTTCATTCGCACCGAAAGTACAAAAGAGTAAAAGGAAAACCTACCCCGCAATATCTTGCGGTACATTGTAGAGAAACTTCACTATCCTTCCGCTAGGTGTCGTGCTTCTGCTTGAAAATACTTATCCGGACAGGGATGTTTAAGACTCTGTTAAAGTCGCAGAGATGGCGTTAGTATATTAGTTGTGGGGTTTTGTAGTTAGAGCTAAGCCTAGAGGTACAGACTAGTCTCGGTGAAATGTAACAAATCTCACCATCCTCCGTAAGAGGGAGTGGTTGCTTAAAAAAACAAAATGTAGTTGAAATTATATAGTTCGCAACATTATGCCACTGTATCCGTCTTCGTTTTTCCTTATAATATCATGTTATGCTTTGGGCTAATTTTTCAATCTCCAGATAACACGCGCACCGAGGGTTCCATACCGCCGCACACACGTCAGATATTATATTATAATATTTATAATATTCCGATTTGAATTAAATTTCGAATCGAATCAGAGCGCAACCCTACACCCCCGTTCACATTGTACTTTACTGCACGTTTTGTCCATACACATCTTGCCGTATTCGGTTGCTTTCCGATATTATTAGCATTGAAAAAACGTGCAGTATAATGCCGTGTGAAACAAGGCTAACTTACACTTAACCATTATTAGTAATTGTTGTTTTTATTCCGGGTCTGTACTAGGTATAATCACACCAAATGTGATGCTTGTATGTTTTATCGTTTTACAACAATGAATAATAAAAATACATTATTGTAGAAATCCTACAGAAAAACAACAAAAACTAAAAAAGGGACCAGTGTGAGTTGGGCTCGCGTCGATTCAATTCGAAATCGAATTCAAATCGGAATGTAATAATACGTACTGTGCGGCGGTACGGGACCTTCAGTGCGCGAGTCGAAATCGAACTTGACGGTATTTTTCTTTCCAGCAGTGTTAAATTACACATTTGTTAAATTGTGAGGTTTATCTTAGACGAGTGAGGTTAAATGAAAGTAGAAAACAAAATTATAACCTTTCTAGGCAAAGTAAGTATTTTACGAATAAAATAAAATAAGCCTTATTGTTTTTGGCATTTTTCAACTCTTACTATTCAAGTTAATACGTAAAAAAACTGTTGCTTGTCACTAAGTTGTCTTTTAACAAGACAAATATAACAATCTATTTTTCTAACAAAGAAATTGCTCTTTAATTACAATAAACTTGCTATACCTACCTAACTGCATTTGTTTTGAAGTTTCGCTAAGTGATTTACGTTTGTATAAAATAGAGCACCTGGTCTAATTCTATTGCCCGCCAGCTGTGCAACGGGCGTACGAATCTAGCTCTTAACTGGGAGCAATAAAGATTGTATCGTTTGGGAAAAGTGTGCATCGGTATGTATCTCATACACGCTCGAGTTTCGCGTATACGTGACAAGTCTGGTAAAGTTCGCGCGTCTTGTTACCGCCGAGTGTTTGGCAGATTGGATTTGTTTCGCCGCATGCTAATAATACCGTACGTGCGGTCTGTGACACTCCGGATTAAATGGATAAAAGAAAAAATGCCCGTTTGTTGCGAGCGAAATAAAAACACACCCTGTTTATTACCAGCCGCTCCTTTACATTTCAAAAGCAATTATCTCGCTCCGCAACCGTGTTTTGAAACCTGGTTCTAGAAATGTGTAAATTATGTAAAGTGGTGCGTTGCGATAGCTGTGCTTTTCTTTCATTTTAGATCATTTGAAATTCAAATCTGAATTACATTTTGTTATTTGAGTATCATAAACCATGACAATAAGATAGAGAACTGGGGCTCTATTCTATTCGGTAAAGCCATAATGCTATGGTGCTATCATTGCATATTCTATGTCATGAAGTTTTTTTTTATCTTGGCCGCCATTACTTTAAAGCAAATAAGAGTCATGATAACGTTTTCAACGGTATCGACGTTACGATGGCATGACAACAATATGATTTTACCGAGTAGAATAGAGCCTCTGGGTGTTATCAGTTTTTACAATACAGAAATATTGGTTGACTTCGAGGTTTGGATTTAGACAACGTCAGCCCATCGGGTGGTTAAAAATTATCCTAAAGTCAGCAAAATTATGTCCTCCACTTAAAAGATTTCTACACAAAATCATGTTAGTTGCACTGAGTTAATACTTCAAATAAAAATATCTAAAATTTGGCAGAACACCCTTAATAGCGTGCTTGCCATGCACTAAGGCATTCATTTCTAAACCGGCAAACGTGCTCAGAAAACTCAGGAACACCGAACTAGTCCATTTTCTTCCTCATTCAGCCTCATTCAGGTCACACTCATCACATTACCTACTTGCGTCTAGTTAAAAAACGGCAGCACACTGCACGGCCATAAGCGCAGCACGAGTAATATGCACCGACGGCGGCGTGTAAATTGTTAAAGTTGGGCGGGCGGTTGCAATTTTCACAGCTATATAAAATATTGTCAGGCGTAATAACAGACGTGGTCGGGAGCCGATGGATTCTCTTTGGCTTTTTGGCACGTACTCGGCCACCGATCCAGTTGATACCAGTTTGCAGCTAGTAATTGTTGCATGGGCTTCACGTTTTCCATTCCGTTAGGCTTTTGACTGGGCCCACAATGGAAATTTAATCATTGTAGACGATGCTGTCCAATGGCCGTGCGTAAAGGCACTATTACGGTTTCGGAAAGTGTTTTGATATCGGCAGTCATAACGAGGTCGGAACGGCCATGTACAATCCATTTCAAATTGTTTATGCATATAACTGAGAGTTCACAGCGATACCGCAATAGTTATTTGAACTCTCTTGATAAGTAGTTTGAATACACCAGCTATTTAAAAAAAAACTGACTAACATTTTTCTAATGAAAATTGTACATGTGCAATATTTCAAGGATTCCGTACCTAAAAGAAATTAAAACCGTTATAAGATCACCTTCGTTGTCAATCTTCGTCTATCTGTCAAGACCCTTTTTCACATGATCGCGGGTATCAAGTTGAAATTAATATCAAAATATCTTTGCAAGTAACTAAACGTATAAACTTACTTTTATTGGCCTAAAATCCTGAAATTTGGCAGGAAACAAGGTCTTACAGCACAAGAAAAGGAAAACATTCCAATATTGTTAATTTGAAATTGCATAAAAAAACCGGGCAAAAACATGTCGGACCACGCTCAGTGTAGTGTTCCAAAGCCGTTACGACAAACACAACAAACTAAGTATATCAAAAAAACAACATGTATTAACTAATTTTCTATTACTGCTTCCTACCTCTAGGAGTCTCTGAAATAGGCTGCAGTCGGAAGGATGGACGGGCGGACGGACGGACATGGCGAAACTATAAGGGATCGTTGTTTGACTACAGAACCCTAAAAAAGCGATTACATACTTACATTGCACTTGAAAAATGGGCTGCGACACGTACCTATATCGATAAATAGATTAACAGCTTTTCAACAACAAACCTTTTCGCAAGAGCAATATGTTCGATGTTTCATAGATAATATAATAGTTATGATTGTACTCCTTAATTATTATAATACTGAAAGTTGCGTTACAGTTTGTACGGAACTTGTACTTGTTTGGTTTTTCTAGTTCAGTGCCAATCCATCAGACCAGCCTTATCAGCCAGCATCGCCACTAAGCAGTGTGATTTTGCACGACTATTAGAAGCACTTCTCAGAGTAAATTTAAACCAATCGGGCACAAAATAAACAGTGCAGCGGGGTACGTTGCAGTATTCCACCACTTCCACCACAGTATTTAGTGCAGTACGTCCCGAATTAGGTACAGCTGTCAGATTTAGGCAAACAGTCGTGCGGCTCGTTTGGGACGGAACTAGGATCCGCTCTGTTTCTCACATTAGCACAATCCCGATGAATTGGGGCACTTGGAGAACGGTTTGGGGTTGCCAGTGTTTTCGGAACAATATTTGGAATTGTATAACTTCGGGAAGGCAGTGTATGGAGCTAACTTGTTACGTTTCAGCACATTTATGGAGTGCCGGCCGGAGTTAAGTTCATTTTAGCTATTGTTTAGTCACTTGACCGAGAGTTATAACTTGAAAGAGTAGAAAGTTGTTGTAATCAATGCGGACGTTTTCGCAGCTTTTTCTTAAATGATATGTTTTTAAAAGCTTTTATTTAACTTGTAATGTATGTATGTATGTACGGGTCAAACCTTAGAAGTAAAATTTGACCCACTTGCCGGTTTCCGACGAAGCTGAAAATTTGCATACGCCTTTAGTTCTGATGACAATACAATAAAATAATATAATACCGTCGAGCTGGTCTGGTGAGAGACTCAGGGTGGCCATAGGAACTCCTAAATTACACCTGATAAACCCGTCGTGTCAAGACTTGTTAGAATTGTCTTGACAAGTAGATGACGATTGTGCAAAAAAAGTACAGTCGGCAATAAACGCTAGCCCCAAACATGACATTTTTGGCAGAAACTTATTGTAATTATAAATATTTGTTTTGATTGTCCCGTATTAAAGTCTTGAACGGGTTTTAAATCACATTTAAGAAGATTATACTCCTATATTTAACAATAAAATTGTGAATGAAAACTCTTTCATTTTCATCATCATGAATTATCAATCAAAGGTTATTATTTTGAAAGTAATATTGAACCATTACGTGGATGATACTGTCTGACTAAATTAGTAATACTTAATAATACAACATTTTTTCTTATGATTGAATAATTTATAACCAAACAAATAATATCTACGAGTATTTCTCTGATTGCTGACATTACTTTCGTTCATTGTTCTTTTGTAACAGCCAGAGTAACCGTGATCATTACCGAAAGAAAACTGTTAATATATTCTAATATGAACGCTATTACGTCGAGGTTTGATATGAAAAGGTGAGATATTGACGTTACTGCGTTATTAATTTACTGATATTAGGTATAATAATGATCTTTTCGATTGTATGTGTAAGTTATTGAAAGAGTGTTCAACAATTTTGTATAGGCTGTATTAGATGTACTTAGTTTTCTTACTAGGTAAAGCATAATCTGTAGTAGCATTTTTTCATAATTCGGTTTAAGTATGTAGTTTTTTTAATCCTATTGATATTGTTTCTTTTGCGTTAAAAACGCATTTGCTTTCGCTTATAAATTCTTTACTTTTATTTTTCAAAGTGGACCAGTCTTCGTTCATTAATAGTTGTATCACATGTTTAGTCCAAATACCGAATTAAATAATACAAGAATAATTTCTTAATCAAGTAACATACTTTAATTTCGGGTAAATTACAATCAATTTTCGTTGAAAGGTGTTCAAGTACAACACTGAGACAATTTGTCGCCCCGTAGAAACCTTATTAACTGGTTTAATCTAGAAGGCAACTGAAAGCGAGCATACTTCATTTGATTTTTGAATAAATCTTTACGTACCTAACAATATTCGCCGTATCGAAATACAGAAACATGATATAGAGCGGATAAAACAAAAATAATGGAAATCTTAATAAATAAATAAAAGGTGTTAAAATATTCGATGTTTCTTTTTCTTAGTTAGTCTATGGCAAAGTAACACTGCATGGAAAATAGGGGATGTGAGGGGTCGTGTCCTCCAAAAGATATAATCTGCTCTAAAAGTAGGTTGCAATCTCGAGAAGGGTATTTTTTTGGTTTATAGTTAACAACGATAAATTTGTTTCTGTTTCTTAACATGTAGGTATTTTATTTTTTATGGATATGAGATCTTCAATATTTGACAATGAGACGGATACGGACACTCAATTTTTTTCCAAATTGATTTATCCTATCGCCGCGCTTAGAAATGATCAGCAGCCATCGCGTGACAAAGTTTGGATTAGGTAAGGAGAAAGACAAAAAAATTAACGTCAACCTGAGCTGAGGAAATAAGGAAAAATAAGGGAATTGTGACCGGCTGTTGACGCTCTTAAATTAGTGTTCATGTATTTACAAGTAGAGCTATATGATCAGATTAAATATATAGCGTTACTCGATTAAAAAAGTTATATAGTCACAAAAGGAAAGGCCATGTTCACCAATGGAACTCTAAAGGCGTGTTGTTTGATCAGTAGTTAAACTAACTAATTGTTAAAAATCGTAACTAATGGTTAAATTTCAACGAAATGTGTTAAATTTTCGATTCCTTTTTCGAATTTTAACAATTAGTCAGTTTAACTAATGATTTAACAACAGGCGCTAAATATCAACCCCGGTATTCCCAGCGTAGTATAAATTCTACTCGTAACGAGATGGGTATATCCTTGCTTTGAGACTGACGCCCCGGGCACTAGACGGGGCTTTTAACACGTAATAGCTTTAATGTGCCCCGGCGTACGACACCTACGAAATTAGATAAGCCCACACTCGCGCTGCAATTATTTTTCGTTCATAAGCCAATAGTCATATGTTGATGTTTTGCATTTTGAAGAGGGTTCATCGATGGTTCACCGGCGATAATGGTCGTGTGGCACGGAAACAAATGTGTCATTCGTGGATTTGTTGCACGTGAAACGCACCTTTGTCTGTTATTGTTTCTTTTGATTGTAATCTTTCTGTATTTATATGATCGGTAGAAGATAATTATTTCCCAAATTATTATGTTGGTTACGGACTTGATCTTAATGGTAAAGAAATGTTCATGTTAGATAAAGCCAGATAGGATACATTTTGATGTGGCATGCGCACTATCGTGCGTTTCGATACATGTGTGTATTAATCTGTGTAGATAGTCTTTTCGATACGCGAAATTCCATCTTAAATTAATTTTCACGTACATGGTCGCAGCCGTGCAATGATGAGTTGAGTGATGGGGCGCGCTTTCGTGGATTAAAACACTTTATAGTATTTACTTAAAACACAAACACTTTGTAGTGTTAATACTTAAGCATTACCAAGTTATATCTCATGTAAGACCACCTGTCGATACTCATTCGTAACACGAGCTATATTTTGATCTGCTTGATACATCATATCCAGTTGCAAATTATTCAAAAAATCTAGTCGAACAATCATACACAGCGATACTCGTGTCTGACAGGTGCCTGAACACAGTCAATGCTCTATCGATTTACTAGGACATCGCATGGCTGTAGTTGACATAACCCATCAGTCTGCGATACGTAGGCCGCTAGACTGCACTAGTATTTTCGATTTACTGTATCTAAGAGTACATTGGCCGGTAATTGAAGCCGGACATCTTTGATGTATCGGCTCTTTTATCGGATTGGATGGACGCAATAACAGACCGTTGATTGCTTCCAAGTGGACTTGGGAGATTGATTATTTTCTCGTTACTTCGCCCGTGTCGTGTTTTGTTTTCTCTCACAATGACTACACGAATGATTAGTCGGTAACTAGCAGTGGGTGTGAATTCAAGCTTCGACTTATCAGAGAGCTCCTTAATGAATAGATAATTCAGAAGTAAGGTTTTCATATACTAATCACTATGAAGTAGACTTGAAATCACAGTACTATACTTTAACTTTTTTTTAATAGTTGTTTTTTTTTTAACGTAGCTTAGCGAAACATTCATAACCATTGTCTTCCTGTGTGGGAAAAACACAACCCGTAAAATGACTCGGCAACGCATTTGCAGTCTGACATTGTTATCTCCAAAGGTGTCAGTCCCCACATATCGAGTGTGTACTGTAAATTCTGAAAATCGATTTTTCCAAGTTGCGATTAATACCATTCGCATATTTTACCACTTTATTTTTTCTCAATAGCTACTTTTCCCGAAGGGCTTTCTAACCATTCGTATATTTTCCCATTATATTTATTTTTCAATTGGGTTCTTCTCCACTGCTCGACTATCATAAATATGAGGTAGGTTTAGGTTATGTTAGTTTTGCAGCAGGCCCGGAGGGCCAAAACCACCCAGAAATAGGAGCTCCGCTCAAGCGGAGCTCCGTCGACTCTGTTAAATTTAATTTTGATATTAAAAACATTGGTCAGTTGAGTTGGTTGAGAAATTAGAGAATTAAATATAGTCGGAAAAAATGCGAATGGTTAGAAAGCCCTTCGGGAAAAGTAGCTACTGAGAAAAAATAAAGTGGTAAAATATGCGAATGGTTAAAAAGCCCTTCGGGAAAAGTAGCTATTGAGAAAAAATAAAGTGGTAAAATATGCGAATGGTATTAATCGCCACTTGGAAAAAATGATTTTCGGAATATACAGTACACTCTCCACATATCACTAGGGAGCCAAGCTGACCTCTAAAATACTTCACTAAGGGATCCCACAAATGAGAGCACTTTAAAATGGACGTTGTTAAACAAACATTCTTCAACACTCGCGCCTAAAACAATGGCTATCCGAGGGCGCTGTATGTTTATTTACGCTTCTAAAATGGTATTGCAAAAAACAGCAAACATTAATGTGAAAATATTGTTGGTCAAGCCGGCCGTCCGTCCGCTCCTAGCCAAAGCTCATAAATAAACAGAAAACTGGATGCTTCGTCGAAAAGTTCGTAAAAAACCGAAAACGGGGAAATTTACAACCGGGAATTCAAACGCGTTTTAATTAACCTCCCGACCATCGCGACCCGCATCCGTGGTTTATATCGAGTAACGTATAGTTATGAAATACAATGTCATATTATTTCAGGGCTCAGTTATTGGCAATTGAACGAAACGATTAACTAATAACGAACTTCACAATATACAATAAACCCTAAATAAATTCTGTGTCACTTTCTGGTAAATTAAAATGAGAAAATTAATACGAGATAAGATCACAGCATAACTATCTAATTTTAGCACACTTATTGTTAGCTACATTTACCAATACTATGCGTTTATGCATCAGAGGTAGCGGGTGTCAAAGAACCCGAAGGATCCCAATCTGTAAGTAATTAATGACATAAATAAAATAATGATTTTGTATTTGGATTTACGTTTAGAAGGTTTAAAGACTAGAGAAGTGCTTAGATATTAGGTTAAAAAAAAATTGACAGCGTGACTAAAATGTACATTCATTCCAAATTACATCTTTCTAGAATTAAAAGTCTTTGAGCTCAGCTGCGGACGGACGGACATGGCGAAACTATAAGGGTTCTATAGTTTGACTACGGAACCCTAGTAAAGGGTGCAGTTCAGAGTGAAATTGGTAACATGTTCATTTTTGCCAACATTTCTTCTTAATATGGTCGTTGTCACTTGAGAACAATTTACTCCACATATCACTACGTCAGTCTCTCTTTGCCCAGCTTGTTTATGTTCTTAAATATACACTCATATGTTAAGCAATGTCCAAAATCCCGGCATTTAAAGAGCTACTACACAGTTTGTAGTGAAAATACACGGACTATCACGTACTTAAACACTAAATACGACACCGACTGTGAAATATACTACAATGTGCGCTTGCGAAGAGTATTGCGGGAAAGATAGGAGCATAAAGTACACATACTTACTTTGTACATTGCGGATGATGTTATCTTCCCACTTTCGTTACGGGAATTTGAAACAAAGCAAAACTATACGAGAACAGTTCTCTATTTGTTTTCTGCTTTGAATTTTCTTTGTGAAAGTGTTAACAGTCTGTGACTCTAGAGCAAAAGGTAATTAGTTGTATACTGTTTGTACGTGATATTTCAAAATCAAAAAATCAAAATCATTTATTTGTTCCAACAACGGTAGGTACATGAGGTTGTTAGTAGCCATTTAGTAGCAGATTTTGTATCACTATGTTGAGCCGCAAGGCATACACATTTTGGGTTCAGTTATATAAGATACACATGCAGTTCTTATTAACTTATCGTAATTACTAGATATAAATTCATTAATAGAGTAGAACGCTTTTTTCGCTAGAAATTTAAATTAATTCGTTTTTAAACTCGCACAAATTTTCTATTTCCATTACTCATCTGGTACTTTGTTATATAATCTAGGGGCCATTTCGAGTATGCTTTTCCGCAGTAAAGCAGTTTTAGAAGGCACTACTCCTTTTTTTTCTTTAGTCATAAACTGTTAAAGCTTTGCAATAAGTGTAGGTTACATCTAACAAAAATTATCATTTCATAAATATATAAGCTTATATATACGGAAAAGTTAATACTTATACGTAATCTTTGGAAATGTGGTTTACATGAGTCAAGATTATTAAATAAACAGTCTTGGATACTTACCACCAGGTTTCATAATCATAAAGTAACATTTCATTTTGTTTGGCAACTTAGACCTAATTTGCATGCAGCTAAGCGTGAGCTAAACACCCCTTGGTAGGCGTGGGAAAATACCGAAGTTGCTTCGCATAATGAAGATGAGTGTAGATGTTGCGCGTAATCCCGCAACTTGGAACAAACCGCAAGCCTCGGCTTTCGAACTTCACTTGTTACCTAGTTGACTTATTCCCCGCGTCACACTTCACACCAATTCTCCTTTGAAGAAGCAAGTTTCGAGCTGCAGTTAGTGGAAGTTGTAGCTTGTACCAAATTTTGTCGTAGATTTTATGTTTCTACCCTAGTTGGTTTTGTAATCATCACGTCCCTTTCTATTGTTATAGTCGTTAGTGTTCGTTTGTTTGTTTTAACAGACCAATGCCACAACCGGTCGATGTGAAATTTGGTACAGACAGTTTGTAGTCTGGAGACGGTAAGGTAATATTTCGGAGAGCGATAGCAAGACAAAAGCGTAGTCTATGAATTGCGTCGTCGCCGACATTCTTCACGAATGCGTTGAAGCACTTGCGTCGTTCTATGTTGAAATCATAGCGTTTTGCGAGGATGCAACGCACCGGCATCGCTCTTGTGGTATCGCTCAGTTCCCGAGAAAATAAACTAAGTTTTTTTAAAATTCGTTTACTCGAGTCACGATGGCTAGAAAAGCAAGAATAATGCTCGTTTAAGATTTTAACTCTTGTTATTCTCGTACTCGTATACTTATTATATACTTACGAAGAAAACTGTTTGTTCATTCCAGGAATCTTATTCGCCTCAGTCTATCGCCTATCAATTCCACCACCAAACCAGCGAGCCCAAATTACCCCGTGCCCTCATGAGCACAGAAGTTAAGAGTTACAGAGATACCTTATTTCTTTGCCGAACGAAATCTTCTATCAAAGTAAAAAAATCAAATATGTTATACATTCTGGTGGGGAAATTTAATAACCCAAAACTTGATGCTAAGCAATTAAACAGGTAATTAGCAATTAAAACAAATTATATTTTTATTATATTCTGTCATGTTACTTTTATTGATTTACAATAATTATCATAATATCCAAATTGTTCAAGCAGACTGATAAAATACTATTAATTTACAATCATTCGAGAAATAGAACGTTAATACAATCATATAATGTTCTGTATAAATTTCGATAATTAACTGATTAAATAGAATGATGTGTTAACATTTATATTTACTTTCTTACGTTACAATTTATGACACTTGTTACCGTGCGTTTCCCATGATACGTTTTGCCTTGTACTCCAAGTCCCCTCTGATGTGTTTTGACCGGTTATCATCCCGACCTTAAACTGTTCAAGCCTTCAAAAACAGATCTTTCATTCGCTAAAACACCTGCAACGGATCGACAACCCCTCTAGAATTGCCGGTGGTCATGGGTGGTGATTAGTGATTATGATTACCTACTTCCTATAAATTAACCTGCATGTTCAATTTACTCCCTTTGTTATAAAACGTAAAAAATCATATTATATATTTATTTATGGTCATAATATTGAATCAGTTAATTGAACATAATTTAAAATGTTAACGTACACCCATACAAAGTTAAATGTGAAACCGCAACTTAAACATGTTCAAACCGATGTTTAAATAAAGTGCAATAAATTATATCTAAATTGACACTTAACGTTAATTAAACAGTAATTTTAATATACATTCTGAATTTTCAACATAAAATCGAATTACAAATTGGCAGAAGAACACGCAATTTATTATAACCCGCCTCATAATTTAAAATTATGTCGAACGCTCAATATTGAACTAGACGGGGTATCGAAATACTAAGAACTACCGAACAGCCACCTTCGTACCCCAAAAAATATTTTCATTTTTATTAAGAACTTGTTATCATAATTACGTTTTTAGAATTGTTGTTTTATAGTTTTTTTCGGAATCTAAAAATATTCTCTTGTCTAGACTAGTCGGGCGAATAGTCGAAAGTCAGGAGGTTCAAGTGCTTCAATGGTAAATTACCTCAGTCATGCCACATAACGCCCTCCATGTTATTAATAAAAATAAATGAAAGTTAAATTGCGATAGCGTCGGGCCTCCATGGGCCGGAGCTACCGCATCAATATCAATTTTCCATCTACTTCAAAACGTTCAATTAATTAGCTTTATGACCTAACGCACTGCAATAAAGTTATAAAATTAATTTCAACATTATATTTTTTAAATTTTTGATGGCAAATTACAAAAAGCTATCTGGTGTCAAATTCAAGATTTCAGTTTCGATTTCAGTAAAAAAAACTGCGTTATGATTAAGTTATTTAATAAGTCTATACCACCACTAGAGTACTTCCATATATCAAAGTACTTTTTTATTATTATCAATAATATTCACAGCTAAAACCAAATCGAACCTTTATTTACATAAAACTTATAAGAATTCATTAATAATTTGCAAGTTTGTATACTTATTTATTAGGTACGTACAATTATTGCGACATTGATTCCTATCTACTATAAAATATCTGGCATACTCGTATGTTATTTAAAAGTTAATTTTATATTTAATGGCATTGATATTGCCTACGAGTACTACATAATAAGTATGTATAAGGTAAATCTTAAGGATTTAATAATACTCTTAAAAGTACAACTAAACTAAACTTTAAAATCAATATTGGACACAAGTGATTGCTTTTGTTAATTCCAAATTCAGTGTCTTCAATTTCTAATTGGTTAATAATTTTGCTAACTTTATTACTAAGTTTTTGTTTGATAGTGTCGGATGGGGTGATCACATTTGATCTGTTTTTCGTGCTGTTTTCTAGCGCATGCCGGATGATCTGCGCTTTGTCCGTGACGTCATACGCGGCATCCTTGTCTTCCTCGTCGTCGGATCGGTCGGCCGAGCCGAACTGATTGTCAGGGCCTTCCATAGGTGTTGAATACTTGTACTCTTCTTTCCTTGTCATGGGACTGGTGTTACGAGCTGTGGGTCCGGGAATTTCTGTGCAGAAAAATAATTACATTGTAAGGTAATATCAGCAGCATCCAGGCCCTGCGTAAATTTTGTTGTTTCCCACATATTTTTTATATAAAGTGGCTTTGCTCTTGACTAACTCTTACCCTTATTTCCTATGTAAACGTATTCAATATAAACATGAAGTAATCAAATATATCAACGATTGATATTGAGAAAAAGCATTAGGCTGCCCGAAGACTGGACCGGAGCGAGGCGGTGAGCGAAGAAAAAATCCACCAATAGGAGAGCTGCGGTGATCGAGCCTAGGGAAATAAAGTATTCCTATTGGCGGATATTTTCCTTGCTCACCACTCCGCTGCCTCGCTCCGCTCCAGTGAACAGACAGCCTTAGGCATTAGTAGCGATGAAACATTATGAGATACAAAACAAACACTAGGTATTAAGTAAAAAACTTAAGTGAAGCCCATCTTGCATATACCTATAGTTGCTTTATCTTTACAAATAATTATAAAATTTGACAATATTTAACGCTTGATTGGTTTCGCCTTTGGTATCGTTCAAGATATTTAACACTGTTATGAAGAAACACTCAATATAGTATTCGGAGTTATATTTTGAATTTATATTACAATAACATGCTACAAACATGTGTTACTAGATGCCACAATGCTATTCAACTTAGCCCTAGTAGTTATCAGTTCAGTGGAGTTTTGCCACGACGTTTTTGTTATCAATCCGATACGTTTACGATAACGATAACAATTTTTTACGCATTTTGTCTAGGGCCACCTGTACCTAGTCGGTGCTTAAGTTCTGTCACAAAGGTTTATTATAATTTTAAAAATAAATAATAGAGTTTCATAAACTTGTAGTACATCAATCAAAACCTTATTTTATATAAAATAAAAAAAGCGAAATTGTAGTTCGTTACTAAATATTGCAGTAATTTGGTGTACGAGCTTTAAGCATTCCCATTCGGGGCAGGAAAGCATGGGTCAAAACACGCACGACCACGATACTGATAACGGCTACAACTTTCAAAAGAGTTCTCGTATTGAGTCAAAATTTGCGTGACATATTGACCAGACTTTTATCTGTAAATACTGATACGAATGTATTCCAAGCAACTAAACATCCGCTAATACTCCGGTCAATCTTCATTTCTCATTCAATTGACCTTACGATTTCACATCAATTTGCAGAAATACGAAAACAGACCAACTTTCGTGCTTGATAAGCTGGTTTTTAAGTGTCGTTAAGATAATAATGCTGGTCTCTGAACATACCCAGAGATAAGAAGCTTCATAATATTAAATAGAAAAGTTTCCCGGTTAACAAAGACTAATCTTAAAAGCGTTTTCAAAAAGTGAAATTTTGAGAAAAATCGTGCGTGTTTTAATCGGTGCCGGCCGTGAATGTTAAAAGATCGTATCGGAAATTGCGGCGACTATGTGGAATGATGATTAGTTCCTAAAAATGTATTTTAATTAGGCTTTTAATTTTAATTTATTTTAAACTAAAAATTAACAAAAATTAGTTTTATTTGACTAAACCTTTGTGACAGAATTTAAGGACCGACTAAGTTTACTTTATGGCGCTTGTTACATAAATTCTCTTGTCATGTCATAATTGCATGTTTATTAGCAGGTGTTACCGTGGTATTAATGACTGGTTATACAAGCTAATAAGCTTTCCCAAATAGATCGCATTAGCTCATAGCTAAGCCGTTAAGGCAACGCGTTGGTAATAATCATAAATGCGACCTACTCGTGGCCAATTAATAGGTATTATAAGCTTAAGTTAAACTGTGTTACCATTCAAAGCACGAACGGGAAGACGACACGTATATACGGAATAGAAGAGATGGTAACAAGTGAATACCTGTTCATAATCCTGGTTAACCTATTGATGTTAAGACGTATTTTGTTTGTTTTAATTTTTTCAATTGTCCAAGCGGTGAGTTTATGTTGTCCCGTCAGTGCGAACAAAACATATTTTAGTGCGTGCATTTTCAATTTAGCAGCATGGTGTCTGCCGATGGATTGAACGTATAAGGATCAATCAATCATTTATTGCATATCATACATTACAATTCAAGGTGGAACAAACAGGAATAAGTATACATGTATGTGACACCCTGCAAGGGCGCAGCAACGGATATCTGACGGGACTACTTAAGCTCGCCGCTGCGATTTCATTCGTTCATCCGACCGCCCGTTGTTTTTGTGAGAATAACCCCCCTGGGCAAGAAACAGAAGGAAGCAGACGACAAAGTACTGCCTTGTGACATGAGTATGACTCATGTTTTTGGGGTCACGTAACAATTAAACCCACTCGATTTTACGCGAACACGTATTTTGTGTAAAAAATAGACATGACGTAAGATAAAAGAAACGAAGCATATGCACAGTTTGGATTATCGAGGATTGGTCGTTGTTTTAATTTATTCCATATTTAAGGTGCTTTTCAATAACTGCCAATTTTTAGGCAGTGAAAGACTCAGCACTATAAAATTATTTTTAACTTTTTTAAATTCGTATATTCGTCTGCAATAAACAAATTTTATTATAAAAATTTTATACTATAAAGTACTTTCAGCCACTTCAAATGTAGAGCCACAAAAGAACTCTGTCATAATGACAGGCGTCATGTCACGAAAAGTACTTACATTAAAAAAAAACATTGTTTTTTTATGACATAGTTCCACAGTTTAACAGTTGTTGGCTTTTATAGGGTCTGTGATCTTACCATACAGTCTGATGACGCTGTCAACCTCCCCCAGTGAGTTCTTGGCCACGCAGCGGTAGCCGCCAACATCAGCCGGCGTCAGTCGATGCACCGTCAGCGTCATGCGGCTCTCGAACGAGCTCAGAGCCACGATCACCACCTCGTACTTGCTCGATGATATCACCATCTCATCTGTTGTGTAAATATTTACATTGTACGAAGGTTTGAGCTCGAATGACGTTAGAGCTGCAACTGTCACATTGTACTTGATAGAATTTAATTATCAACAAATAAAAAGGGTTTTCAACTTGTAGAAATTTAGAAACTTTATGCGGCTCATAAATCAACTTAGGATATTTTCTCACTATCTCTATCTAGTTTTGTTTCTATTGTACAAATAGGTAACGTCAAACATAACCTTTACGTAATTTTTTTAACTGATGGTCTTTTTGTAGTACAAAGTTTTTAAATTGAGTAAACAAAATGCTGCATTAGGTAATGTTAATATGTTTGTTTCATTTAATGTATAGTTCAGGAAAGATTCCGCGGTCGGTTATCTACTTTGCGATCTTTTTTTCTGCGTTAAGATATATCCAAAATGAGACTCAAGTATCAAAACCTTTCAACTCACTGTGTTGTTTGAAGAACGAGGGCAGTTTAACGATTACGTTTTGTTTAATATTAAAAAAGATCTTAGTGAAGATTACAGACGGCCAATTCAAATATCCTGAACTATACCTACATCAATTATTTTATATCATATTAACCAACTTTATTCTAAAAAAAAAAAACAAAGTCTTTATTTTAAAAATCAAGTTAAATTTTATAAATATTACTATCAAAGTTGTCGGGTGTAGCTCACGCCCGCTACGCGCCGTAGAGGTATCTCGTAGCATAGAGACTCGAATCGATTAATTTTCAGAAGACCTGCGTCGCTATTGCCTAACGCACCCGCAATCGCAATCGGCTTCAAAGTTGAACAATTGTTTTCATTTTGTATGCAGACTCGCGTTCAGACTGTCAAAATGAAAACGATTGCGATTGCGAGTGCGTTAGCTAATAACCCCTCTGGTTCGATTTAAGGACGGGTAACTTTAGCTCTTAACCAAAATTTACAAGATGCTTTATTTCCATTTGATCTCGCACTAGCTCTTGGTCGCGACTTTGATTTCGATTATTGTTAATGCCTTGGGAACTTTAAAATTTCCGGGATAAAATGTAGCCTATATATTTAATCCAGGGTATAAGCTATCTCCATTTGCAGCGTGAAGGATTAACAAACTAACGCACACACACACACACACACACACACATTTATAATAATAATATAAATAGGATTCAATTCATCATCACCATCATCACCCTATATTAGTCCACTGTTGGACAATTAGGCCTCTCCTACTGTACGCCAACAAGCACGATTCTTGGGCATTCTCATCCAGCTCTTGCCAGCCACCTTGCGAAGATCGTCGCTCCACCTAGTCTAAGGGCGTCCTACACTACGTACTACACTTAAAATTACTACGTATTCATTTAATATTTACAAAAAGGCTAGAAATCTCAAAATGTAATTTTTTCAGATTTAAAAGTAATTGCTTTGACGCAATTTTCGAAACAAAATTAAAATTATCCTGTGCATAAAGTCAAAGATTTTAGAATTTACTTAGGTTTAACTTGGCGAAGGTAATGTCATAATGTACAGCCTGTTTCACAATCGACAAAATTTAATTAAGCATATTTTGATAGATAAATTTCATCCTTTCTCTTTCCTACACTTAAAAATAGACAAAGAGAGAGTTAACTTTAATTGGCAGATAAATTTACTTGTTGATTGAGAAACCGGCCTTTAGTGATTTATTATTTTCAATAGATAAAAAACAAATACGAAAACAAAACAAAACAAAAGTATTCGTAGACTCAGATTTTTTGCTAACTGACTACTTTTTAAGCATGTCTAAGAGAAGTCTTTCACAATTTATCTCTGTGCGAATGTTATTTTTCAAATGTCAGTAAAGTGGCGACATTTCCTTGTAGCCTTTAGTCGCCCAGCAATCCTTCCATCGCGGGGTGCCGCACAGCACCGCGCAGTAAGCCCCACTGTTTGTTGCTCGCAAATGATAAAGCGACTAGCTTTCGTCCCAAAAACTAAATGCATTTTCCGCAAAACCCCCAACAGACCAAAATATTTTCCTTTAAAATAGGTATAAATCTTCGTTCACAAGATAAGAAACCAAAGAAATTTCCATCGCAATACTTGTATCTCGGTTTTACAAAGCGAAAATTTCTTATCCGCAACTAACTTTAGGAGGAAACGATAACACCAGTCACGCTTTACGAATCTTCATTTCGATCGTAACTCGAGTTTGTTTACTCTCCCGTGTGCTTTGACTTTCCGAGTACTCGATGACCTTCCAGCGAAATTACCCGCCCGAGCCCCGCGCGCCCGTTTCATTATAACAAGAAATTTCATCTCAATTAATGTCTAAAATAACACTGTAACACTCTTAATTACGCTCGAGTGAGGCCTGCTTAATTAACACTTACATGTCAGCGGCCCTAACATAGATTGATGACAAATGAAAATGACGATCCGCGGTGTTCGCTCTTTCGGGTTGATTTTCGGAATGGGCCGAGAAAGCGCCAGTCACTCCGCCAGCTCGCGAACAAAGGTTTGATCGACGGGCGTAATACACGGCTCGTATCAGCCACCCAACTTGGGACCCTAATGCACTTTAATAATTAACGCTTGTTGCTTGACTGAGCGCTGGACTATACTTACCTAACGCACCTAGTTTTTCTGGACTGTGATTTGTATGGGAAAATACTTTGTGAAGCATTATTAATTATTTAACCCCAGCGACATTAACCAAAAACTATTCCTAATTAACTTTAAATTTCAACGGAAAAGTGAAAAACTACGTGATTGTTATTCAACAACGCAGCATCCCAGATGAGCGTGAAATATAATGTGCTTGCAGCTCAAAAATGTTCAGAAGCTCGGAACCCGTTCCTATTGTAAATTAACCCGTAAATTTCTGGCGACAACTGCCGTGCCGAGTGGAAGTTTGCGAAACCGCCGTCGGCTGTGCACAGCGAAGTAAATATGGAGGATTTTTAATTCAAACATTCGCTAAAATAGTGCGCTTCCGATGAAAAAATGGTCGTGCATAAAGTCGTCGCAGAGTTTAAAACGTGGCATGAATATAACTAATAGGCAGACAACTTTAAGCAAATGACGTGCAATATAATTACTCGGATATGAGATCATCTTGTATTTTGATAATCACAAGGGATTATGTTTTTGGAGTAAACCATATTCGTTATGTTCCATATCCATCCACTCAACATTGTATAGTCAAGGTCACCAATATCTATACACCACAGTCTCAAAAATATGTATACAGGCCTTAATGCTATGGCAATAAGGTATAATTATGTGTACATATTTATGCAACTTTGTGTAGATATTTATTTTTAACCTTGACTGTACACTACCTTTTTTAACAGCTAATTAGGAGTAGAACAACACAAACCGATTGCAAAGCGTACGAGAAAATACGCGAGCATGTGGTTTTACCTCGAGAATTGCAATCAAAGCAGTTAGCGCTGCGCTATGCGTAGCTACGGGGAGTTCTTGAGTATTTTTCACTGTTTTTTATTTCAATTCCCACACTGTTTCGCTAACAAATGCACCGCCTGAGATATTGTCATTCTGCTTGAATACGTAATGCCGTGATTTGGCGCTGGTACGTTACGCGGCAAGATTCCCCGACAGACGCTGTTATGAGGGAACGGCGGGGAGAATGTGTTATTTTATTACGTAACTTACTTTGGTTTATTTTACGCGCGAATAAGTGTTAATGGATTTTTCACTGAGGATATCTCGGTGACTTTTATTATGATTCCTTATATACTTATCTGCATGCGACGTGGATTCGGGGAGTTATTGGAGCAGGATGCAATTCACGGGTTACGAGCTGCCGCTTTCGTGACCGCCTCGAGTATTGAACTCTGCTGCAATAACTGCAGCTTGCAGTCTGACATCCTTATGGGATAAAGTCAATTGAAACAATGTTTTAGTATTATAATTTTACTAAAGTTTGGTTTTTAATTGGATCATATTTTATTTTAACATCGCTAAGTGATTAATAATTATATTTTTTACCGAAAATAGGCTTTAGAATAAAAACTGGGTAGCATTTTATTTTTTTACAAACCATGTGAACATTTTATGGTAATACCCCATTCATACAGGGCATAACCAGAATCATGCAATACAGAACCTGAGAACCCTCACCTCATACACGGCAATATGAATAAAATATGGACTCATCAGTTAAACAAAGGAACATTTCACGCCTGAATACTTTCGTATTCATAAAAGGTGTATAAATATCACTTAGGTCTTCTGCTAAAAATGTTTGCAGCTTTTATTTTTAGCGCTGTAATAAACGTTGATATAATTTTTAGAAAAATACTCTAGGTCAACTTTAGAGCTTAAACACGGCCTAATAATGTATGATATACATACATACATAAACTCACGCCTTTATTCCCAGAGTGGGGTAGGTAGAGCTACAGAATTTGTATGATATAGATTAAATTAAATACGGGTAAGTATTTTATGACGCTGCTGATTTTTAAGCAAAATAAAATATAACAGGTTGACAGCTAAATAAAACTATAAATATAAAATTTCATTAAAATTGACCCACAAGGTTATTACAAAGGAGACTGCTTGGTTTAGGAGTCAATTGGTGACATAGCCTAGTTCGTGTAACCCTGCTTACGAAACTAGCGGTCCCGGGTTCGAAGCCCAGTTAGGGGAGATATTTGTGTGATGAACGCTATGCGTTATTGTTCCCGAGTCCAAGATATATTATTTTCTGAACTATGTACTTAAGTATTTATTTCTCTGTACATCATTAAGATTATCGTTGTCTAGTATAGTCAGCAGCAGTAGAAGTAGCAACGCAACCGAAGAGGTGAAAATGATCTGCACTCGACTCTATTGTCAAGAGAATACGTCGTGTCTAGATCATTTTGAGCATGTTATTCAGCTTCTCTTACATTTGATGCTGACTGTACCATACCAAGCATAACTTAGTTCAAGACTAGATCAATTTGTGCGATATTGTGCCTTGACATTTTTTTTTTTTATTATTAAAAACAAAAAGCAAGCAGTAAACAAAGACACTAAGCGTCTTTGTGCGTATTCGTGAGCATTTATTGAGTACGAACTAAGAGCATCTGAATGCAAAGGAGTGTCAAGTCAAAAGTTAAGTCTGAGTAAAATCTACTCTTCAATGGAACTTCGGGGAATCTAGGGCTTGACTTTGTTACCTAAATGTTAACTTACCCAGCGCCGAAAC
Organism: Acleris laterana; assembly: GCA_963966035.1. Classification (NCBI taxonomy): domain Eukaryota; kingdom Metazoa; phylum Arthropoda; class Insecta; order Lepidoptera; family Tortricidae; genus Acleris; species Acleris laterana. The sequence goes on from OZ014440.1 coordinate 12,375,587, forward strand.
TAGTCGCTTACATACAAAATATTGAATAAGAGTACCTGCTGCTTTATGTATAATATTGGTGTTGAAATAAATATTTTAATTATTAAGATTCAACAAGTTTACTTACGTTCATTTCATTACAAAGAAAACTTAATGTAAACAAATATGTAGTACATACATATTAAATGTATATATAGAGCTACAAAATTACTTACAACTCTAAAACTTGTTGATGATTCTGTAACCGCATTTTGTATATGTATATTGCGATAAAACTCTAGCTCTAATTATTGAGTAATTTCCCCTGCAACCCAAATTTTTATTTTCCTTGCGAGGTTGCTGGGTTAGAATAGTGCCACTCCATGTCCTCCCGTGGATGTCGTAAGAGGCGACCAAGGGAATAAAGGCTGCGTAGTACTGTTAGGCGATGGGCCTGAAACCTGTCACTAATACATTGGTAAACATCTTACCCTAAATTGTGCACAATGTGGTTACAGAATTACTAACAAGTTATTGGAGTTTTTAGTAATTCTGTAGCTCTGCCTACCCCACTCTAGGAATAAAGGCGAATGTATGTATGTGTGTATTTATCAATTCTTAATTAAATACAAATTTGAGATTTAATTTTGATTTTCATACGTTTTTAATCTGTAAAAATCCTTTTTTTAGCTAATTTTATAATTTTAAACAAAATAATTATCCTTTTTTGCTTTTTCTTACAAGTTTTTCAGCACCTATCTAAAAACTTTGAACCTGCCAAAACAGACAAAGTGAAAGATTCGCGAGAGATAAATTATAAAAGCATTGTCGCCTCTAAAGAGCGGTCATAAACGCCACGTCCGCTCAGACGGAACTAACTCGCATTGTCTTATTTCCCCACAATAGGTCAATTTCCTTAAGAATTGAACCTGACGCACTCGTAAATTCAAACTTAATATCTCATTACTCGCCAGCGCGACACGCCCACACCCCTTTTAATAAAAACGAAAAGTATTCACAACTGTTGAAACAAAAAATAATTGTCCAATTTTATATTCCAAAATGGCCTGCCTGCGTGAATTCTTTTTATTTTTGCAAATTGAAGCCGGCTTTTATTCATTAGGCATGCATTTCAAAACTTGGTAGCACCAATTAGTTTTTGAGCAATTCGGCTCGAATTTTTTCGAATACCTACATGTTCAATATTTTATACTACATACTTTTACAATACGCAAAAAATATTCTACATTTTAGTTTGAAAAAAAAACTACATGATTCGTCTTATTCAGAAAACTACTCCATTTTTTCAATGTCCACTTGGTGTTAATTAATCTTTTTTTTTAACAGCTTACAATTAGCGCCGCGCTTTAGTTAATTATTCAGATATACTTAACGCAGCCATTTACTGTTACTTGATGACATTTGCTCAGCTGATTTATTGACTTTTCGGGATAACTCCTTTCCGTCCAACAACCAGTGCAAACAGTTCTGCATAATTATACATTTAACAGTTTTCGGAATGAGTACATAGAGCTTAATTGTTTTTGTATAATTGTGAAAACGCAGAACTATTGCTGTTTATACGAAATTAGAAGATGTAAGGTGTGGAGTATGGTCTACTTTTGTTTAGGTCGTAGCATTTGCGCAAAGTTAACTTTATTTTTCATTTCGATACATATTAAATTTTAAGCATTTTAATATGGTCCTCCTGTCACTGCAATTTTTACAAACTATTTGATGATTTCATCTTCTATAGATGGAAGAAAGCGGTGGACATAACGGACTGTTTAATTATAAGACAAATATTTTTTACAACAATACTAAACAAGATAAAAATAATGTAACAAAGTAAAAAAGTCCTAAAACATACTTAAAACCTTAGTAAATACAATTTGAATGAATCTTCACTTAGAGTGCTTAATGAAATGACTGGTCGTAGAAGATTTTTAAGTCGCAATGAGGTTTTAATTTAGGTAGAGCAGTAAGGGTTCATTTGCGTGCGGAAGGCACATTCCTTGCTCTCACGGGAGCGCACGAACTAAAATTTTCCTCTTAACGTAACAGAATATACCTTGCGATTAAGCGCCAAACCTTAAAAAAAATACAAGGTGCAGGTAGATTAAAGATTAAAATTTCACACGTTTTACATATAGCAAATGTCAAATTTAAACTCAAGGAACCTGAACTAGCAAGTTGAGTATTGGGAACGGAAATTACTTTGACTTGGTTCGTTCAAAAGGTATACATTTAGAAAGGTCTGAGATTGAGGTCAAAGTATTGAGATGGTCTGGTAGTCTGATCTGGATATTTTATCTCATTGTGGTTTTAGTTTTTTTTAATGAATACAGCAGCTTGCTGTTTTTAAAAACTATGGAGATACAAATAAAATGGAGGGGTGAATTTAAAAATACCTATTGTACAAAAGTTGATGACCAAGACAACGTTAACGTTCTTGCGTCGCGTAACGAAAATTAGTCACACGATCATATGGATCACAAAGGATTTTTTTTTATAATTCACCTTAAGATCAGCAGCTTGCGTGCGAATCAATACAAACATGCGATCTACGTCGGGAATTGGCAAGAACAGAGGACGCACATTTCACCTACCTAAAGGCTTTTGTTAGGCAGAGCACCTTATTTTAGGAAGAGTGTAACAATTTACAATCATGTGGGTCGTCTACCTGTTTATCTGTCTTTGGTCGGCAGTACTTACTTGAATCCCTGACCCAGTAGTTGATGGACTTGGGCGAGGACTCGACGTAGCACTCCAGCGTGACGTCGGTCCCGAGCGGCGCGCCCACCAGCTGGTTCGGCACTTGGATCACCGGGTGAACTGCATCAGGGATTTAGCTTCACGACATTGAAAATGAAAAGTGAATTAAAGACCATGCTGGCCCATTTTGGACCAGACTTAAAATAGGGCAATATGGAAGTAGCTGGGAAAGAAATACATAAAATTTAAACGAATTAAAATGCTGCAACATTAGAAGTGAAATGATCCTCCAGTAAACGTTTTTAAAGTATTTGCTGTTTGTTGTTGCGTTACTTATTAAAAGCTTTAAGAATTGAAGCCCCGAAAGATAAAATTACGCATTAAGGCAAAATGTCCGACGCCAACACAGTGACACAGCCGTCCCTAGCCACAAGAAAATAATTAAAAGCTACTCCTGGGTGACAATAAATAACACCATTAATAACAAGAACCCGGAAAATGGCTGAACAAACCAATATTACCAGACCTTTTTAAGTTTCAGTGAATCTAACAATGCAAAAAAATAACTTCTTTCGAGTTTGAAAAGTACTTAGCATTTTACTTTATTCGTAATCCAAGGGATACATTACAACTCACAGTACGTATACGAGTAAAGATTAGTCAACAACCAATTCCGCGACATGAAAATCGTAAGAAAAATATTGAAGACAGCTTTATTTCGGCATCGCAAACATCTATTCACTTAGGGAAGATTTAGCAAACAACGGGGGAAAGCGAGTTCAAACATACAATGCACTTTGATCAGGATCCTCTTGCTCACGGTGGGGGGGACGCCGTTGCTGGCTATGCAGAGGTAGGCGCCCATGTCCGAGCGAGACACCTTGCTGAGCGTCAACACCTCATCTTTGTACGTGTTCACTGCGAGCAGAAATTAAACAACCTGTGATTTGATCACAAAGAAAATTTACCACCTAATGTCTTCTTCTTGTTTTTTTTATTTGTAACGAGTAATAATGGTTCAAAAATTAGTGTTTAAATTTACGCCCGAGTTATTTACAAATAACTCGGGCTTTTGACAAAAAACTGTGGACTCTATTTGAGTAAGTATATTTCTGTTTCAAGTGTTAAAAAAATACTGTTGATGAGTTTGATAATCATGACGTCAATACGAGTATGTCAAAATAAAATACCTCTACTTTTTCCGCCATGTTGGTCTCTGAGCACGATGTCAGCGCCATCCTCTCGTCTCCATACTACCACGGGGGCGGGGATGCCTCGGGCGCGGCACGCGATGCGGACCACCCCTCCCTCCGTCACCATGACGTCCCCCGACGTCTCCTCAGGAATGAAGTCGGGCGGGATCACCACGTCTAGGTAACCCATCTGTTACATACATTGCCAAGCTGCATTTTACTAGTACATGCATTTTATTTTTCGATTAAAGAAAAAAAAGACCAAGTGCGGGTAGGTCGAAAAACTTGTACAACAAACAGACGAACTGCCTCCACTTCAGTCTCAGGGTGACCACGGTTGTTGTAACACAGTTAAAACGTCAAGGTAAATGTTTATTTTAGTACGCGATTAAGTCCCGTTCATTTGTTTTACCACATGTATACATTGCAATCAGCAAACATTGTAATTTGAATCTGAGGTGAACGCGTCAACAGATGAAGTAAGTAAGTAAATACTTAATTTTCATTGGGTAAACAATAAAATAAAGTAGTAAATAAAAACACGAAAGATTGATACCTATTGTCCTTAGGTAGGTACGTACCTACATACATAACAGTCGACGTCAAAGATATGTTTTTGTTTTTTTACCTTATTCCATTGTTATAAGGTCCAAAAACCTAAACATATCTTTGAAGTTAACCGTACTTATTTTTTATGCCGATACAATTTTAAAGACGCAAAACAAATTCTAAGGTGCAAATTAATTCACAAGATGAATCCCATAATCTACATAATAACAATAACAACAAAAGAAAAAACGCCCTTGAAAAATCGATACGAGCTGTTAGCAGTTTAAACAAGGGGCCGTCTGGAACATCTTAGTGCTTGTCGAAGATCTCTTAACCGTTTATTAGAGGACAACTCAACTGCTTGGGAAGGAGACTCGCAAACATTACCAATTCAATCAATATGCTAAAAGAGCGTTACTTAAGTCTTACTTACACGTCATTCCTAAAATCAATATATGACTATCTTCATGAAACTATGCGATGTAAAACACCTTCATTAAAATGTTAATTCTTGCATTGAATACTAAATGAGTGAACAAAGACGAACTTATCCTTAAATTGGATCTTTTTTATCTTACCCTAAAGAAGATAAGTAAATTCTACACAACACACATCCATTTAAAAGGCATTTCTCATATTGAAGCCAGTTTATCCCCGAGTATTCAATTAACTACCGAATTGAATAGCGTTTACAGAGCAGCGTGAAGTAATTTTTGTTTCATTCCGTCAGGGGGCGTCATGCTGCGCGGACGCCGAAGCTGCAGCGGCTCTGTCCCCAGGATTTATGTCGTTATCAGGCTGGGTATAAATTACAGTGCGGTGCAATAATTTAGGAGCACCATGCACGAATCATTGCCCGCTGCGCTCCCGCTGACCCACGCACAGTTTAATTCACTTTATCCACCCAATGTTTACTGTAATCGCAATTGTATTACGGCACAATTAGGGGCCTTTTCAACGCCATGCTTCATTTGTTTTTCTTAGTTATCATTTGTTTTAAATGTGCTGTGCTTTTACATATACGTTGAATAAATTATACATATTCTATTCAAATTTGAGTATGTGGTTTGTTGTTTCCGTAACTGACTCCTTCAGATTAACAAGCAGTTTTTGGAAATCTAATCTTCTAGTAAGTGTAAAAACGGAAGTTTGACGCGTCTTGAAAGTTTAGAACTTTTGTTTTATGGTGACAAGTGATTCATTTGATCGTGAAATGGCTAGTAAGTTAAATGACTACAAATTTCATGGTAAATAATAAATTTATGCGTGAAAGATACTGTTAACAACCTCTTACTTCCGTCTCTACAATAATTCAATCGGTTAATTCGAAAACCGCTAATTGACACAGGATCATACTCTCAGAATTATGGATTCCGTAAAAAAAAGTTTAAGATGGTAAAAAAAAACCAATTGCTATAGTTTCAGTTCTGTTAAAAACAAAACCAGGTTTTGAAGATATCATTATTTGAGACCAGCTTTTGTAGCCGACTGTACTTTTTTTGCACAGTCTTCTTCTACTGGACTAGTTGAGTCAAGAAGGATGCTAATTTTAAAAATAAATAAAATATAATATACACATACATACATACATAAGCTCACGCCTTTATTCCCAGAGTGGGGTAGGTAGAGCTACAGAATTACTAACAACTCTAAAAACTTGTTAATAATTCTGTAACCACATTTTGCACATTAGGCTAAGATGTTTACCAGTGTATTAGTGACAGGTTGCAAGCCCATCGCCTTACAGTACTACACAGCCTTTATTCCCTTAGTCGTCTCTTACGACTTCCACGGGAGGACATGGAGTGGCACTATTCTTACCCGGCAACCACGCGGGGAAACAAAATATATTATATATTATTATGTATATTATGTTTTAAATATTTGTATATAATTAATGATGTTTATTTGTAACTTCATATTCTTCTTCTTCTTCGGATATTGTTATATTAGTAGTTGAGATCAAAATTCTAAAAAAAGAATTGTTTTTAGATGTACTTGTTTATAAGAAACGGTTATACGTTTTGCCCACCTAGGGCGGCCTAGACACAATGAACAAGTTTATACTCAGTTTCTTTCATAAATTCGAAAAGAGGGAAGGATTAAATTGGGAACCTTTTCAATGAGAGTCTAGAGGAATCGAAATAAATAAAAATAATTCCTAGATAGCTCGAACTCGGTGGGAGTCTTCGGTATCGCCACGGGATCTTATCTTATAAGATAAGATAAGATCGCCACGGGAGCTCTATTAATTGTTTCTTTTTGAGCTATTCGATACGATATGAAATACATTTCAGTTCACCTACATATGCCATTGGGCTACTCTGTCCAACTTAAGGTAAAGGTTTCGTTTTGTCCTTCTCGTACTTTATTTACGTAAACTAACTTCAAACAAAATGGTGAGGAAAAATTGGTGATGAATATGTTTTTTACACGTCGATTTACATCAAAATCTACTAAAAATATAAAAATACGACTAGCCCGCATTTTGGCAGAACTATTAGCATAGATAAATACACTGATGAAGACTGTGGATAACCCTTATTTTGGGTAGTGGCGTAAACAGATAAATTACGAAAAAACAAGATGCAAAAATTAAAAAAAATATATTTAACGTAAAATAAAAAAATCCGCTCGTTGGATATTTTTGAAGTCTTCGATTCATTAAATCATCTATTATACATATACATACACGTTAGAAAAGATATACAGATGTGTAAGCAGGTTTTTATCAAAATATGGATATATAGACAGAACTTTTCGATTCTTAGGCAGGTTTTATCTAGTTGGCCATGGCTATTGGGTAAGCAATAAGTTACAAATCCTTTTAAGAATGTTTGATCAAAAAAAAGATGATAATAACCAAAATGAAGATCCAGAAAATGAACGCTATTGGAAAAATTATGATGATTACAGATTTATACTGTGGATGTGGATGTTAAACGACGGGTCTCTTGTCTGGGCTGTCACGGAACTATCACACAGTGGTTTCTACATTCATGCAAGCATACACTTTATTGCTGTGATCTTTATCGGAATACCGTTGGCATATTCAGAAATATGCGTAGCTCAGTATACGAACTGCGATGCAATTTCAATGTGGAAATTCTTCCCACTCTTTCGGAGCGTTGGATATGGAACTATTTACTTGGTTGTTATAAAAACCATATACACGTTCGTAATAACTTCCTGGTTCCTGGTATACACAATTCACTCATTTCTAGATCCACCCCCATGGTTTACTTGTGACGAATTTAACGACGCTAATCATACATATTGCATGATAAAAAGGATCAATGTATCGATATATCAACATTGCCTTGAAACTCAGAATTTGTATTCCGAAGATTGTGGTATGAAAACTGCCAGCTGCTGCTTCTTTGAGCGTGAGATCGGCGACCATACGACGCAGACATTACAAACATGTATTCCAGGATTAAAATTAATCATGGTCACGGGCAGTTTGGGATTTGCATTGTTTCTATTGACTATGAAACGACGGTTTCTTGCGGTCGCCGTAAAAATAGTACTGTTTTACGTAGGTGGAGTCATGCTTGTACTGTTTGGCGTTGCATTTTCTACTAGTGGTACTTGGTACACAACAAAATCCTCGATAAGCTGGGGTAGTTTTACTATACATACATGTTTCGTTACACTAACCAGAGGTTTCCTTAGTTTGGGCACGGGAACTGGCATTATAACCTATTTATCGCGCAGAGTCGAGTTCCGTAGTCCTGCCACTATGACATCTATTTCGTCTCCATTGGTATCCATATTCATTACTCTTATGTTTAGCCTTATTGTCTTCAGTGGCATAAAAACAATGTCTTATTATCACGGAGAGGAGGAAAATGTTATAGAGATGGGAGATAATTACTTCTTTGCCCCGTTTGCCTCTGTTTCTGAAATAATGAGTTACTTTGATGCTATGCCCATTTGGGGATTTGCATGGTTCTCAAGTATATTTTGTTGTCTGTTTATTCAATTATGGATCTTGTTTCGTTATTTACGAACTTACTTTTTCAGCACTTTCCATTGGACAAGTTATTATAAAAAATCTAGCAGTATATTTCTTTTAATACTTTTAATTTTATTGTCTTATCCGTATTTTTGTTCAGATTTAACACCATCTTTAATTGACGCAGTCGATATTATTCAATTAATAAGTAGCTTCTTGTTTTCTGTGTCTTTGTATTGGTTTTACGGTTACTCCAAACACAACGTTGATATTGTTTTTATGATTGGAGTGAAAGCCAGCTATTTTTGGAAAATAGCTTGGTTAATTAATCCCCTTGTCATGGTTTGCTTAATGTATACAAAGTTTTCTTCGTCAGCTACAAGTGAATACGAAAATTCTTATATGATAGAGTCTTTGCAACTAGCAATCGATTATTTCGTTTTATATTTAATTATTTCTATATATTTTCTTATTGTATTTTTTGGTTTCGTGTTTCAAATAATGTTACATGTACGCCAACGTAGACCGCGAAGTCTGTTTATTGCAAGTAAAGATTGGGGACCGCAGGATCAAACTCTGTTAAAGAGTAGAAAAATGTTTGTACCAGAAATAATGACACGAGAATTTCTGTACAGGCAAGTTAAAATACACGGATACTGTAAGAAAAAGCCGAAAAGTATAGTTAATATAGCTAAGCCCGTTGAGCGTAAATGTGTAGATCAATCTGAGGCGACGGAATTCAGTACCCTAACGTCTAATTAAAGCTTGGAATTACATGTTGCTTAAATGACCTGTAGGAAATGTATAACTGTGTTACAACTGTGTTTTATAGAAAATTGTAGGGATGGATACCTGGCTCTTCATAGGGTCGGTGTTGACCTGGCACATGTACTGGCCGCGGTCCTCCTCCTGCACGCTCCTGATGTGCAGGTTCCACACCGTCTGCCCGCTGTGCGACACCCCTACGCGGTGGTTATTAGTTATCACGTGAACGTGTATGGCTTGGATCGCTTTCGTATCTGCTTTTACCCATCCTACCTGAAATATTCACTTCATTATTGTTCTTATAGTCTTATAATTAAATACTTTAATATCTTTGTCTATTGAAAATTGTTTGACTTATTTGTAACGATTACATTTTATCAATTAGCTGTATTACTTGTAAGCAATTATCTTAATTTAGGTACAAGCAGATTGAGTAAAGGGTGGAAGTCGCATTCGAGGCAGTTTTAATTATTTTATCTGTCCCGTTAAAACTTGTAGGTTTTTCGTTACTTTGTAACATTTAATGGAAAATTACTAATTTTGTTAAACACCCAATAAACAAATAAATATTTTCATTCGTAAAAAGTTGTTTTTTCTACCAATTAAATGAACTAGAGTATACAACTCGGTATCTTACTTACTCTGTATCCCCCTAGGTTATGTACAAGGCATTTGAATGTGGCATTTCGTCCAATTGGAACCGTTAAATTCGTAATAGGCTCTACAAACTCCGGCTGGAAGGCTTGTCCTGTGAAAGAAATTGATCTCGTAAGTTGTGCTCTGAATTGCACTTCCGACGCAGTGCGCAACTTTGCCAGTCTCAAGAACAGCGACTGGCGGGCTCTGCATTATTTTCGTGAGCCGCTTTGACCCCTTGTGGGAAGAAAACCTTGTTTTTATGATCTATAGCCTAGAATCTAATATTTTTCAGAAAAAGCTTTTTTTAAATGAGTTATGGGACAGAAAACATCTGACTGTTAAGAATTTGTTTGTTTACAATGTACTTATAAATTATACTGTGTCTTCAGGATTTTATACGAAAGAAGATAACCTGGGCCTCTATTCTAAATGGTAAAACCATATTGCCTTTGACCTGTTATCGTATTGTCAGCGTTACGATAGCTCTTACTTACTTGACAGTAATGGCAGCCGAGTTAAAAACTGTACCATAGCACGCTTAAAGCAATATTGTGTTATCCAGTACGAGTGAGAATTGAGGTCAGGTGACTTTTAACGATTGAAACCATTTTATTTTAAAAACTTACTATTATTCGATAAAAAAAAACAGAACAGATGAATTTAAAGATTGTTCTCAATATTAGTTAATGTCTTCCCGTGGATATCGTGGGAGGCGACAAGGGGAATAAAGGCTTGCAACCCTGTCACTAATAGACTGGTAAACATCCTGGCCTTAATGTGCAGAATGTGGTAACAGAGTTTATCAACAAATTATAAGAGTTGTTAGCTATTCCGTAGCTCTGTCTACCCAACTCTGGGCATGAAAGCGTTAGTTTATGTATATGTAATGCAATGTACATTTGTAGTTAAAGCAAGCTAATTGTTGTCTAGACTAATAGGTATTATAAAGAGATAAAGTTTGTCACGTTGTAAGGGGTAATGTCTGGATCTACAGAACCGTTTTAAAAATTATTTTACCAATCGAAAGCCACGTTACTTGTGAGTGTCATAGACTAATATACTAACCCAAAAAAAAGTTCATTGCCCAAAGAAGTGGGCACAGGAGCAGCAAGTAGAACATAAAAAAAACATATTAAAACTTACCGACAAGTTTGGAATCCAAGCCCAGCATGAATACAGCCAGAAGATACAAGGACCACCACGACTGCATAGTTCCACCGTTTACGAAGCAAGGAGGTCAAACTGCAAACATGCCGTAGGTACACTTAGTTCAGGCACTTTATATACCACACTAAGATGATAAATCACCACACACGCAAAACAAACAATTTAAAGCAATAATTATTGAAGTGATAGTGAGTGAAGATGTCGGTAGGGGACGCCTTAGACGCACATACAGTGATCAGATTCGCGATGTATTGATTAAGGGTCAAATCAAGAGCACCCAAAACTGACGTACATGCATGAAGTGATTGATGAATGCAGACGAAGCGAAAGTTGGATGTTTACACCGGTGCACCTGGCATTCCACAGTCTCTGCCTACCCCATTGGGAGTAAGGCGTGAAGGTTTATATTGACTTATCTTACATCAAAACTTAAGCAACGCTATGTTTTGATAGCTCTTACATACTTGTCAGTAATGGCTCCCGAGCTAAAAGCAATACCATAGCGGGACCTCTATTCAACGCGGTAAAAACCATATCGTTCTTCAAGTTCAATTCTTTGTTGAATGGCTACTGTCCAGTGGGACAATATCGTTCTTGACCAGCCCCCTTTTTCACCATCCTGACAATGACAGGTGACAGGTGACATTTCAGTGTCCATGGCGCAGTTTATATGAAACCCAGGGGGCCTAATATGGCTGCGTTTATCGCGAGATAAATTTTGGATGAGGCATCCGTCACCTTCTGACAGGTAAATAAGTACACGTGTCAAAAAGTGACGGATGCTTTATCCACAGTTAACACACGATATAGTCGTAGCCATACTAGGCCCGCAGCAATATATCTGCGTATTAACTTGTACGTATACACCGTATTGTCACCTGTCACGTGTGCTATTTATTTGATAGTACGGCGGCCAAGTTAAAACAATAATGTAAGTGAAATAAGATTTGAATTTTAGCCCCTAGAATAGAGGCGTAGATCAAATACGATTTGGACTTTACTGTCGACCATTGTCGGGTCACAGCAAACTCCCCGATCTAAACTAATACTCAATATTTAAAAAATACTTTTATTAAACATCGGTTGCCCTGTTACGTTATACTACACTATACTAATCCATCCAGCGCTCTATGTAGGTACCTACCGGCACACCATGCAATGATTTCGTTGAAATGATTTGGAATTTTCATTGAAAACAATGATATGAGGCGCTTCTAGCGTTAAAATGAGAGTAGCAATCGCAAAAAATAGACATACAATACCTACTCCTTACAAGGTTACAGTAACAAGTGCTTTGCCCTCACAAACGAACGTCAATTAGTAGGCGTGTATGACGACACGTGGAAAGCTATCGCGGTCCCTTCCGCGCGACAATTTTGCGATTCGATCAGTCAATAATGATTCCCCACATATCTATACGACAGCCATCTTTGTGCCACATGTCGCCATTACACAGGGTGAGTGTCGACCGAGAATGTATAAAATGAGTGCGGATGCGATCGCGCACCGGTAACTACTTTTCCGCACAAGTGCGATAATGCCCGAGAAAAATTCGAGGCGTAGTAACGGCCGTATGAAAATGGTGACCGCCATTTTGGAACTTACATCGATAGTGCTTACGGCTATATCGGTTGTGGTATTGAATGTATTTGTTATTAAACCTGATTTTGATCACTTTTTGTAAACAGAAATAGATATTTCAAATGAATAAAATATGAGACTCAACTAGCTATAAATAAATCGGAAAGGTGGTCGTATGAAACAGATGGACGAAGGCGAACACCCTAAATATAATCAGGGTATTAAATCCGATAAAAATTTACTGCATGACAGCGGTATCACGGCATAATCCCGGGTCCCGATTGAGAGCGTTCCAATAATTTTAAAAATCACTGCGAATTTGGGTATTGCACGAACAAGTGATTTATATGGGTGCGGAGTTTGGAATTTGTATTATTTCTGAGGATTAGGTTACACCTGGTTCGAGATACACTTCATTCGTGAAACCTTAAGAGATGAATATTTAACTTAATCAGTTCTTGTTTCGAGATTTTAAGATATTTTAATAAAAAAAAAAAGGTGTAGGTAATACTGTAGCTCTGGGGTAGGCGCCACTCTGGGATTACAGCTGTGAAGGTATGTATGTATGTTAATAACTTAAGCTAGGCATATCGATGTTTTAAAGTCGATATAAACTAGTTTTATTGACGCTATAACTTTACACTCTGTTGAGGTCGTTATATTCATTATTATGACCTCTCCAAACAAGTCACTTCCTTTAGTCAATTGCACACGACCAATTCAATTTGGTAAGTGGTAATACCTTTTTTGCTCTACAATAACCGTTGATTACGTTTACATTAACTTAGACTTTGAATTGCACTCAGTAATATGCAAACATATTAAAGATCAGTGTTTCAGTAATCTCGACTCACCCGAATATCGAAGAAGGGCAATGTTTCTCTATGTACGTATGCTTCTTTGTTCCCTCGTAGGGGATGTACGCATGGCCCGATTTCGACAAACGAGGTGGCATTACGTTCGTGGCCTTGAAATAGCTGATTTTAAAGTACTTACAACAAAAAAATAACATAATAATAGACGATAACTTCAAAACATTTAACATGTCAATGAAAAAAAACTTACGTCTATTAACAAAAAAATTACCTACCCCAACGAATGTAAAATTATTCTTAGGTTATTAAACGGATTTTTTGATTATTTTTTTACGTATATTCTGTTGTAATGACAATGATCAATGGTTCAACGTCTATTAGAAATAATAGACGTTACCCTAAAAACAACCAACGCACACTGGAACCCGCCCATACAAGTGGGTGCACAAAAGTCTTATAAGTTACATAAACATAAATTTGCATATGTGATGTAAAATATTGGACTGTAAAATTATACCAGTAGTTTCAAATCGTGTTTACATTATACTTTTTACCTTAACAAACATATTGTCTATGATGACATTAAATTTTCACTTAAAAACATTTCAATGGCTTCTAAATTGAATGTTTTTCTGTCCATTACTGGTAGAGAACGTGAGCATGTGATGATAGGATCAGAGGAAATCAAAAGTCTATTGAAAACATCTATCATATTGTCTACTCTCGAAGCTTTTCGACTAAATCGCTCCCGGTAACATTTAAAATCCTTGTTTCTTGCTTCCTGGGCTTCTTCACTTAAACTTCCAATGGGAATAAGATGCTCTGATATTATTTCACTTCCGTGAATAAGGATCTTGTGTACTGTAGTTGTCATAGGACACCATGAATACAGTGACACATACAGTTCGGCTGTGTGCAGGCAATAATTTTTGAATTTATCCGTATCAATCTTGTAACCACTTGAAATTGTTTGGAGGATCATGTAATACCGACGAATGAGTTCCTCATTTAGTCCCGTTATTTCGGCGGATGACTGATAATTTTGAAAAAACTTTCTGGCAACATTTAATATTATTATTTATTTTTATTTTATTTTTTATTTTTACAGCTTTAATCGATATTCGCCACTCAACCAAGACTTTTCCCTTTCTAAAAAAGCTTCTTCATGTCTGTTGTATTTCTCCCATTTTAAACGAAATTGCATTTTAAAATTACGCACCTCTTTAATTAGCTTGTGCTTTGATATATCAGGACAATTACTTTTCTTTGCTAAAAAGCTATAAAGGTCTTCGAATTTCTTTTCTATTGTTTGATGTTTACTTTTCAATAAAACGTTACACATAACATAGCGTTTTATAGAAATTGTTGCATTTTGTTCGCCTAAAACGTAAGGAAAATAGGTATAAAACATTATCAGCTAAAATATTATGAACGTTACGTGTTTTTTTTAAGTAACTTTTAATTTTCCCCGAAATAAAAACGCCTGATCAAAACGTCATAGCAAAAAATACGGTGTTTTTTCGAAAACCCGCAACGGGCTTTTACTTTTGAAACTAGTATTGAAATACCAAAGACCTCCTCTATAACATCGCCCTATCTGCTTCAAAAGCCTCTTGCGGGTTTCGAAAAAAACAACATGTTTATCATTTTTTACTGCGAGTTACTGTTCGTAAGTATAGTAAAAAGATAAAGCAATATTAGGATAAAGGAAATGACGAAATTTAATCTACATACCATGCTTAAGAAGAGACATCGTGAGTTTTGTGTTTTTAGTAATGCTATATACCCGAAATAATTACATTTACAGAGACGAAATTGATCACTAGTACCGCAATACATGCTATGGCAACTTAGTACATTTGATATGGTTCGCTTTTCATTCTTCTCTGACATAATTAATATGGCGCGTGGATTAAACAATAATAGACTCTTGGTCAACGGTGTAAGCGCTTCAACGACCGCCTTATGATTGAGCGCCATCTTCGAGACATGACGAGTTTTTTTTCGTAAGCGATACGAAAAAAAACCAATGTCAGTGTTGCTGATGGATTAAAAAAAATGCACTTTAGGAACCAAACAAAAATGTAACATAATACAAAAAAGGATATTTATTAACTTTTGTTATTTTGAAATATATATTATGGTTTATAAAAATGCAAAAATATATAATTTATGACAATTTGTATTGAATCAATATGGCAACACAATAAGTAACTGTCTTGACATTTTTTGACATTGTTCAAATTTTTGTTTCTATGTCAGTGAAAAATTCATTTCCGAATTTTTCATAGAATTTTTCACGTTGCATGATGTGTTATGGTGTGCTTCGTACCTGGCTGCAATAATTGGACCGTAGAAGGTATTTCACATGAATGGGTCACGCACAGATTCCATTATGTTCTATTGATTAAATTGGAAAATGTGTCTGTCTCTCAGCCTTTCAGGCTTCACTGAACTGATAAAATCCCTACAAAATAATACCCATTTACTTTTCATTTCCGATTTTTACAAGCATTTATTTAACTTGCAATGTATGTAGGTATGTACGGGTCAAATCTTGCAAATTAAATTTGACCCACTTCCCGTTAACGGAATGGGCTAAAATTTGGACCACATAGGTATGTAAACTCTGAGAACGCAATATTATTGTAGCTAAGAGGTGATCTGATGATGGAGTTGGAAGGTGGCGACAGAATCTCCGCTATTCTTAACGTAGACCCACCATATTGGAACTCAATAGTTTGGTCTCGAAAACAGGAGACTTTTACTTTAATTCCTAATCCCCTAGCTGGGGCAACCACAGAGCGTTGCCATTGGGCTCTAACTCGCACTGCGTGCTTCACCTCTAGCTAATAGACGATAGCGAACAGCGATACACGTGTTCTACAATGACGTATACAATTTAAATTAAATAAGATTTAACATAGTTGAGATACCTTATTTTATTACAGAATATTAAATATTTAATAATTTCAGGGGGAATACCGATTCCCTGATGCGTTATTAAAGCAAGTAATTATAACCCCAGTGTACAAGAGCGGGAACCGAGACAATGATGTCTCGAACTATCGCGCTGGAGTTTTAAACAGGTGTAGTATTTAGTACTAAAAACTAAAGTAAGTATACCTTATCATTAGTAATTATTTATTTAGATAGAACAAACTTGAGTCACCGAAAATAAAATGCTTCAAACATTAGAAAGCTATTATACGAAAGCTCTTAAGTTATGTATGATAATGTGATATTATATTATTTATTTCAAAAACTTGAGATATTTAGGTAAGTGCATTTGAAGTGAAATACAAACAAACAACACCTTGTTCCTTTTTTAAAAGACTTCAAAAAAGGAGGTTCCCAAAATTCATCTGTGTTTCTTTTTTTATGTTTGTTACCTCAGAACTTTCGACTGGGTGAACCGATTTTGATGATTCTTTTTTTATTTGAAAGCTAGTGCTTTCTGTTTGGTCCCATTTTTATCAAAATTAAGATCTTAGATTAAGATGATGGAATCTATGAGGAATCAACGAAACTCTATAAAATGTATAGGCACACCTTTAGTGATTTTGGTATTGTTCATAGTAACTCTTGTATTTGCTCTTGGAAAGCACTATTTGGTAAAGTGGAACTGATAATGAAGACCACAGATGGCCACCGGAACTCCTAAACGGTATATATTTCAAGCGTGCTGACAAGATATTTCGATTAAGATAGTTGAGCGACTATGATGAAGCATACTTAGGTTTAAATATATGACTCTGACTTTCCCGCGACGTTGCTTGCGGCGAGATTTAAATGTTCTATAGTTTCTTATTAATTGAGAAGTGGGACTACATTACAGCATAATTATGATGACTTAAAAGTATAAAATAAAATTATAGTTTAAAAAACAAAACACCGACTGCAAAAGCAAAAAATAACTTCTTTTAAAATGGTAGCTTAGGTCAGTCCAACTGAAGTCGGCGTCCTACAATATTTTTAACCAAAAGCAGACTTCAGTTGGACTGACCTATTACCTAACATTTAAAAGATGTTATTTATTTCCCCGTGTGGTAACCGGATTAGAATAGTGCCACTCCGTACCTTTCCGTGGATGTCGTAAAAGCCGACTAAGGTAATAAAGGCATGTAGTACTGTTAGGCGATGGGCTTGCAACCTGTCACTAATACACTGGTAAACATCTTCGCCTAAGTTTGCAAAATGTGGTTACAGAATTATCAAAAAGTTTTTATAGTCGTTGCAAATTCTGTAGCTCTGCCTACCCCACTCTGGGAATAAAGGCGTGAGTTTATGTATGTATGTATGTATGTAGTTATTGCTTTTTGAAGGCGGCTTTGTGTTATTTTTACTTTGTTTTAAAACTACTTAATAACAACCCTTTTTATTTCACCATGTCCGTCTGTCCGTCGTCCGTCTGTCGACGGTTTTACTCAGGAGACTATTGACACAGAATAAGTAGTAGTACAAGTACTATTAGTACTACAAAGCTAAAGAGTTTTAATGTAGCACCAGCTGTTGCCCGCTACTCCCCCCCCATTTGACTCCGGACGGTGAGGTGAAGAAGTAACATGATCAATATCCCACTTTTGACACCGAGTTGTTTTTGACGACTTGAACTTTAACCTTTTTTATTTTCGAATTTATAACATTCGCCCGAAAACAATTTAAAAAACACTGAATTTTATTTTAGCTCTCGCAATGGCATAATTTTGTCTTGACGGCACCGATGATGGTGCGGAACGAGAGCGTTGTTGTAGTGGATGCTGCACAATTGGCTGCGGGTATTCAATGCAAGAGCCGTAAATTTTGCTTCACGATGACTTAAAACACAGGTAAAGTTAAACGGTGATTACACTGAGTCGTTCCCGTAATGCGGTCGCCGAAGTTGTTTCAAACTACTGCGGCGAATGAACGTCGTCTTTACATTACTTTAGGTCTGTCCGCCTACTTCGATCACGTAGCTAGGCGGTTGCAGCTGTCGATCGCTGAATTCAGCCGACTGCCGTGTTCTGTTACACCGTTGCAGTCGCCGTATGTAACATGGGGCGGACGACTCAATGTAGTTGCAACAAAAATAAACATTTTACTTCTCATGCGCAGGGAAGTTACATATAGGCGGCATAAAGTTAGGTAGGTATATGTTTCCTCTAGGGACATAAGTCCTTTAGCTTTTGGATTTTCTTGGACAGCCACATACTTAGAGCCAAATACGATATGTATGTCTGTGTGTATGTGTATGTATGTATGTACCTATGACGTAAACAAAACGTATGATACGCAAACAATCCACTAAGTTCTTGTTCGAAAGTTGTAAAATTAACCCCAACGGCTGACTTGGTTGAAGCACCCCTATCATCATGTTTAGGTTTACGTAACAAAATGGTAAGAAAAGTATCTTTGCCGTTGGAGACGTTTGATTTTTGCTATGTAGGTAATTTTCGCCCCTTGGAACTGAGACAAGAGGTACTTTATTATAATACATTTTTATTATTTTTAGGTTACAAGAGATTCTTGGAGGCGGTTTTGTGTCCAGAGCAAAGAAATATGTCCCAGTTTTAACTAGAACACCTACTTATCTGCACAAAGATTCTGTCTCGTATTATCTGTGAGATTATAGAAACCAAATAATACTTAAGCTAGAAAAAAAACAAAAGATTGTCATAATAACCTGCAGTGAAGACCAGCTGAACTCCCATTATGTAAAAAAGAAAAACAGTGACTGACGCCTCTCTGCCTCTCTGAAGATGAAGATGAAGCGAAATACCCGACTCAAAGAACAATTGGCTGATCATCATCTAAATCATTATTTCTAAGAACTGTCTTTGAGGCTATTGAAACCAATCAATTTATTTCTGTTAAATGAAGTGAAATGAAATTTATTTATTTGCGTTAGACATAGTTACTATACTTACATATTATGATGATCTTAACACTAAATATTAGAACCATACATCTAGACGTAGATAAGTCATGCAAATATTTAATATGAAAGTGTTAATTATACTGATATCACTAAACTAGAGTTGAGTGTAGTTTAGTTATGATCTAATAGGCTAGACGTTTTTTCCATCACATGGGACCAACGGCAATAAGACCACTGCAGAAATCAGAAAAAAAAAAGTAAAGTCCAACATTCTTACTACGCGTTGAAAACACCCCACCGCATACAAATTGATACTCAATTATGAAGTCAAAATTGATTAAATCTACACTAAATTTATGGCAAAATCAAGTTCTTACGTACACAAGATCGTAAAAACTGCTCAATAAAAAAGGCTCAGTCTAAAAATCTCAATTTTCGGATCTTCGAAGTCTTACGTAGGTATTCATAGGTCGCTCCTATAGGTCGTCTTTGTTTTATAATAATTTCCAGTTTTCAATCGATATTAAGTACTAGGGTAAGTGTATAGTAAAGTTCCTGTGTGTATAGGAAAGTTAAAAGCCCCTCACTAGTTTGTAAGTTGCTGTGCCCTATAAAGATCTCATACCTTATAAGTAGTTATAAGTTACCTAACACCTGTATATTATGAATAACAGCTTATGAAAGCAATAAAAAGTTGAAAAATTAAGTTCAACAATGTCATCATCCTAATTAGGTACGCTAATTTGTTTAGAAAACTCGTCATAATTTTAAACAAGTGTATCTAAACATAATAAGCTTAAATGCAATAAATGATTTATTTACATATTCATATGTTTACATGACAATGTAATTAGTTGGATTCCTCGAGCTCTGAAAATAGATAGGTACACTGCGGCCACATCTGTGAGATTTGAAAATATTTGTGTTAATACTTACTATTAGTTAGTTATTACTAGTTATCTTTCTTTATTTATGTTAAAAAAGAGATGCCATTTGATTTGGCCGCAGTATTAGGAAGACCCATTAAATAATATGATCCTCACAGAGTATTAGTTATAATATAAAAGGTTTTAAAAAACATTTGGAAAATAAATTGATCTTGAGAGATCCTGTATTGAGTGGACTTTTTCCGGCTAAAATTATTGACTTATCACTGATTTATATGCAAATAAGAAATGATTAGGCGCGGCGGCGCGGCGTAGCCCCACTTACTAATTAAAAGCCCGTCGTTTTTGCGAGTTTATCAGTTCTCAATGTAAAACATTGCCATCACGCCTAATATGTTCTTTTTTGCAGTACTTACTCTAAATCAAACTTAACCCCTTTTTCATACAACATTATGAATCACGGTGTTTAAAGCCATAATAGTTAATATGTGCCAAGTGTCTTAACTATCATTGGTCTTTAAGTACCTGTTGTGATTTTGTATGAATAAAGGGGTGGAGAATAGCTTACGTATGTGGTTATGTATAAGCACATGCTTACACACACATACGCATAGAATTAGTTTAAATAACATGAACTAGATGGCAGAACAAGCAACCTTTTTTTTTTTTTTACTCGGACAGAAAACAACGCCGAGTTGCCAGTCTATATCCAGTGTACAATAGTAGTCTTTGCCGCAATATATAAAATCATTGCACTTTGACAAGATACCACCACGTAATGTCAACTGATAATGAAATTGTTTTTCTTTAATAAGGTTCATTTATTACTTGGCAAATGTTGGCGGCCGGGTATTATTGTAAAATACCTAATTTAAAAAAAATAGTTTTATGCAACTCTTTGTATGGACGGGTTCCAGTGTGCAACGCTAACACTTTTAACGCTCCCCTCCTTTGTTCCTTAGATCCCGAAAGCCCATGCAGCTAATACGGAGGCTTATTAAAGTGTCCGAGAGCCAACTTTCGCGACCCCGAGGGTGTCGTACAAAACAAATTTCTCAGCAAGTTATGTGCAACAGAATAGTAACTAACAATATTTTCCAGTACATTGATGTACATTGTCTTAGAGCGAGTCTCAAGCCCCACGACCAACTTGGACGTGGAAACTAAGTTTACAAACGCCTGTCGGAAATTTCATACCGACCGGTAAACTCGTTGTACGTAGCTTTTGTATAGAACTAGATTTGAAATAAAGTTTTAATATATATTTCCGTTTTCATTTAGTTTGTGTGAGAAGTCTTAAATTAATTATGGTGTCAGATATTATGGAAATCATGGAAAATTATGTGGTTTAAGAAATGTTTGAGCTTGAAGGTAGTCCAATTTCACTCGTTCATTAAAGTGACTATTGGGAAATAAACGCATGTTTAGTGGTTCCTTATATTGTTTACAAGAACTCTAATTAAAGACCTGTGTCAAAGAATTTTAATAGAAAGGCTGTTAAATATAAAAATAATAGTTGCCCGAGTATACTGTCTACGCGTCTTAAACAGGTGCTCAAACGCACCCAGCGGGGAGCGGGGCGCGGGGGACCGCCGCCAGACGGACAGACCCATCAACGACGCCGCCGTGGCTAGCGCGTTTTAATTTCATAAATTTAACGATTATTATAGTTTTTCTATTATACCTTTGTAGAAAAGAAACCAAAATTAGTTTCAATTATTAGCTCCAAGTGGGCATCCCTAAACATTTGGCGACCGTCTAATAAAAAGAAAACTGCTACTTCGGCGAAGAAAAGACGCGCGTCACGGCGGCCATTACAAGAAACGGGCGAAGCACGTACGCCACGACACATCTGCCACGCCCTGGGTCTCAAACCACCAAATTAATTACCATCCAAGGAAGCAAGAGGATTTGTATATGGATGGATCATCATGAAAATTTGGACTAGCCCCAATTGGAAGAATCTCAAAAGTCTGGACTTAGACCACTACGTCACCGGCACAAGAGAGGCATCGCGTCAGGAGGCTTGTCCGAGGGAAGTACCGTTGCCAATCCATTAATCCTTGCATTTCCCCTACGTTTTTCCCAATTTGGTGGCCGTGGGTGGCTTATTTTCTATAATTTTGTTTGTGCCTACATTACAAACTTCACACCAATTATATAATTGCACAGGTTCCTATGTATGTTAAGAATGTGCCTTTATAATCTTTAAATGTGAAAAGTCATTTAATCGTGCCTTCTTTTCTATGAGTTTATGCCTATTTATAAACTCGCCACGTGTTTTTTTTTTTTGGTTGGATTCCCAACCATGAGTTTCATTACTCAGTTTGTGCCTATTTAACAAACCTAATACTTAGCACGTGTTTCTCCCACTGAGAGACACCAATGCCTATCCACTAAACGAGCACGGGCTTAAAGATAGGTTCAGCTTATAATTCATTTAATGCAAGCGTAAACTGTCTTGTTGTGCCTGTGATTACAGGAATGTTACCAAGCGCACCAGTAGATAGACAAAAGTTACAAATACCTAGTGATATCCAGCTAGCGGACCCCGAGTTTCATCGTCCCTCTGAGATTGATATCCTGTTAGGGGCAGATGTCTTTTGGGACATTGTAGGTTCGAAGCGTGTCACATTAGGTATAGGAAAACCTATATTGCAGCATTCCCATTTAGGGTGGCTAATCAGTGGACCAATGGGTACAAATTCACCCAGCCACGTGACTTGCAATTTTACTAGGGAAATACATGATGACCTTCAAAGGTTTTGGGAAATAGAAGAGCTCAACGCGTCACACGAGCCTAGTTTTAGCCATGAGGAAAAGTTATGCGAATTACATTTTATCGAAAATACTAATAGACTTCCTAGTGGAAAATTTTCAGTAAAAATGCCAATGAAAGAGGTTCCCGAAGAAGCACTTGGTGATTCCTTTTATTTGGCAAAAAAGAGGTTTCTTAATTTAGAGGCAAAATTTAGGAAAGATCCATCCTTTAAAGCAAAGTATGTAGAATTTATAAATGAATATCGTTTGTTGAACCATTTAACAGAAGTGAACAAACCGGAGTTTGGATACTACTTGCCACACCATGCAGTAATCCGCGAGAGCAGTGAGACTACTAAACTCCGCACAGTTTTTGACGCTTCCATGAAAACTAGTACTGGTAAATCACTAAATGACATACAATGTGTAGGTCCTGTAGTACAGGATGACTTACTTTCAATTTTGTTGAGATTCCGTTGCCATCGGTATATACTGACGGGTGACATACAAAAAATGTATAGGCAAGTTGAGATAGATCCCTCACAGAGGCACCTTTTACTTATCATTTGGAGAGACGATGAAACTAAACCTCTTCAGGTCTTGCAGCTTAATACTGTCACCTATGGGACAGCTTCTGCGCCATATTTGAGTACGAGGTGTATTCTTCAACTGGCTCGCGAGTGTTCAGATTCTCGGATAGCTAATATTTTAGAACATGATATTTATATGGACGATTTGATCACTGGAGCTCAGTCAGAACAACACATAAAAGAGATTTATGAGAAGGTCACTAGTGTGCTTTCTTCTGGATGTTTTCCACTGCATAAGATACGCACTAACTGTCCCATGGTGCTGCACGGAGCGTCCACCCCTGGTACTCTGGAGCTGAGCAAGCAATCAACAGTATTAGGGCTAAATTGGTCACCTACACCAGACACGCTGCACTTTGCAGTGGATATTGATGAAAAAAGAAAAATAACTAAGCGAATTATCCTCTCTTCCACATGTAAATTATTTGATCCGTTAGGACTTTTGTGTGCTTGCATAATTACGGCAAAAATTATTTTGCAGCAGTTATGGAAAGAGAAGCTGGATTGGGATGACCCAGTACCGGCTGTTATTGCAAAGAAATGGTCACATGTGATAGAAAATTTAAATTATTTGCCTAAGATTGTTTTGCCTAGAAGCGCATTGTGTGATTCTCCTGGTTCAATAGAACTGCACTGTTTTGTCGATGCTTCACAGGAGGCCTACGGGGCCTGCGTGTATTTAAGATCTGTTGATGATAAAAATAACATTTTAGTAAGACTACTGTGCGCTAAGGCGCGAGTCGCACCGGTAGCAATGATAACTATACCGCGCCTTGAATTAACCGCTGCATTGCTCGGAGCGCGGCTGTCAACAAAGGTGCTCAAATCAATTCGTTTGCCGATAGCTCAAAAGGTAATGTGGACAGATTCCACTGTTGTGTTAGGATGGATAAGAACACAACCGAAAGTGCTTAAAACCTTTGTTGCTAATCGCGTTATTGAGATTTGTGAGCTTACTCAGGGGTTTTCTTGGAGGCATGTCCCTACTAGCCTCAACCCTGCAGATCTAGCTTCTAGCGGCGTTAACCCTCAGCGTTTGCAGGATGAACCCTTGTGGTGGGAAGGTCCTTTCTTTTTGAGAAAGGATGCTCATGCTTGGCCTCACCAGCCAGCCACTAGCACTGATTTGCCCGAGCTTAAAGTATACGTCACAGTAGGTGTTGATGAAGTATCTCAAAGTTCTCTGGTCGTTGATTTCAAAAAATATTCGAGTTACAATTTTCTAATCCGATCATTTGCTTATGTATTGAGAATTATTCACAAACGTAAAGAAAACGATAAATTAACGCTCATTTTAGAGACAGGAGAAGTATTTAGATCTTGTACAGCTCTTATTAAATTGTCTCAAGTTGATTCCTTTGAACCCGAAGTAAGAGCACTCAAAAATTTAGAGGCTCTACATAAAAAGTCCAAACTTGTATCATTAAATCCATTTATGGATTCAGAGGGTGTAATGAGAGTTGGTGGTAGATTGGGAAGGTCAAAATTTGAATACAGTAAAAAACATCCTATTATTCTTGACAGTAAGCACCCATTTACCATTTTGCTAATGAAGCATAAACATTCATACCTATTTCATGCAGGTCCCCAACTTCTTCTTTCTTCTATGCGAGAAGAATATTGGCCTATCGGGGGAAGAAACCTTGCCCGAAAGACTGTAAAAAAATGTGTGATATGTGTACGTTACCGTGGTGAGACTAGGAACCCGATAATGGGTCACTTGCCATTTGATAGGACTAATCCAACCTTTCCATTTTATTCAACTGGTACAGATTTCGCCGGGCCCTTTCAAATTTCCAGTAAAAAGGGTAGAGGTAATCGTATTAGTAAATGCTATTTGTGTGTGTTCGTTTGCTTGACCACTAGAGCTTTACATTTGGAAATTGTCAGTGACCTTAGCACTCACGCCTTCATTTTATGTTTGCGTAGATTTGTTTCGCGAAGAGGTAAACCCTATCGAATCTATTGCGATAACGGAACAAATTTTGTGGGTGCTAACAATGAACTAAGCAGGATGGTGCGCTCCAGTCGGGAGGCTGTTACCGATTTCGCCTGTACCGAAGGTATATATTTTAAGTTTAGTCCGGCATACTCTCCACATTTCGGAGGTATCTTTGAGGCAGGTGTGAAATCTGCCAAACATCACTTGAGAAGGGTAGCCGGCAACGTTTCGTTAACTTTCGAAGAGTTAACTACTTTATTCACGCAGATAGAGGCAATATTAAATTCCCGCCCACTGTCACCTATTTCATCGGATCCTTTAGATTTAAACCCTCTTACCCCCGGGCACTTCCTTATCGGACGGCCACTGATGTCGGTGCCTTCTCTTACAGCCGAGGAGACCACTACAAAGTACCACATGTTGGAGAAGATCCGAAGGGACTTTTGGGAGAGATGGACAAAGGAGTTCATCGCTGAACTACAACAGCGCACAAAATGGAAGCAAGGTACTGCAAACCCAAGGATAGGGGACTTGGTTCTGATAAGGGACGAGAACCAACCACCACAGCGCTGGCGACTCGGCCGAATAACCAAGCTGCATGAGGGAGGCGACAACATATGCAGAGTCGTGGATATATATACTGCAAGGGGAACTATCCGCAGAGCTGTTCACCACATCGTTCGCCTGCCCGTGGAACCAGATCGACTTGAAAGCTGAGCCAGCTTTCAAGGGGCGGAGAATGTCTACGCGTCTTAAACAGGTGCTCAAACGCACCCAGCGGGGAGCGGGGCGCGGGGGACCGCCGCCAGACGGACAGACCCATCAACGACGCCGCCGTGGCTAGCGCGTTTTAATTTCATAAATTTAACGATTATTATAGTTTTTCTATTATACCTTTGTAGAAAAGAAACCAAAATTAGTTTCAATTATTAGCTCCAAGTGGGCATCCCTAAACAATACGAAAAAATCAAACAAGTGTCATCCAGTACTTTTTAATCGAAAAAGTTTCTTACATGAATATAATGGCAGGTACTTAATTTTGGTGTTTTATTAAAAATGTATTTATCATTGTACAAAGGTACTCAAATTTAACAGAAAACTACGGGGTGTATTTTATATTCTATATATATTTTTGGTCTACCGACAACTATTTAGGTACAGTCGATTACACAGAGATTTTTCCACTTTTTCACCTTAGTAGACTGTAATAAGGTCTAAAAGTATTTCTAAAAACTAGTTGGTATTCTATTGAGTATGAGTGCATACTAGATTATTAGCGCAAACTATTCCGGGTGATTGCATAACGTATTTTATCAACAAGTACTGCTGCATTCATTTTGTAAGCAAAGTTTTAACAACCGTGAACGATGAAACTGATCACCAAAAGTTCAATATTTACAAGATAAATGGTGTAATATTTTCAGTGAAAACCCTATAATATGAAAAACCAGACAATGTTTTGTCCGTAAACTGCAATAAACCGCCCCTATCTCTATACAGGGTGTAAGGAAATTATGCGCCCATTGTTTTATAGGACGCTCGTCGAAAGAAAATATTTTATGAAAAAACAATCTCATCCTTTTTTGGTGCTACTGTCGGGTGCTTAATATTAATATGTTGTAAAAACTTTATACTGTACATTTATGAGTACAACATGTTTTTTATAAAATGAATCATTAGTTTGAGAGTCAGAGGTACCGGTATAACTTTATCGACATGCATATCATACATTTTCTACAATATGTGAGAAAACTGTATCAATGGTTGCCCTGTATCTTAATGTACCTGTGCCTTAATGTTAACTTAAGCTGATTTATTAAGATGCAACCACATCGATTACCGATACTTTAATGACATATTAAACATGCTTCTTAATATCCACTGCCACTGCCACTCGCTTATCGTTTCTGAACATATTTTAAGGAAGTTATGGATGGAGTTATGGATGGGTGGGGGTAGTAAGATTATAAACGACTCCACACACACCGACATGGTATATTTATTCCAGATATGTCTCATCTCCTCAGCTTAAAACAAAAACCTAAATACAAAATAAGCTACTCACTTAACAACCAAACTTGGGATATTATTTTTCCTTAAAAGAATTTTTCAGACGGGATATTTATCAAATGACCTTAATTTGATCGTTAATCAACACGGCGTTGCGTCGGTTGTAGAAAAGGGTCTTATTACACTGCTCACTTAACTAATACTTACCTTATTTTGGAATTAACTAACGTAAATAGTTATCTTGATGTAAGACCGTAAAATAACTTGTCGAACTTTTATTAAAATGAATGGGAATTACAGGATCTCGAATAATGACGCAATCATTTAGAGCTGGTAGAAATTCCTTGATGTTTATTTATTTAAACTTATTTGCACAAAATACAATAAAGTACAAATGATGGACTTAATGCCCAATGGCATTCTCTACCAGTCAACCAGTAACTCAGTATTCAGTAGTGCAGTGTAACTTGTACATAGAACTCAGACGACAAGGTTTGATAACTAGTCGAAGCCTAAGCATGACTTGTGCAAGCATTCTAATTATTCTAGTTATGGCTTTTGACGTAGAGACCTCGTCGTGTTGTTCTCAGTGTTTTTTTTTTTAATTTAAGGTTTATTTGACCTTACATTTGTAATGATTTTATTTTTGGTAGTTTTAAGAAATTATTATTTATTACTTTATTACCTAATGTAACTTACTTTACTTAATGTAACTTAGTTTTAAGTACTATTATGTTTTTATAATTGAAAAAATGACCTTCTGCTGGAGTTTCTTGCGGCGCTTCTTCTCCGCAATGATGGTCTCGTCCGAAGCGCTGGTAGATTCACCCTATATTACCGACGTGTAAAGGAGCCCTCATGTGGCCTATTTACTGAATAAATATTTTCAATTTAAATTTGAATTTTGAGTTTGAATTTGAATTTTGAATTTGAATTTGAATTTGAATTTGAATTTGAATTTGAATTTGAATTTTGAATTTGAATTTGAATTCACATTGTTTAATTTCTCAATAATATCTGGTTTTCTGTAATTTCTGATTTCAAAAGTTGACATTTTTTAAGAAAATGTTGAGAAACCTTATATGTGAATATGGCTTTGTTTTGTTATAAAGGCGTTATTAAAGACGTCTAAAATAAAAAGGTGCGTAAGTATTTTTAATTGATCACTAATCAATAATAAAATCATTGGTAATAGGATAAAAAAAATTAATAATGGACAATTTTATTTAACTTTTTTTTTTCTTTCAATCATAGTATGAAATCTTAACAAAACAATTTGAAAACCTGTCATTCATTTCAGTAAACGCTGACCAAAAACAAGTTAAACTAGAAGCAACAGCTCTGAAAACCCGACTAACCCTGCAGCAATATGAGTGAGAAAGGAAGTTCTATTGTTTACACTATCACACTCCGAGGGTAAATACAGAACCAACGCCAACGATATCCCACTTTTTTTTTTAATCTAATTTTACAAACGATCATGACGCTCCATAAGGTTTAACACTTTGTACAGGAGTTCTTTAGTCTAAACACACATTGTTTTAATTCTAAACATTAATTTGGGTTAGGTTGAAGTTGATTCTGCCGTTCTGCTGACTTTAAAATCCGTCAAGGTGTAAAAGCCGGCTAAAGCCTACAGGAGGTCTTAAAGAAATCCTACAAATGTTATAAATGCGAAAGTTTGTGTATGTGTATGTGTGTGTGTGTGTGTGTGTGTGTGTGTGTGTGTGTGTGTGTGTGTGTGTGTGTGTGTGTGTGTGTGTGTGTGTGTGTGTGTGTGTGTGTGTGTGTGTGTGTGTGTGTGTGTGTGTGTGTGTGTGTGTGTGTGTGTATGTGTTAGTTTGGTACTCCTTCTCAGTGCTTATTAAATAGTTCTTAGTTTTGAGTAATTTTTTCTGAACACCAGTTCGGTCAATCAAAAAATAACAGGTTAAGTAATGGCAGCCGAAATCTTACTGCGGCGTACGTACGGTACGCACGGACGTGTAAGCCACGTGGATCATTGTCCTAGGCGTGTGTCACTGACGTCATTTTGTCCATGTGCCGCTGTATGTATGGGTTTTACCATACGATATGATTGAATCAATCAAAATTACACCCACTTGTGCGTGCGTAGCGTGTGCCATTGGGGAATTCCGGCTTAAAATGAGCTCGTATCTATATTGTCCGTCTGGGATTAAGTTTCTTTTAAAGACGAGACAAAATAAAGTTATTATAGTATTTAGGATCTAGGTTTTTAAGTAACAAAAATAAGTTTTCAAAATAACGGAACCCTTATAAAATGAATTTATTGTTCGTTTGTCCGTCTGTCGTCCTGTCTGTCTGTCTATCTGTTCGTCTACCTATCCGTATTTTTTGAGTATTTGTGGTATTTAGTCGTTCGCACAAGCCCTTTTCGTTAAAAAATAAACAATATTTTCTTTAATTGCGATAAATTTACTATTTTATGAATTGTAATGAATAAGGACAGACAACAATTCCAGAAGTTAGTAGCCGACCTTCACTAGTTGGAGAGGCACTTGAAGAAGAAGAATGAATAAATAAATAACAATTGATACAAAAAAAAAAAAGTTGATGATAATAATAACATACTTTTAACCTATGACGTGAAATGGTTGATAATTATTATTATTATTATTCGGGTATATAACGTAAAACTCAGAAGAAAACACCCTGTTCCTCATCCTTTAGTTTCAGAAACTACTCAAAATAAACAAAAACACAAAGACTACATAATAATCGGAACAGGATAAATAAAAAAGTTCTATCGTTTATGGTTTTATACAAAGAGATAAAAACTCCAACCACTTTACTATACGGTTTGTAATATAATTCGTCAGAAAAAAAAAGTGAGAAAATGCAAATGCAAATGCTGTTTACTCACAAGAGTCGTTGATATGTAGTAGTAGGAGTTGTTACAGATGAAGACAGCGCCTGGAGTTTATTAGGTTTCAAATATTTCATACAAATAAGACGTATGTGCGGAACCCTTGGTAACTCTAATTCAACTCGCGTTTGACCCTGTTAATTTTGTAAAATAAAACTACAGATTTAAAAACAAATTAACCCCTGTAGTAAGTTATTTTCGAGGATTTCATGGCCTTATGAATTGTACTGTTAAATACATTTAATAAAACCGAGATTTGTATTTTATAATTTTCTGAGTATACTTAATTAATAATTAGAAATCAATTAACTCCTAATCTATTGCAGTGTAAGAGTACTTTAACGCAACGTCTTTAATTTAACAGCGAACGTGTTAAACTCCAGTTAACTTCCGAGCGATATTTGAACGTCTATTACTTAGTTCGGAATGTCGGCTACTTGCGGCTGAGAAAAAGCGCTAATTACTAAAGATTCTCATTCAAAAATAGTTCGGTTTGTGTATCGTATTTGTAATGTGTAACGAGTAAGAAGGCAATTAGAAACTTTTAAATGCTTGAATATCATTACCGTTATTAATAAAAAAAAACACTTGTATTTTATTTTATGTCTCTATTAAAGCTTAGTTTTTTTATTATTAAATTTGCTTTATTTATATTTAAACACCAAAATATTTTTTTGTTAAAGATCCAGTATTGACAATGTAAAAAAGCTTGTTTATATTAATATAAGAATTAATGGCGTTTAAGAAATAAATAAATAAAAACAGACCCAAAAAACTGGTAAGTAAGTAGCACAATTAATTAAACAAAATCATACTAAACACAACTTGCTATTTAAAAAAAACACTTTTTTTTTAAATATCACTAACCTTATTCCATTTTCAATATCGAACGTCAGTCAATTGTTTATCGGGCGGATAAAGTTGGCGCGTGACAAGTTGGGTGTCCCGGAGGAGCGTGGGGACGGCACGACGCGGCACGGGCGCGCCACACACTGACGGCGATTGCTCATTCAAACCTCCGCCGGGCCGTTATTCTTACGCAGATGTCCGTTCATGAGGGCAGATATGAAGCCAATACGACTCCGGCTACGTCTTGTAGAATTGGATTGCTTTTAAGAATAAACAGTTATTCGAAGATGAATACGGTGTGCGGAAGCTTACCAAATTACCAAACTTGGTTATTCGTTATTCGAAGATTCGTAGATCTGGTGATCATGCATGGAGATGGTTACATTACAATACCATTTATATTAATTATTCAATGCTTGTTTAATTTTATGTTTCCTGTATTGTGATATTGATAAAGGCTTGTAATAAAACGTTAAAAACAATAGGTAACTGATGAAATCAGATAAATTGCATGAATTTATATTTTGTCTTTAAGATAAATACAATACCAAGCCAAGACCACCATTTGCTAGTTAAGTGGTAACTTCCTAATTACTTATCTAGACGTTTCTGTCCCACTGCTGGGCAATAACCTCAATAAGACGTCACAATAAAAATATATTAATGCTTACTATAGAGACAGGTTAAATTACTAGCAAACGTTTCATAACATTGTAACTTCTACTCATTGTTAAATTGTTTTTTTTTTACTACGTCAATCGTGGACCGATTTGATAATTAATTTTGTCGTTTGATGGGGTATAGGCGTCAAGTGGTCCCATCATCATAAGCACGTTAGTATCTTATGATTACGAGGGTATCTGTGAGGAATTGAGGAAACTTAAATATTTAGTAGGCAAAAGAAGTCCAAAGAAGGTAAAACAGTTTATCGGAGGGCAAAATGACGGTTGTCGTTTATGGGATTTTACGTTCATGTTTTTGGAAGTGTAAAGCATTAACTGGTTCTTATTGCAATGCCCGGTTATATAATAACAGGACGTGACCAAAAAATCATGACCTTGCAGAGAGGAAAATCCGTTTATAACGTCATCCCACTCACAAAAACTCGTCTGCGCTAGCAATAGCTACATTAATCGAGTTCCTGTACTAAATGCTGCCTCAATACTCTTGTTTTAAACGAATTTAAAAAAAACAGAAGGATTCTGAATATTATTTTTTGTTTTACAAAGTATACTTAACTCAGTAACTATCTGATGAGGGGATACGTGAGGAAATAAGAGAACTCTTCAAAAAATTATTACAGGCATGTCTGCTGTAACGATATAACAACCCGGCGTCCTAACAGATAATTTGTCTCAGAACTCCCGTATAATAAGTGAGGCATCGAAATGTAATTTACTTGACCCGGGCTACTTTACGAGGCCCCTAACTTAATGAAATGGAGATAGAATAATTAGCCACATGCCGCTAATTTCCAAAGTTATTAATTGAAGCGTTAGAAACTCCGTCATCTGGTCCGCCGCGGATGGAATGAGGCTATTCATGACTAAGTGCACATCAAAAAAATACTCCAGTCAAGATATTTACTTTGACAAACTAAATCACACATGACAAATATTCATTCTAAATAAAACTGTAATTAACAACCACTAACTCAATTACTTCTTTGGTCCAGGTTTTGGGGAATTGTAACCCTCATGGAAGTTTCTGTGGTAAGTCCACGGTGACTTCAACTGAAAACTGCGATATTCCTGAGCAAACTCTACCGGCTCGTACACTATCTTCTTTAACTCGTCATCATAACGAACCTCTACGTATCCAACATTAGGGAAATCCTTTCTTAACGGGTGCCCAGTGAATCCGTAATCAGTGAGAAGTCTCCTCAAATCTGGGTGATGGCTAAAAATAATGCCAAACATATCGTACACTTCTCTTTCGCACCAATTAACTCCAAGCCACAGTTCATATGCTGAATGAAGAGGAGTCAACTCGTCGGTATAGGTCTTCACTTGAGTTGTCGCCGCATACCTGTGGCTCCTGATGATGTACACGACTTCGAATCTGTACACTCGGCTCGGGACGTCGACCGCGGTCACGGTCGGAGCGGTGTCATAGCAGGCGTTATGATGGTTTCTCATAAAGCTCAGAACTGGAAACAAACCCTCAGGTGCAACCAATATTTCCAGTTCATCTGTATGCCGCATTTGAACCTTTTGCACATACTTTGGCATGCACGCGGCTACGTATAAACCAAACTCATAATATCTTTGCCGTTTCACATTGTTATG
Organism: Acleris laterana; assembly: GCA_963966035.1. Lineage (NCBI taxonomy): Eukaryota > Metazoa > Arthropoda > Insecta > Lepidoptera > Tortricidae > Acleris > Acleris laterana. The sequence continues at coordinate 12,409,000 of OZ014440.1, forward strand.
GCGCTTTAATGTATAAGGTCCACATTTGATAGGCTCCAGGCAGAACTGTTTGTCTGCCTTCGCAAGTGAATCACAAAAGCACGAATTTGTCGTGCTAAGTAAACGGTTAAAAGCGGAGGCATGGTTAATTTTTACGAATGATGAAATAATTCTCTGTATTTTTAACATTGCGAATAAAATCAAATAAAATGTGATAACTACGTCAAAACTTAGGCATTGACATAATATTTATTTTTATTTTAAGGACATGTCAACATGTTCTGAAACCTTTTTTTATAATTGCACTATTAACCTGTTTTAGCACACCTAAAACTATGGAATTAGTAAGTACTAACGTACATCTGGAAGGTGCACTACACCGATAACGCGAGCCAACAGAAATGTCACCAAGTACTTATTAGTGATTTCGGTATTTTTAGTAACAGATCCAGCATGATGATGAAGACGATAGATGGCCACCAGAACTCCTCAATTCTGTGGATCTGTGTGGTTTCCAACAACTAATCCGTTGACAAATTGAAAAAAAGTAGCTGCCATCTTGAACATTTTAGTTACTCGACTGATTGTTTCCAAAATCGATATCTGAATAACTAAAAAGTTTAAGGTGGTGGTTACTTTTTGTCACTTTGTCCACGGGTCTATGGTCGGAAACCACTCAGATCCCCAGATATCGATTTTGTAAATAATCATTTGAAAAACTAAAAAGTTCAAGATAGTCGGTACTTTTTCTGAATCTGTAAACGAATTCGCTGTCGGAGACCACACAGATCCCAGATATCGATTTTGGAAACCATCAGACGAATATATAAAAAGTTCAAGATGGCGGCTTCTTTTCCTCAATCTGTAAACGAATTCGCTTTTGGAGACCACACATATCCTCAGATATCGATTTTGGAAACAATCAGTCGAATAAATAAAAAGTTCAAGATGGTGGCTACTTTTCCTCAATCTGTAAACGAATTCGTCGTCGGAGACCACACAGATACCTAGATATCGATTTTGAAAACAATTCAGTCGAATAACTCAACAATTCAAGAAAGCGGCTATTTTTAACTCAATCTGTCATGGATTCATATTCTGCCGTCCATTATCTAAAAGGCGGCTAAATACAAGAGGGTCATTTTGAGTTATGGCCAAAAAACATGGGAAACCATGTCTCTGAAAACTGGTGAGCGATATCCCTGTACTTTTTTTTGTATACTAATATTCGAGACTTGCTCTATTTTATACATATAAATTTGATACGGTTTTCCTTGTTTTTATAGCTGAAATCTTCGATTTTCCTTTTTAGCTATGACACCGTAGAATTTTATGAATTACGTTACATAGCTTAATGGCGGTTAAAGTATGTTTAGCCGCCTTCTAGTTCAGTAATTTAGGTTATCCACCATAGATTGTACAAATACAAAAAAGTTATATGAAAAACATAACTAAAAGGCGGTTACATGATATAGCCGCTTTTTAGCTATGTATGCCTAGTTAATCCTGTGCAAACAGACATGACTATAAGACGGCCATACGACTTTAACTGCCTTCTAGTTTAAAATGACTGCATATGGCAGAATCTAATATAAGTTTTGTATCATCAATGCTAGAGAAAAAGGCAGTTAAATGAAGAACAAATAAAAATAACTGCTTTTTTGTTATGGATTGCAATCGAAGTATGTTACTACATCCAATGACTTCGGGTAGTTGCTAAAAACGCAGCGAAATTAAACTTAATAAAAACACCATTTAATATGTTTAAATCAAATTCATTCATACAAAATATATAAAACTTTATATTAAAGGAACAAATTGCAAAGGTATACTGATAAAATCACAGTTTAAACGCGTAACTTTCTATTGCTTAGCTACTAAATAATACCTTTCTTTAAACTTATAAAAAAAAAAAGAGATCAATTGCTCATTCTTAAAATAGAAGGCTGTCATCAGTTAAAACACTTGGAACTTTAACAAGTTGAATATCAAACCTAATCTCAAAATAAAACCGAAACCTTCTGCGGTTAACAGACATCCAATAACTAATAAATAAAAAGAGGGGTGTTCGTTTATAACGTGTATCTCTATGTCTATGTATTTGAGTGTTTGTTTGTGGCATCGTAGCTCCCAAACACATGAACCGATTTGGATGCGTTCTTTTTTTTTGAAAGCTGGTTTTTTTAGCTAGGTTTTATGAAAACCGCCAAAAAACCTGCTTTCAAATAAAAATAACCGCATCCGAATCGGTTCACCCCTTTACGGGGTACAGTGCCACAGACAGAAACACACACACTCACAGACTTACACGTCACACTTATAACACCCCTCTTTTTTGCGTCAGGGTTTAAAAAAACGTCTTTGTGACACGATTTATTTTTACCAACTGTACTTGTATCACTTATAACAGACTCGTTATTAAAATTAAAATAGTCAAACGAGTCTAAATTTGATGAACCTACCATTAGGTATTGAAGAGTTCCTACGTATAACCACCTCCAGTATTCCTCATAATACCAACTCGATGATACCATAATATTGTTTTGTCGTCGGAATAACCTGTATGCAACATGTCAAGTCAATCCGCCAATTAGAAGTAGAAGTAAGTAGGTTAAAATCGACTTCGCAGACAAAATTGAAATGCCGAATACAGCTGCGCGGAGGGCAACCTTCAATTGCTGCAGCAACCTCTTTCTCCTTCAGTGTTTGGAAAATGCTGCATTGATGCTCTTTGAGATGAGCATTGGTTTTTTGAGAAGGTAGATCGTGCTGCCACTGATAAGAACAATGATGGGGGCTTGCAGCACTGCATTATCGCATAGTCAAACGAAATTTGGGAGTCTCATCGTAAAATAGAAAACCGTTGTTTTTTTTCTTTTTTAATACCGTTGCCAGGTTTTTTGCATAGCAGCATCGCCATTTCGTGTACTCTCATTAACAACGCGTCTAAATATATATTAGGTCCATACCTATGAAATTGGCGTTTTTTTTCGTACGGAATTTAGTCATTTCAATTTTAACTTTCAAGATCTTTTTTAATTTCACGAATACACTATGTTACAAAGGTTATAGATACAAATAATATGATTAAATTTCTAACTTAATGTTTAAAATTTAAGTTTGAACTCAATTTTTTTCATGTGCTGCGAGTTCAAGTGTTTCAATTACGCAGAGTTTTATGAAGCCAAATATTTTTAAGTAATTACGATAATGTATAATCTAAGTTAGAAGTCCAATATTCCTGACAGAATTTTGTTTGGTTTGTATTTGACGTTACAAAATAATCCGTAAAATTAAATGTATGAAAACCACAGTTTTCATAAAATTCTCCATATAAAACGCCAATTTGATAGGTAAGGCCCTAATATATCTCATCCGGTAGTCTGATCGAATACAGCTGCGCCAAGGATGACCTTCAATCGCTGCAGCAACCTCTTTCTCCAGTGTTTGGAAAATGCAGCAGTGGTTTTCCTGACACAGAAATTGATGCTCTTTCTGATGAGCATTGGTTTTTTAAAGAAGGTCAATCGTACTAGATTTCTAAGTACGAGGCGTCTTTGTCATGCTCCTGGCACTGATAAGGCCAATTATGAGGGCTTGCAGCATTGCATTATCGTATAGTCCTACACCTCCCCTGTTTCGAGGAACAAACGAAACTTGGGAGTCTTATCATAATCAAAAACCCGATTTTAAAAAATTCTTTGATTTTTTTTTTAATACTGCGGCCAGGGTTTTTTTCGGTTTGATTTGTTTCAGGAGCGCCAAAGTTCATATAAAATTGCGAGTTAGATTATTGGAACTCCGAAATTGTATCTCATAGAATTTTACAACCTAATGATCACTCTTCATACTCTTCATACTTTTTTAGTAGAAATGATCGGAACTTATAATCATCTGAACTTATAACGCCAATATTCACGGAACCGTACACTTTTCACAATTTCTTAAGTATCTTACGTGTAGATAAAATTCCGTTAGGTTGGTTAGATTAATAAAAATTTCAATTTGTTTTTTGAAAAACTGCTTTATGAGTTGCGATAATTATGACTTAAAAAAGTATGAACAAAAAAGTATAAGCAAATTTTTTGGGAGTTATGATGAGTATAGTCACAAATCGTTATTTGTATAGAAAATCAAAAGACCAATTTTATATTAGCCAATATGGACCCGCCATTTTGTGTTCTCCCATTAACGATGCGTCTAAATATATAGTAATATATCTCATCCGGTAGTCTTATTGGACTAGATTTAGTTTCATGGGCTCCCCGACTATAAAGCGAGCGGGGGACCAAGCTACAGTAACGAAAGTTTACTTAATAGTAGGTACTAGCTAGACCTAACTGCCATTTGAGAAATTTATTTTTACGTAGACGTTTTTCTTGGAGGCAGCGTGGTGGAATTGGCGGAAACCGACGCCCGCGCCGCTTGCGAAGCGACCAGAGGGCCCAGACAAGATGCATTGCGCTAACTATCGTTTCTATTCGTTTAGTTTTTAAACGAATCGCGTCACTGGCACATCACGTGACTTTTCGTATCACGTCATCTACCAGTGACGCGATTGGTTTAAAAACTAAACGAAGAGAAATGCTAGCTAGCGTAGTGCATCTTGTCTGGGCCCTCAGCTCTTTAGATAAGCACTCCGGCGACTGACTTCGGCCGACGCCGTCAGCCCGACAGGCGAGACAGGGGATAGCTGCCGTGATTCTTAAAAAGGCAGTCATCTGACAATTTACCAAATTTGAGTTATGTATATGGTCGTGATCAGGAAAAAAAGACGCATCAGCCTATTTAACCCGTTTTTCTCTATCACATTTAGTTTTCGAGATATTTTTTCCATGAAAGGCAGTCAAGTGGTTGAATACCATTACCAAATTCATTAAAACGCAGTCATCTCACATTCATTCTTAAAAAAGCAGCTTAAGTACCTTGACTGCAAAATAATTTGGAAAATTTTAGGCAAAAACTTATTTAAAAGACAGTTTTGTACCAAACTGTCTGTTCCTAATTATTTTTATATAAATTAGCTGTACAATAATTCATTAAAAAGCCGCATTTGCAGAAAAATTCTTTAAAAGGCAGTCATGCGACTTTGGCTGCCTTCTTAATAATTATTTACTAGATAATAGTTACTTCTATGCTTCGAACAACGGAGTTTACGTTCCTTAAAAAATTATTAGTTAAAAAAAATCGTGTTCATCGGATACTAAAACGCAGTCTTCTCGCAATAATTCATTTAAAGGCAGTCATGTTTGGTCGCGCCAATACAATTTTTGAGTGGATCAAAGTCTGAGACGTCACAAATCAGTGCGCCGCCAAGTGACCTTTTTTATGAAAATTAATAATGGCCAAGAAATTTCAATGTGCTTTTTGAAAGACAATTTTCTCAAAAATCCAACTGTCACGGTTTAGTCACCTCGTGAAAAACCAAAAGGCATTTCGGAAGAAAGAAAAGATAATATTATTTCTAAGCTTGGCCCCATAATGCCACCACATAAATTATTGTTTAGGAAGAATTTACCCATATCAGTAGATGCTGAAATTTAAAAACCTTTTAAGTATTTTTTATAATTTGGATTTTTCTTCGTATGGACGTTATTTGCGTTATTTTATTTTTTTGTAACGATTGTGATTGTAAGACAACAGTGATATTTATACACTAATCTATATTTACATAAAAACTAATAGTTCATAATAATCATAATATACTACTAGCTGTACGGAAACTGATGATCGCAAGTTTAAGTGCCTTTTAATTTTAAATACATACATACATACATTCCTTCACGCCTGTCTCCCAATAGGGTAGGCAGAGATTATGGAACGCCAGGTGCACCGATCTAAACACACAATTTTCGCTTCCTCTACATTCATCAATCTCTTCATGCACATATGCACGTACGTCGGTTTCGGGTGCTTTTTATTTGGCCCTTATTCAGTACATCACGAATCTGATCACTGTAGGTCCGTCTAGGACGTCCCCTAACGACATCTCCGCTCATTCTCGCTCGCCATATCTCTTTCGTAACTCTTTTTTCATCCATCGTTTCTAAATGACCAAAGCATCTTAGCATACCCTTTTCGATTTTAGTCACTACATCTTCTTTCAATCCAAATCGTTCTCGGAATTCGCTATTTCTTACTCTATCTATCATTCTAACTCCACACACATACTGTTCTTCTTCTGCCATACCCAAGATTCACTACCATACATCAATGTTTATGTCAATACTCCCTGAACAATGGCCAGGCAAGCTTTGCTCGATATGACCTTGTTTGCCAAGATAGAGAGTAACGCCCCATACATCATATTTCCCGCTTTTACTCTTCTTTCAATATCCGCGTCACATTTCCCACCTCTCGTAAACAAAGAACCTAAATACACAAATTCATTCACTTGATCCACTTTTTCATCTAAAATCATTATTTCACATTCTGTATCAGTTTCATCCCTCTCCACAACCATCACTTTCGTCTTTTTAACATTCACTTTCAAATCTTTTCTTTTAAACGCTTCAGTCATCAGAGTTACCATTTGTTGTCAGTGGTCCGCCGATGATGCAAGGAGAACTTGATCATCAGCATACAACAAAGTTTTAAAAACTGACTCATTCATCCTTATTCCACAATGATACTCTTTCAGATCTGACAAACAACTGTCCATGAATAGGTTGAACAGCCAAGGAGGCGCTACGCAGCCCTGTCGAACACCACGTTCGATGCTAAACCAGTCCGTATACCTACGTCCCATTTATCCTGACACAGGCACTCGAGTCATCATTATAATGATTTGAGAGCCCGTATCAGAATACTGTCCACCCCATACACGGAAAATAATAATTACTATTTTAATATAATTATATTATTTAAAATAATAATTATTCACTACTATTATTCATTCTTATATTATTTTAATTTTGTTAAGGATAAACGAAGTTTCTAGATTTTAAGTACCTACCTATATAGAAACGTTATAACAATGATCAAGTAATCTGAATCACCAGCATAATTCTTAGCTTAAAATTAAATGCAATGTTAATTTTAAAAATAATACATTTACTAATAGGTAAGTACATACATTTTGATTTATTGTTTGAAGTTTTTGTTGATATTTCCATTTTATTGCAGCTACACGGTTTTATTTTAAAAAGGCATTGTACCATTTGTACCTACGTCGTACTACTTTTTAGTGACTCAGTTTACTTGATTAGAAATATTATACAGTTCTAGGTAAATTTTGGGTGTGGCTCTATAGACTTATAAACAAGTATTAAAGTTTACTTTAAGTTTGAGATACAATCTCTGCCTATTGAATTTAATAAAAGTTTGATATTACTCGTATTGTATTCGTTTTTTATTTCATTTGAATTCACTTGACTGTTGTTATCCAAGTTTTAGAAAAAATAACACTTAAAAGAAAATTACTTAAAAAGCAGTGAATTGCATTTGAGCATTTTAGGCTGCCTTTTAATGAATTACTCAATATATATAATTTAGCCAATGTTCGCTTAAAAAAAGTAGTTTGGTATAATAATGTACTTAAAGGCAGTTACTGGACTTTCACATCTTTGTTAATAATTACTCTAAAAAGATTTTTGGTTTCGAAACATTTTTAAAAGGCAGCCTTACTAAAAAACTGCTTTATAGAAAATTATCAGCAAGTAACTGAGAGGCCGGATGATTTTCAAAAATAGATTGTTATTAATAATTCACTAAAAGGCAGCCTGGGGACTTTGGCTGCCTTTAAGTGGATTATTATGAATAGTAAAAATAAACACTTAATTCATTTCACAATGAATAATTAATTTTATCTAAATAAATAATAAAAAAAATAAAAAATAAAAATGTAAATATAAGGAACTCATACCCGTTTACCAAGAAAAACCACCATTACGTCACATTTTATTACACAACCTGATTAATGAGAAAAAGTCAAAATTAAGGCTGCTTTCGCGTTTTTCTCAAAAGTAAGTGCGGTCAGAAGACTGCCTTTTAAAAAATGACGGCAGATAGGGCGACTGCTGTGCGGGGAATGAGTTGCCGCCTTTTAGTTAGGCAATGTCGTATAGCCGCCATTTAATGAAGCAAGAATTGATTTTTATTACTTTGGTTTCTAGATTATAAAACCGTGACGGCCTTTAAGGTATGTATTTTGATAAAAAATAAAAAAAATTACATACAAAAAGGCGGCTATTGGATTTTAACCGCTTATTTCTTATGTAAACACGCATAGACCGCTTTTTAATCTAGGACTTCTTTTGCAGTTGAATATTACGTTCTTAAGTTATAAGATGGCTAAAGTCCAATAGCCGCTTTTAAGTTGTGGAAAATAAAATAACTGCTTTTAAGCCTTGTACCGTAACACGTGCTACGTTTAAAAATTGGCAGTTATCGACTTTTAATCGCCTTTAAGATAGGTAAGTGTTAAATAACCGCCTTTTTGGTAGTAATATCCCAAAAAATCTGCATTTAGCCGCTTTTCTGAAGGCTGTATCTCGGTTGTTTTTAAAGATATTGAAACCAAACCTAGATAGATCGATAGCTAATAAGTAGCTGAATCGCCCTGTATATATAACTCAAAAAGGTCGTAAGAGCCTTTAGCCGCCTTTTAGTTAATGGACGGCAGTATTGGGAATTATGATTATTAATGATTGCTCGTGGTCACCCTACTAACTACTTACTTGTGTGAGAGGGACAAACTAAGACCGAGTAAGTCTCTTTCGGCTCGTACACTTGATTACCACAAAATCAGCCTTCTGTCTTAACACATTGAGTTCAATTTTACTTGTCGCGATTTTGGCAGCAATCTTTCCAGGTGCACTTAGGTACTAATTCCATGCCTAAAGCACAAGTACGCGAGACGGGCCGTGGTAGACTGTGTGGCCAAATAGTTAACTATCATACTCGTATAATAAGAACAATAATACAAAGCATGGTAAGTATACAGTGAAAATGTACCTACAGCTCTTTTGGTGTCGATAAATAGCCCCGCACTAAGAGTACTTGAAATAAAAAAAATACTAGTTAAAGTTCCGACTGCGCTCACGCGAGTCTATTAGAGGATGTTATTACTAACACATTTATTTTAACTGGAAGAGATCCCTTAAGAGGCTTGTGAAGCGCCGCTAAAATCGCGTAGCTGTCAAGAACCAACAAATTTAGCTCCGGGCGATAACTTTTCTAACCCCCTGAATCAAGCAGGTAACACTTCTACTTTTCTAATTTAATTAAAACAATGAGCTTGCATTTAACACAAAAAAAATACATTAACTATTTTTTGTAATTGTGGGTAGTTATACGTATGCTCGGGAATAATTTGTCATTGAGATGTCACCATTGCATCAAATCTCAAAATGTGTTAAAAAAAACCTGAATTGACTGAGGGATTGTATTTGTTTTATTTCAGGTCATCTTGCGCATTTTTACCACTAGTTTCAGGAGAATTACGAAAGAAAAACAAACTCGTCTCATCCGCGTTAATTGATATGCTTCCGAAAATATCAAAATTACATTAATATCTTAATAAAAATAGTACCGGACCAAGGATCGATCCCTGGGGAACACTACATTAAAATGCCTTAAGACTACTCTTGACATCGCCAATTTAAACGGCTTGCTGTGTATCAGCTAATAAATATATGAATTGAAAAAGTTTACATACTTACATTATATAAAATAGGTTCAAGGTATAAATTCTCTAAGACCTTACCGGACTAATAATACTTGGTCACTTTTGTTAAACTCAAAAGTCAATAAAAGAAAAGGTCATTATTATTACGTTTATTTTATAATTACTAAAATTATTAAAAGCGTCGCCAAAAGAATCGAAAAATGTAGCCTTTATTTTTTGTCAATGTTGATATTCAGGTGCCATCATGCTCTGCCATCCTCTATAGTTCTACTAGTTACCCTAGCTAGTTGATCATCGACTGACGACGCCCTTGAAAATTATTATGGTTGTTTATATCAAAACGACAATGTTAAACCATCACCAAGACAATAATTATGAATATTGAATTAAACAGGTTACAGCATAGACTCAATTATTTCCTTGCCTAAAATCGTCAACAGGTCGTCGATATCGGGCTGTAAAAAAAATAATCGTGTTAATGAACAAAAAAACGTAGGTTCAGCCAATTGTACTTCTAATACTATTTTTTAACTCGTTATTAAGAGCTTAGTCAAACAAGTTCAAATTGGACGTATATTCTTTAAGCCTTCTATCATTATCTTCGTCATATTTCAACCCCATCTTTAATTTCAGCGAGAACAATCTAATGCGGCCTGCATCCACCGACTTAAGTCAGTGTGTTAAAAAAACCGTGTAGAGTTCTGGCGCTGTTATAACACAATAAACTGTGACAAAAAAACACAGGAATTAACGAATGTTCTATTTAAAGTTATTAGGTGATATCTAAGATGATTTTTAGCTATTACTTCTTAGTCGTGACAGTTTTCTTTTTCAGTTCGTTAATGTGCTTTCATTTAAGTTATTTTCCAGATACGTTACTGTTAGCGAAAGTGGCACTTTGAGAGTTTAATATTATCCCAAACATGGACTGTTTGGGATAATATTAAACTCTAAAAGTGCCACTATTACGTGCCAAATTGAAAAATGACAATGACACGCAGACAATAAGGATTCCTAATTTGACTTCGAAACCCTAAAAAGGACTGAATTCTTGTATCATTTTGATTCCATATCTATCTAGCGAATAAGTATCATTGAATCAATAATGTTGAGCGCTAGTATGATATTACACTAAGATCCGTACGTCGTACACTGCTTTTTCAGTTCGGCTGAGTGTAAAAAGGTGGTTTTCTGTCTTGTCTGTGCAGATCGTATGACTATGCAAATTACGGTTTTTACTAATTCAGTACATTCTTTACCAACCGCCACTGAACAAAAAATGCCCTATAGGTACAGTTACCGCGCCTACACTACACCACTTTGCCAAAATTACAGAGCTGTTTTAGTAACAAGGAAAAGCAATAAAATTGTAAAGAGTATCAGTTACCTTGAACGTCTTGAGAGTTCCAGGAACAGTTTCTCCGAAGTGATGGTTGATGGCATTGGAGAAGTCACGGCCCAGAACTTTGACATTCAAGCGGGACTGTAAATATAGGTAGTTTTTAAAAAAAATCTACTTTGGGTCACGACCCTTAGGGGTCGCGGTTGCTGTAAATAAGTAAACACAACTCACACGATCCTTATTACAAAACTGGGGGCCGACAGGGGGGGTTGCAAATTTAAGGATATTAAGAAACACTGGGTAATAACCTGGATTCCGCCGAGGTCGAAGCCGAGGGCGATGGACCTGATGCTGGTGCCGGTGATGACTCCGACGTTGACGCGGATGGTGCCGGTGATTTGAATGTTCTCCACAACAAGACTGAATAAACAATAACAACATCAATACATTGCTTTGTATAAAATACGTTTCACTGAATGCTATTCGTAAAAGGATTTTTAAACAAAGAAAAGTTTTTGTTCCAACTGCTGACTAAAAGTAAAATCATAAATTGATAAACAATGTATTAAAAAGTTGGCCGAATATAAATGTGCATGCGCAGAATAATCAATGTTAAACAATTTTCTTTTGAACTAACCTGCCACTTATGCGTCCGTTGAAGTTTTTACCGAACAGGTTTAGGTCGAGCTCGGAGGCACCTGAAATGAACAAACGGTTACATAAAAACATTCAAGATTATATTTTATTTCTGCTTCGTAACGGCAACTATATAACAATATTAAATAGTGAACAGATGTTACCAACCAATTTCTAACCGGATTTCAGGCAAACTAATGTCGAATTGGAGTCTCATTAAAGCGACGCCAAAGTTAAGTCTGTTGATGACGATGTTGCTGGCGCCTTTGCAGAGCACATCCGTGACGCTGGAGCTGTAGTTGAAGATGCTGGAGAGTAAGAATATATTGTGACTTAACCTAAGATGGATTTTGGTTCAGCATATTTTATAATCTCAATATATCCCAAATCTATTATTTCATGACTTTTGACTCTGAAACTATGATAGAATTTTGTCTATACTGTTTTCTTATTTAGTTTGCCCCACTACAGAAATGGAACAATTTGTACCTAAGTGAAAACGGTACTACCACAACTTGTCATTTATGTTGCTTTTTGAAAAAGTTTCCCATGTTAAAAAAAGCGAAGGCCAGCTTTACCTTTGTATAGAAATAAGAAGACAACTAAAAACTAAAATTTTATGAGTCTTCTTATATTTCCATGTCATGTTCATATTAATTATAATATGAAAATTGATCTCAGAGGCATTAGAACAATATTTAACCACAAGCTCAGTACTGTTTAAACTTACGACGGTACAGGCAGAGCGTATTCGGTCGATTGGTGGTCAAGAACGAACGGGTCGAGTCCGGCGTCGACAATAGCTTGGCTGGCATCCTTGATGGCCTGTTCAATTTGGTTAGTGACTAGCCTCGGTTCGCTAGACGCTGTAAAATAGAAATGACATAATATGTTTATGTATACATGAATAAAGGCCTTTTTTTGGTATCTGCGCAATTAACTTCTACGACAAGGCAAAAAAAGGTTTTTTTTTTTACTTTAATGCAAGTTTACGATTGGAACTGTTAGAACTCTTTGTAACACTAAAAGCAAACTGTTCTTATATTGATACTAATTATTTGAGACGATAAACATACTGATCGCTTCTGCAACTTGGAGCTGCAGCTGGGGCAAGGCGTTGGCGCCTGCCACGAATGCCACTAGAGCGAAGGTGAAGATTTTCATCTTGGTAATTTTGTTCTTGTACAACTGCAATAGAAATAGAATGAAATTCAGAGTTGTTTCTACAATTCGCAAGACTAATTAGTAAATTCCTAACCATCTGAATGATCTTTGACTAGGAATATGATAATAGCGTCACCCTAGTGAATTTAGTTAGGCTTGACCAAATATTACGGTTTATGTTTTACTAGGTAGTTAATTACTGTATAAAAAGTGTATAGGAATGAATAAGTGTATAGGGTGAATGTGGTTACAGAATTATCAACAAGTTTTTAGAGTTGTTGGTAATTCTGTAGCTGTGCCTAACCCACTCTGGGAATAAAGGCGTGAGATTATGTATGTATGTAAAGTGTATAGGAATATTGTTGTTATCAATTTAAAAAGTGATTATTTTTAACCAGATGAGCAACCTAGGCCCGTATTATCGCGGTGGATAAAACATTCGTCACCCTCGCACTTACCCACTAGTCAGAAAGTGACAGATGTATTATCACACAGCGATAAAAACGACCATAATAGTCCCAGTTAGTCTACCAAAAAGTTAAAATCAACAAAAAAATAAAGCTAATGAATTAAGAATGGGTAATAAAAAAAAAAAAAAATCTTATTTCCAAATTAGCTGTCCTGCATAAAGATGCCCACTCACCTGACACGACGGTTATGAGGTTTTCCACTCCGTGTCATGTTTATATACACGTTATTGTCTAGATTTCGTCTGCGATAGCTACGGTTTGATAATTATTTTCGGTAGATTGGATCAAAACCCTTTGTCGTCTTAGATTCAATCAGGCTATCTTTCTTTATCGCGGAGACGTAAATTATCACAATATTGCAATTGATTGATGCACGTCATTTAAAACGTTCGGGTATTGTTGGCATGCCCAAATTACCTGACGCAGTTTTAAATTAACTTTTTTGGCACTTAAAAATCACTATTATTGAAGAGTTTTTGAGGTCTAAAGTTTACCTTTAGGGTCCAGGGTAATCTACCGGACAAATATGCTAGACCACAACCAGAAATTTAATCGCCTTAATAATACAGAAAGTCATAACACGGCTTGTTGTTTTGTTGTTGACTAAGCAACAGCGATACTGGTAACGATGAACACGCAGCTCCTGCACTACATTAAAATGGACAAAATTAATTGTGAAGATATTTTAATTATTTTTTTAATTGGTAATACTTGAAAACAATTTATACAGCAACATATTATCGGCAGTTTTAATAAAAATGCTCGCATGCCGGTAACACGATTGCGGCGCTTTTTCTTAGCAGTGCTGCAGTGGTCTCCTCCTGGGAAGCGCTGGTAGATTTTTACTTGGTCCGTGTGGCCTACTTTCTGCATTTTTAGGGTCCCGTAGTCAAACTAGTGTACCTCCTCTACACGTAACGTGGTGATGTATTTTCTCGTCTACCCTCTTTCAAAAATATTGCGGGTTTGTCAATACAGTTTCTCAATTAAGGGATCCGTATATGAAATATTAAGCTTTAATTAATTTAGCTTTAATTTTTGTTAGTCAAGTGCCCCCCACCACCCCTTACAGCCAAAACTACAAATACTAAAAAGCAGAAAAATATCTTTAATGAAAGCGCATTATAACGAATTTAAAAGGAAAACTATAGAAGAAAATAAAGACAGAGATAATGGAAGTAGACTTCGTTAGTTCCTGAGATACAGGCGACTAAAGTGTTTATACCTACTAAAGACATCTGAAACGGCACCAAATAACTTAAAATTAGTTCATACATGTGGTTTTTTGTGATCGTTTTCTGTGTTTGTCGTAACGGCTTCGGAACCCTACACTGTTACGGAAGAACTTATAAAACGTATCTGCAGCGCATCTACAGTATTCAAATAAGACTGTTAAAAGCGAGTGTTCCTCTAAAAGTCAAATACCAACATAGACACAACTATGACAGTCTATTTGAATACTGCAGTGCTGAGTGTATTCGATAAGGTGAAGCTAGCTATGGTACTAGAATACAGAGATGCTATTTATTTATTTATTTATTTATTTATTTATTTATTTATTTATTTATTTATTTATTAAGGATATCAACAGCACATTACAAATCATGTAAACAGTAAATTTAACAAGACAATAGTGCCAATTACAGACATCCACCTATGAGCTATGAATAAAGAACGAACAACAACTACCAGATACATGCAAGTAGTTTACAAATTTGTAGGTAAATAAAGACTATCGTTACAGCTACAAACAGATGCGAGTGTATGTGTGTGTATGAGTGTGTAGGCGAGGGCGGGTGTGTGTGTGTGTGTGTGTGTGTGTGTGTGTGTGTGTGAGTGAAGAGACTCAAGAACGGAAACTATTAACTACTGCTGATTTGAATGATGTTTTGGACAGGAAAAATAGATCCAAATGGTTAAACTTTTTGTTATACAAATTGGCCAAACGTAACATTGGGGAATTTAAGGCATATTTGGTATGAACGAAAGGGACGTGAAACAATATACTGTTAGAGTGACGAGTACGAAAGGTTGGCGTATTAAAAGTAAGTTCCGCAGTAAGCGCTGGATTGTCTAAGCGGGCATTGGCAATGTCATGCAGCAGGCTCATGTCCGACAGTATGTATGTGTGGATGTATGGGGGAATTAGTTAAATATAGAAGATCTGATAATCTGCGAAATCTAAAAGAAGGAAAGTCATTTATCACTCCATGAAGTAATAACCTATACGGGTCTAGAATTTGGTCAAATCTCCTACCTCATATTTTGAATAGTTTCCCCAAACATGTATTAGAACGCATGGAAGCTAAACCTGGGTCTACCAAAAACATCGTTAAAAGATTTCTTATGTCTTGTAATTATTTCTTATAAATAGTGTCCTCACTAACTTAGCCAAATAATCTTAAATAGATAAAGATTTTAGCTAAGTAAAAATTGTAAACTCAACACAAATATTGGAATAAACAGACTTTTATTATTATTATTATTATACTGAGCATGGTTCGACATACTCTTGCCCAGTTTTTTTTAATCTATTTTGTCTTATTAAAGCATTTTTTTTCTGATCCTTGCTCTTGTAGCAGGGTAGCTTTTTTTTTCACGTGGGTAAGTAATAAAATAATTAATAAAACGATAGGAAACAAAAACGAGCATTTCGAATCGAAGTCGCTATACTTAAAGTAAAATTTTTATGGCTGCTCTACACGATGGTCCATCATGGGCCAGCGTAGGGACGGAGAGATGCGTAAGAGTCAGATACAAAAATATGTTGCTCGCTCTAAGGTTTAAATGCGTCCCATCCATCGGCGGTGGGCCATTGTGGAGAAGAGCCATAAGAAAGAAGCCATGAAAGATTTGACATTGATTGCACAATTTGAAATTGACAACAGCGGATTTATTATTCCAATTTACATTTAAGTGTTATAACTTATTTTGAAACCTACCCAAAGCATGGTACTAAACATACTCGTGTGCTTGGCGTGTTCAAAAAATAATAAATATGATTAATAAATATGTGTCGTTTGGTACCAATATTGCTTCCGGGAGATACTGAAGGAACACCACCCTTATGTGAAAGGCTGAAATTGCCCAGGATGAAAAAAAAATGGATTACATAATTCGGTAAAATTAGAGTAAATTTAACAATACTGGTGTTTACAATAGCAATAACAACAATAATTATTGGTCCTGTATAAATCCTCTCCGTGTTGAGACCATTGTTGTGGCCTTCGTTTTTTCCACTCTGTATATTATTATGTGATGTGATGCTTTATTGAGTCCCGGGTTCTTTGTTAAACTGTCAAAGACATGGAGGTAAGTTCTATCAATAAGAATTCAGGACTCCTTAATAATCTGAATTTATTATTCATTATCGTGTAATTATCTAGGACGGCTACGGTATTTTCATACTTACTTACTGGCCCACTACAACAGAACAAGCACAAGTTACCTATAGGTAATCCTAATCAACGTAAAGTAAGGCCGGCCTTACACTCGTAAGTTTTACTTACGTAAGTAGGAACACGGCTATTTGTAAGAATGAGAAAAAAAAAAACTATCTTATTCTAACAAATAGCTCCGTCCCTACTTACGTAAGTAATCTTACCGAGTGTAAGGCCGCCCTAAAGCAACTTCAGGTTACTGAGGAGTACTGTTTTTTTTTAGGAATATTTATTATTTACTTGAGGACGCTCGCAACTTCGTAAGCTTAGAATTCGTAGGAGAATTTGTTTACGTTGGGGTTCGATTTTCGAAAAATCCTTTCTTAGAGCAGCCTTAGGGTACCCAAAGAATACTTTCTTCAATTTCTAAATTCCTAGATTGAGCGGTTTTATGATCGAAGTCAATCATAGAAGATCGAGTAAAATTTATATATTATGTATATTGTTTTGTTACGTTGAAAAATAACACTAAACTAATAATAACAATAACAAAAATAATAACTAAGTAAGTAATTTAATTGAGAAACTTTCTAAGGGATGAATGTTTGAAAATTCTGGTTTACTTAGACAAATAGACATCATGTACAATTTAAGTGCATATGTTGGCATGCGCAACAGAGTGGACTTTGGATGAAATAATTATTAGGATTTTGTATGCCAACACTTCTTTTATTGTATATTTTTTATGGGTTTTATTTATTAAAATGCACCAAATATTTAATAAATATTTAATGAGCATATGCTTCATTAAAATTAAAGTCATATCAGGCAGAAATATCTGTATGGCTTGATGTCAGGCTGATTATAAAATAAAACATTGTTTCGCAACCCACAATAATTCTGGCAAAAAATATATAATTTAGTTTAAAATATGTTGTTTTACGCTATTATCTGAGAGGATAACAACGAATTCTAGTATATTTAATGTTGTTAAATAGTATAATGATTGTCTTGAAGCTTGTTGCTCTCCGATAACATGTCGCATCTTTAGAATTATAGTGACCCAATTAGCAAATTTTGGATTTCGAGTTCGGTCTCTACAGTAATAAATTTATGACTCGAAGTCGAACGCTGAAAATTTTGAATTAAGTCACTATAATTCTAAAGGAGCGATGTTTCGAAATATCAGGTTATTAATCAATCAAAGAGTGTGATTGAAACGTAATCTGTCCTTATATGTCATTGTGACATTTGAATTAAACAGTAATGACAACGCATACTTACTTTAAATAGACTGGGTTAATTTATGTGTTAATAGAGTACCTACTAGCTTCTGCCCACGACTCCGTCGTATATCGTAACAGACAGACACACAGACACACTTTCGCATATATTATAATAGTACTCGTATGGATATGGATAGAGTATTTTTATTATTTCAGTAAAGTAAATATCGTCTAAAGGTGAAAGCACACTTATTCGAACAGAACACGTCGAACGAGTCGAACGAAACGAACTTAAGAATTCTGTATATGATATCTTATGAAACCTCGCATACTTGCTCGCGTCGAATCAAACGAATCTGGAACAAACGCAAGTGTGGGAAGTTTTATAAGATTTTATATACAGAAATTTTAAATTCGTCTCATTCGACGCGTTTGGCTTGGATAAGTGTGCCTAAAGGGACCTTTAATTGTGAAACTGTATGCTTAGATCTTTAAAAGTACGCAACAGATCGGATGCGGTGTTTATATGTATAAATATGCATAATATAGTAGAGAAACAATGATAACTTTAAAAGTTTTTAATGTGATGACGTAAATAAACAAAAAAAAATGCGCTTACATTGCAAACGCAGACTGAACCCTACGAGATAGATCAAAGTAATGTACGACAGTGTTGTACACCTTAAAAAGGTGAACGATGGTATTTGACTATCTCTTAATCGCAGCGGCGAGTTTAAGAAGTCCCGTCAGAGCGAACAAATCACATTTTAGCGCGTGCGTTTTCAATTACGCAGCCTTATATGTTCATAGCATTTGTAGTTACTAAGAAAACCATATGTGACATAGAAACAGACAGACAGACAATTAAATCTCACTATAAAGGTGACCATACTATTTTAGATGAACTTGGGTTAATTTAAATTATATTAACCGAAGCGAAGCGAGGGAGGGTCGCTAGTACATTATATAAAGTACTAGCGACCCGCCCGGCTTCGCTTCGGTTTATGTGACTTTTCTGTAATATCCGTACATAAAACAGAGTTTCTTATACATAAAAACCTTCCTCTTGAATCACTCTATCTATTAAAAAAGCCGCATCAAAATCCGTTGCGTAGTTTAAAAGATCTAAGCATACATAGGGACAGACAGACAGACAGCGGGAAGCGACTTTGTTTCATACCATGTAGTGCTATGTAGGTTCAAGGTATAAATACTTTAACATCTTACCGGACTAATAATACTTGGTCACTCTTGTTAAAGTCAACAGTCAATAAAACAAAAGGTCATTATTATTAGGTACGTTTATTTAAATACTACTAACATTATTAAGGGCGTCCCCAAGGGAATCGAAAAAGTGGCCTTTATTTTTTGTCAATGTTGATCTTCAGGTGCCACCATACTCTGCCATCCTCTATTAGTTCTACTAGCCCCCCCTTGATCATCGGCTGACGACGCCCTTGAAAATTATTATGGCTATTTAAGGCAAAAGGACTATGTTAAACCATCACAAAGAAAATAATTATGAATATTAAATTACACAGGTTACAGCATAGACTCAATAATTTCCTTGCCAATAATCGTCAACAGGTCGTCGATATCAGGCTGTAAAAAAAATAATCATGTTAATGAACAAAAAAACGTAGGTTCTTCCAATTGTACTTCCGATACTATTTTTTAACTCGTTATTAAGAGCTTAGTCAAACAAGTCCAAATTGGACGGATATTCTTTAAGCCTTCTATCATTATCTCCATCATTTCAACCCTATCTTTAATTTTCAGCGAGAACAATCTTATGCGGCCTGCATCCACCGACTTAAGTCAGTGTGTTAAAAAAACCGTGTAGAGTTCTGGCGCTGTTATAACACAATAAACTGTGACGAAAAAACACAGGAATTAACGAATGTTCTATTTAAAGTTATTAGGTGATATCTAAGATGCTTTTTAGCTATTACTTCTTAGTCGTGATAGTTTCTTTTTCAGTTCGTTAATATGCTTTCATTTAAGAAAGTGTCATTTTTAGAAATTAAAATTAACCCAAACAGTCTCCCAAATTGAAAACTGACAATGACATACGCAGACAGAAACTATAAGGATTTTTAATTTGACTTCGAAACCCTAAAAAGGACTGAATTCTTGTATCATTTGATTCCACCTATTCAGAGAATCTAAGTAAACTTGACAAAATATTCAACGTTTCGCGAGTATCATTGAATCAATAATGTTGAGCGCTGGTATGATATAACACGGCCGTAAATCGTACACTGCATTTTCAGTTCGTCTGAGTGTAAAAAGCTGGTTTTCTGTCCTGTCTGTGCAGCTCGTATTGCTATGCAAATTACGGTTTTTACTAATTCAGTACATTCTATACCAACCGCCATTGAACAAAAAATACCTTATAGCTACAGTTACCGCGCCTATACCACATTGCCAAAATTACAGAGCTGTTTTAGTAACAAGGAAAAGCAATTGTGAAGAGTATCAGTTAATATACTCGTACCTTGAACGTCTTGAGAGTTCCAGGAACAGTTTCTCCGAAGTGATGGTTGATGGCATTGGAGAAGTCACGGCCCAGAACTTTGACTTTCAAGCGGGACTGTAAATATAGGTAATTTTTAAATAATTTCTGCTTTGGGTCACGACCCCCAGGGATCGCGGTTGCTGTTATTAAGTAAAACTGCTCACACGATCCTTATTACAAAACTGGGGGCCGACAGGGGGGGTTGCAAATTTAAGGATATTAAGAAACACTGGGTAGTAACCTGGATTCCGCCGAGGTTGAAGCCGAGGGCGATGGACCTGATGCTGGTACCGGTGATGACTCCGACGTTGACGCGGATGGTGCCGGTGATTTGAATGTTCTCCACAACAAGACTGAATAAACAATAACAACATCAATACATTGCTTTATATAAAATACGTTTTACTGAATGCTATTCGTAATAGGATTTTTAAACAAAGAAAAGTTTTCGTTCCAACTGCAGACTAAAAGTAAAATCATAAATTGATAAACAATGTATTAAAAAGTTGTCCGAATATAAATGTGCATGCGCAGAATAATCAATGTTAAACAATTTTCTTTTGAACTAACCTGCCGCTTATGCGTCCGTTGAAGTTTTTACCGAACAGGTTTAGGTCGAGCTCGGAGGCACCTGAAATGAACGAACGGTTACATAAAACCTTTCAAGATGATATTTGATTTCTGCTTCTTAACGGCAACTATATAACAATATTAAATAGTGAACAGATGTTACCAACCAATTTCTAACCGGATTTCAGGCAAACTAATGTCGAATTGGAGTCTCATTAAAGCGACGCCAAAGTAAAGTCTGTTGATGACGATGTTGCTGGCGCCTTTGAAGAGCACATCCGTGACGCTGGAGCGGTAGTTGAAGATGCTGGAGAGTAAGAATATATTGTGACTTAACCTGGATTTTGATTCAGCACATTTTACAATGTCAACATATCCCAAATCGATTATTTCATAACTTTTGACTTCTTATTTAGTTTGCCCCACTACAGAAATGGTACTCTTTGTACCTAAGTGAAAACGGTATTACCATAACTTGAAATTTTTGTTGCTTTAAAAAAAAGTTTTCCATGTTAAAAGAAAATGAAGGCCAGCTTCACCCTCGTACAGAAGTAAGAAGACAATTCATAATATTTAAAGTTCCTAAAGCTTAATGAGTCCTCTTATTGCCATGTCATGGGCATATAAATAATAGCATGGAAATTGATCTCAGAGGCATTAGAACAATATTTAACCACAAGCTTAGTACTATTTAAACTTACGATGGTACAGGCAGAGCGTATTCGGTCGATTGGTGGTCAAGAACGAACGGGTCGAGTCCGGCGTCGACAATAGCTTGGCTGGCATCCTTGATGGCCTGTTCAATTTGGTTAGTGACTAGCCTCGGTTCGCCAGACCCTATAAAATATAAATGAAAGATGTTTATGCATACACATGAATAATTGCTTTCTTATTGAACACAACTGTTTTTAACTTTGATGCAAGTTTGCGGTTGGAACTGTAAGAACTTTTTGTGACACTAAAAACTACAGAATCAATAAGCAAACTGTTCTTATATGGATATAATTTATTTAAGAAAATAAACATACTGGTTGCTTCTTCAACTATGAGCTGCAGCTGGGGCAAGGCGTTGGCGCCTGCCACGAATGCCATTAGAGCGAAAGCGAAGATTTTCATCTTGGTAATTTAGTTCTTGTACAACTGAAATAATAAAAAAGTTATTATTATGTGAGTGGTTTCTTAAATTCTTAAGACTGTTTAGTAAATTTATAATCATCAGGGGCCCTAATATGGCTTCGTCTATCGCGTGACCAAGTTTGGATAAGGCATTCGTTACCTTCTGACACGTCAATAAGTAGGAGAGTGACGTAATGCTTTATCCACATTTGACACGCGATATTGACGCTGCCAAACTAGGCCTGCTTATGATCTTTGACGCGAGGAATATGATAATAGTATCGTCCTAGTATGTTTAGTTAGGCTTGACCATTATATAACTGTTTATTTTTTACTAGAGAGTTCGTTAGTGTAAAAAAAATGTGTAGGAATATTGGTGAACATTTTAAAAAGTAATTAATTTTAAATAAACGAGCCACGAAGGCCCGTATTATCGCGGTGTATAAAACATTTTTCACCCTCGCAGTTACACACGCCGCGCCGGTATTCTAGGCGCTAAAAACCACATCGTCTTTGACCTGTTATCGTATTGTCAACGTTTTGATAGCTCTTATTAACTTGTTAGTAATGTTGGCCGAGTTGAAAATAATTCCATTACAGGTCAAATACGACATCATTTTTACCACGTAGAAAAGAGGCCCAGAAAGTGATTTTTTTTTTTATCTACGGCGATATAAGCGAATATTATAAGTACGCTAGTCTACCAAAGATAAAACCAATAAAAATAAAAGAACTGATTAAGGAATTGTTTTTTTGAAATATTACGAAAAGATTAGTTTCCAAATTACAAAGATGAAGCCCACTCACCTGACACGACGGTTAGACGGTTGTGTTATGAGGGTTTCCATTCCGTGTCATATTTATATACCAGTTATTGTCTAGATTTTGTCTGCGATAGCAGCAGCTTATTAATTAGTTTCGGTAGATTGGATCAAAGACCCTTTGTCTTTTTTATCAAGGAGACGTAAATAATCATAATGTTACACACTCGACCTTTTGAAACGTATGAAATTGTTTGTCCTATTGCTTGGTCTATAACATTTATGCCTAACACCCTTTTAGGTTATAATAACATTATTGCTTAAATAAGTTTTTCACCGTCAATTATAAGAAACCGTTCCGATTAAAAAGTGGTATTCGAACAAAGGATTTTAGAATAAACCCGATATTAGGACAAACAATGATACGGGCAATTGATATAAGCCCACTGTGCCTGCTTCTAGTTCAGAAAAAACTGCAGCTTGTTAAATCCGACGTTTTCGACAAGTGGAAGTACTTAGTCATCATTATATTACCAGCGACCCGCCCTTGCTTCGCTTCGGTTTATGTGAGTTCTCTGTAACACTCGTACATAAAACATAATTTATTTTACATGAAAACCTTCTTCGTAATCACTCTATCTATCAAAAAAAAACGGATCGAAATCCGTTGCGTATTTGTAAAGATCTTAGCATACATAGGGTCAGACAGACAGCGGGAAGCGACTTTATTTTATACTTACTTTGTATCGGCGTCGGGAAGTGACGACCCCACCGCCCGCTGTGTGGTAACTACTCACGGCGCAGTCAGTCAACCGACGAACGGCGGTCAAACCGTTCCGAGATGGGCGGAAGTCAAATGCCAGACACAGGACGGGCTGCAGCGTCCTGTGATATACTTCCGCCCCCACTGCGATCCCCAACACGCTCGCCAAGCGTGGGGATTATGGCACTAACCCCCCCTATGGTGTACACCAAAAAACCACGGCCCCTAGTTCCCGGCGGCTCCGCTAGCCCGGCCCAAGGTAGCGGGTTCGGTAACGGCGGAGCAGGGGGTGCTAAGAATCTCCGGCAGAGATCTGGCTACCACCACCAAACAAATCTGGCCCTGGTGACACACAACTGCCGCACGCTCAGGACTGACGAGAAGATCCTAGAAATGGAAGAATGTTTGGACAAGTTACGATGGGATATCTTAGGGTTATCTGAAGTCCGAAGACAGGGAGAGGACTCGATGATCCTGAAGTCCAGTAACTTGTTCTACTACCGGGAAGGTGACGCCCTGTTACAGGGCGGTGTCGGGTTTATCGTCCGTAAGTCGCTCGTCAACAACGTGGAGTCGATCGGGAGTGTGTCGACAAGGGTGGCGTACCTGATACTCAGAATTACCAAACGGTATTCGCTGAAGGTCATCCAGGTTTACGCCCCGACTTCGACGCATTCTGACGATAAGGTGGAGGCAATGTACGAGGACATCTCGAAAGCCATCCAGACCTCTAAAACGCACTACACGGTGGTGATGGGCGACTTCAACGCGAAGTTGGGCATGAGAGAAGGTAATGAGCTGAGAGTGGGACACTTTGGTGTTGGCAGGCGAAATCCCAGAGGCCAGCGGTTGGCTGAATTCTTGGAGAGGGAAGGACTCTTTATGATGAATTCCTTCTTCAGAAAGAAGCCACATCGTAAATGGACCTGGATTAGCCCGGACGGGTCGACAAAAAATGAGATAGACTTCATCTTGTCTACCAAACGCCACATATTCAATGATGTCTCTGTGATCAATAGGCTAAAGACTGGCAGTGATCATCGTGAGAGGCACATTGAATATCAACACAAGGCTTGAAAGGTCACGACTGATGAAGTCTACGCTCCGTCCAACCCCAGTCCAATGCCAAAACCCCGAAACCTTCCAGCTCGAACTCCAAAATCGCTTCGAATGCCTAGCAGAATGCGAGTCTACGGACGATCTGAATAACGGGTTTGTACAGGCTGTCCAAGCTGCTGGGTCGAAGTTCTTTAAGACCCACAGCCAGAAAAGAACCCAAAAACTCTCAGACCACACTCTTAAGATCATGGACGAACGGAATAAAATGCGGCTGCAGTCTTCAGTGGACATGCAGAAGTACAGGGGGCTTAACAGACAAGTCTCTAAGTCATTACGGACAGACCTGCGCACCTTTAATACTTCGCGTATTAAAGATGCTATCGAGCGAAACAAGGGCTCTAAGGTGTTCGCTAGGGATTTGTCTGTTGGGCAGACCCAGTTGATGAAACTGAAGACCGAAAATGGCACCGTAATTTCGTCCAAGGCCGAGATTTTGGGTGAGGTTGAGAAGTTCTACGGACAGCTGTACAAATCAACTCGACCCGTTGAAAGTTTGGCTACAGATCCCAGAGCCAAACTCACCCGACATTACACCGAAGACATCCCGGACGTCAGCCTGTACGAGATCAGAATGGCCCTGAAGCAACTGAAGAACAATAAGGCGCCAGGGGACGACGGAGTTACGGCTGAGCTTCTGAGAGCGGGTGGAATGCCGATACTTAAAGTCCTCCAGAAGCTCTTTAACTCTGTTATTCTCGATGGCGGTGTCCCAGAGGCGTGGACCGGAAGTGTGGTGGTCTTGTTCTTTAAGAAAGGCGACAAAACCTTATTGAAGAACTACCGACCCATCTCACTTCTGAGCCACGTTTATAAGTTGTTTTCAAGGGTCATTACAAATCGACTCTCACGCAGGTTCGACGACTTCCAGCCTCCTGAATAAGCCGGTTTCCGGAAAGGCTTTAGTACCATAGACCACATTCACACGCTGCGCCAGATTATACAGAAGACCGAAGAGTATAATCGGCCCTTATGTCTAGCGTTCGTGGACTATGAGAAGGCCTTCGATTCGGTCGAGACATGGGCGGTGCTCGAATCACTACAGTGGTGCCACATCGACTATCGATATATTGAAGTGCTGAAGTGTTTGTACAAAAATGCCACTATGTCAGTCCGGCTCCAGAACCAGAGCTCGAAACCGATTCAGTTGCAGAAAGGTGTGAGACAGGGAGATGTCATATCTCCGAAACTGTTCACCGCTGCACTGGAAGATGTCTTCAAGCTTCTGGACTGGGAAGGACTTGGCATCAACATCAACGGCGAGTACATCACTCACCTTCGATTCGCGGACGACATCGTAGTCATGGCAGAATCGCTAGAAGACTTGAGTAAGATGCTCGGAGACCTCGATAGAGTTTCCCAACGGGTGGGCTTGAAAATGAACTTGGACAAGACGAAAGTCATGTCCAATGTTCGCGTTTTGCCAATACCGGTTCACGTGGGGAATTCTCAACTTGAAGTTGTTGATCAGTACGTATACCTGGGACAAACTGTCCAACTTGGTAAATCCAACTTCAAGAAAGAGGTCGATCGCCGAATCCAACTCGGATGGGCAGCGTTCAGAAAGCTAAAGCGGATCTTCTCGTCCAAAATACCGCAGAGCCTTAAGTCGAAAGTCTTCGACCAGTGTGTGTTGCCAGTGATGACTTATGGATCAGAGACTTGGCTGCTAAATGTGGGCCTCATAAATAAACTCAGGGTCACTCAGCGTGCAATGGAAAGAGCTATGCTCGAAGTTTCTTTGCGCGATATGATCCATAATACGGTAATACGCCAGAGAACCAAGGTCACCGACATAGCTCAGAGAGTTAGCATGCTGAAGTGGCAATGGGCAGGCCACATAGCTCGGAGAACTGATAACCGTTGGGGAAGAAAAGTTCTCGAGTGGCGGCCCCGCACCGGTGGACGGAGAGTTGGACGGCCTCACACCCGGTGGTCTGACGACCTGGTTAGGATCGCGGGGAGCCGCTGAATGCGAGCGGCTCAAGACCGTGATTTGTGGCGCTCTTTGGGGGAGGCCTTTGTCCAGCAGTGGACGCCCCCGGGCTGATGATGATGATGATGAGTGAAGATTATACTTTAGTCAGAGGTAAACCTGAAATGGTTGAACGATGCTGACTCGCAGACCAGCAAATAGCAAAGACGGACATCCCGAGATCCGTGTTTTCACCGAGCGGCGCCAACGGAAGACCAGCGTTGGCTTCACAGCCAGCACATGCTGAGTTGGGACCGTTTCGCAACATTAGCACATGTCGTCTCATTTTCTTAATTTTTATTGTTACTTCTTTTTTTTGTTGTGTGTTATTGTTGTGAATAAAATGTTTTACTTACTTACTTACTCTTTTAGTTTACATAGAAAACAATAGGTACCTAAGTTTGATGTAGTGATAAAACCCATAATGTTAATTTAAATTTTGAGGTTAATGTAATGTAAAGGAAGGATCTAAGTCAAAATGCTATTTATCGGGATGGTTTGTAGTCAGTACATTTTTGGTTATTAAACAAAAACTACGTCATAAGTATTAATTCATCAAAGAAGATAAACACTAAAATGTCTCCAAAAGGTAGCACTTCAGTCCATTTTAGTACGGTGCTGAAAGTCCACATGTGATGCTTTGTTGAGTCCCGGGCTCTCTGTTAAACTTTGCATGAGATATACAGACATAGGGGTACGAGTAAGTTCTATCAATCAGTATTCAGTGCTCCTTAGTAACCTGCAGTTACCTACTTTACGTCATGGTCTGATTGACTTGGACGGTTGCAACGCACGCATAAGTAACTTGTTTATCGAACATTATCAATGTTGAATAGTGTAAAGCGCTGGTAAACTTAGGCACGAAAAAGGGCCTTATTAACAAACTCGTCTAGACTGAGATGTCACTCTCAAGACACCTCAAAGTTACCCTAAAGCTGTCGTTTTTGACATGACTTCTGACGGGCATATTGACCAAGTTCAAATTAACTGATCGTGACTGTTAACCCCAAAAATGAGAATTTTCTATGTACTGACGTTTACTTTGACGGTTCTTGTGACTAATAAACTATTTATTTTTCTTGGAATGGTTTGAGGCCAAAACAAAAAACAAGACAACGTGAGGGTAGTACAGTACTACAAATCTACCTTAATAAATGTTATGAGAAGTGAGAAACTCATCTTGGCTGAGATGCCCGTCACAAGATCCGTCAAAGTAAATGTCAAACCATAGAAAACTGATAATTATTGACGCATCTTGAGACGAAAATTTCAGTCGAGATCAGTTTATTAATACGGCTCTTAAACAATGTACAAATGCCTAGAATAGCTACAAAAATCTGTTAACCCTTAGATTGACAATGTTTACTACAGTTAACCTACCATAATTTTCCCTTTTTTATTTTTTTGGTTGCAATTTTTTTAATGCTGATTTAATGGCAAAACGGGTTTGAATTCACGACAAATTACGGAAGAGATAAGTTCGCCAGTATACATTTCAATTCTGTAAATACTGTATTTGAATGAGTGTGTTTTGTAAAATAAAGTGTTTACATACCTACATTTATACTTATATATACATATCCATATTACACATGTTGCGTTACCCCGAGGCGGTTAGTGTGCTGTGTCATGCGTAACCGTCTGGACAACCGAAGATTTTTTCAACTTCAGGTGTACGTCAGTTTGAGTGCAAGTATTACCGTTAAACGTGGTGAGTAGGGTCACAACCTATAATAAGTCATAGCTTGTAACAAATAAGAAGAAGTATTAAATGGACAATAACGGTATGCCTATTGGAAATAATTTCAGTTTTATAATTAGTAGCATATGCTTAATTTTAGGTTGTGTCCCTCCTCACCCCTTAATCCCTACTCATCCCGTTTTACGGTATACCACTTTCTGTTATCGCAATAGGAAAAAAAACACATTAGTAGTATTATGTAAATCCGATAAAAAACCAATATTATGATATCTAGTGGCTGATCTGATAACCGGCGAAAGGTTGAGTTTTCATTTTTTCGAGCTTCGGATTTTGCAGCCTAAAATACAACAATTCAGATTACCTATCTTTACGAAACCTACGAAAATAACCCACAATAAATTAGCTTAATTAAGGCCCTATCATCCCGGCTTATAGACTCCTCTGGAGATCCTAGAGCTGGTGATTACCTCTCCCAAAGGATTGGGCTAGCTATCCAGAGAGGTAATGCAAGCAGTGTCATGGGGACCATGCCGCGAGCGAACCTGTTAGAGGGGGATGTTCTTTTTATAGTGGTGATTATTATTTATAACTTTAATATTTTATGAGCTTAGTTTTATTTTAATTTAAATACGTTTAGTTCTGACCACGCAACCCTCGATATGATATCTTATAAAAACTCGCAACAAACGCGTGTGGGAAGTTTTATAAGATTTCATATACAGAAATCTTAAATTCGTCTCATTCGACGCTTTTGGCTCGGATAAGTGTGCCTAAGAGGACCTTTAAGATTATTGTAAAACGGAATTTTTTCACATAAAATGAGATTTTTCTCCGTCCTTAAACCTCTGATTATAACGAATATTCAATATACTGTAGATGTTATGAAAAACTAGGTTAGTATGTTTTTTTCCCAAGAAAATGTGTCTTCGACAGAACAAAAGTTTTTTTTGTCAGAATAACTACAACATACACAAAGGGTCCCAAATTTAATCGCTAGAAATTTTTCAATTTGTATTGAAAAAAATGATGACGCAATTGAAACCTCACCTAACAACCCTCTTAGGGTCGTTGGTAATAAACTTATCTCGATTTTAATATGCTTGTCTCTGACATAAATAACAATTTTCAATGACTTGACGTTTACTTGGGCGTATATTGTGACAGACACCTCGATCAAGATGAGTCTATTAAAACGTCCCTTAAACAGCTATACTCTACTTACTTGCATTTTTTTTTTGAAACTCCATAATATGGACATATTATTATGTGCTTTAAATTGCCACGTTTCTGTTCTCGCTGTAAGACAATCGTTTCTAAAGCAGCTACTAGCGCATCACAGATACACATTTACCCAATTACCTTTTTACAAGAAGATGAAAGGATTTCATTTATTTAATCTCATTCCTTGTCCCTATCTATACTACCTCTAGAAATAAATTCCACTCGGGTCGTCAGTGAAACAAACATGTATAGAGTAAGCCAAATTCTAAATCTAAGGTCTATCGTATGAATAGGTATGCACATCTGCAAAAAAAAGTAAACAGAAGCTCTGCGATAGCAATAGTTTTGAATTGACTGTGCCTACCTGCTTCTTTTATTAAATACTATCTGGTGCGCGCGACTCCGTTCACGCAGAAAAATAAAACATAGCCTATTTCACTGAGGGTGAATCTAGCTTTCCAAAGGTGAAATAATTTTAATTGGATAACCAGTAAACGTACCTACATGCTAGTATTCTATAAAGAATGGGTGGGGTGAATCCTGTTCCACCATGATACATCCTAAATTTGTACTGGGGTCAGAGGACGCTCACGCTAATATTATTTTGCTTTAGTATAACGTTTTCATACTACGAGAAGCTAAAACATCATAGCAAAATTCCTTAATATCTAATTGTGTAAGATGGTTATAAATCTGGTATTATGGAATAAAGTTGTTTAGACACTTAATTTGTAAGCGCGCCAGATAATCAGACCTTGTTTATCTCGGTAGAGGGGAATATCTGTGATGGGTTCCTCAGTATAAACTCTCTAAGGCTTTATTGATATAATGCGGACTATACATGTAATTCTTAGAGACACCAAAATAAAGGTCATGATATAATAAAACGACTACCTATGTTAAACCATTACATAGAAAATATTTATGAGTAAATATTGTAATAAAACATAAGAGTAGGTTACAGCATAGACTCAATGAAATTCTTGCCAACCATCGTCAACAGCTCGGTGATTTCCTCCTGTAATAAATTAAATAGTGTTAAGTTATATAAAAAAGAAAGATTAACGAATTGTATTGTACACTGTACTTCTATAACACTAATCATTAACTCGTAATTAAGGGATGAATCACACACGTCCAAAGTCGTCGGCTGTCCTATTAGCCATTGATATGTGTAAAGGACTGAATTTTGTGTCATTTGATTCCAACTTTTTGCAGAATCTGTATTCAAGTAAAATTGGCAAAATATGAAATACCGTAAAATGATCTTCCTTTGCTCCCCCATGGGTAACTATGCTCCATACTTCATTTTGTTAACTTATAAGTCAAGGTTGATGAAAAATTTGCTCAAAAGAATCGATGTTTACATCGATTATGTATACATCCAGCTAGATTTCAATTACGCAGCCTTATACGTTCGATCCGTCGGCAGAAACCACACTTCACTTAAAACAGTCACGTTTAGACAGTTGTAGAACTATGCCAAATTTCTAGTTGATAGCATTTTTAGTTACTGAGAAAACCATTTGTCACATACTAACAGACAGTCAATGAAATCTCACCGTAAGCGTCACCATACTATTTTAGATGAACTTGGGTTAATTTAACTTATTTTAACCGAAGCAAAGCGAGGGAGGGTCGCTAGTACATTATAATTATAAAGAACTAGCGACCCGACCCGCTTCGCTTCAGTTTAATTGACTTTTCTGTAATATCCGTACATAAAACAGAGTTTATTATACATAAAAACCTTGCTCTTGAATCACTCTATCTATTAAAAAAGCCGCATCAAAATCCGTTGCGTAGTTTAAAAGATCTAAGCATACATAGGGATAGACAGACAGACAGCGGGAAGCGACTTTGTTTCATACCATGTAGTGCTATGTAGGTTCAAGGTATAAATACTTTAACATCTTACCGGACTAATAATACTTTATCACTCTTGTTAAAGTCAACAGTCAATAAAACAAAGGGTCATTATTATTAGGTACGTTTATTTAAATACTACTAACATTATTAAGGGCGTCCCCAAGGGAATCGAAAAAGTGGCCTTTATTTTTTGTCAATGTTGATCTTCAGGTGCCACCATACTCTGCCAATCTCTATTAGTTCTACGAGCCCCCCCTTGATCATCGGCTGACGACGCCCTTGAAAATTATTATGGCTATTTAAGGCAAAACGACTATGTTAAACCATCACAAAGAAAATAATTATGAATATTAAATTACACAGGTTACAGCATAGACTCAATAATTTCCTTGCCAATAATCGTCAACAGGTCGTCGACATCGGGCTGTAAAAAAAAAAAATCATGTTAATGAACAAAAAAACGTAGGTTCTTTCAATTGTACTTCCGATACTATTTTTTAACTCGTTATTAAGAGCTTAGTCAAACAAGTCCAAATTGGACGGATATTCTTTAAGCCTTCTATCATTATCTCCATCATTTCAACCCTATCTTTAATTTTCAGCAAGAACAATCTTATGCGGCCTGCATCCACCGACTTAAGTCAGTGTGTTAAAAAAACCGTGTAGAGTTCTGGCGCTGTTATAAGTGTTATAACACAATAAACTGTGACGAAAAAACACAGTAATTAACGAATGTTCTATTTAAAGTTATTAGGTGATATCTAAGATGCTTTTTAGCTATTACTTCTTAGTCGTGATAGTTTCCTTTATCAGTTCGTTAATATGCTTTCATTTAAGAAAGTGTCATTTTTAGAAATTAAAATTAACCCAAACAGTCTCCCAAATTGAAAACTGACAATGACATACGCAGACAGAAACTATAAGGATTTTTAATTTGACTTCGAAACCCTAAAAAGGACTGAATTCTTGTATCATTTGATTCCACCTATTCAGAGAATCTAAGTAAACTTGACAAAGTATTCAACGTTTCGCGAGTATCATTGAATCAATAATGTTGAGCGCTGGTATGATATAACACGGCCGTAAATCGTACACTGCATTTTCAGTTCGTCTGAGTGTAAAAAGCTGGTTTTCTGTCCTGTCTGTGCAGCTCGTATTGCTATGCAAATTACGGTTTTTACTAATTCAGTACATTCTATACCAACCGCCACTGAACAAAAAATACCCTATAGCTACAGTTACCGCGCCTATACCACATTGCCAAAATTACAGAGCTGTTTTAGTAACAAGGAAAAGCAATTGTGAAGAGTGTCAGTTAATATACCTTGAACGTCTTGAGAGTTCCAGGAACAGTTTCTCCGAAGTGATGGTTGATGGCATTGGAGAAGTCACGGCCCAGAACTTTGACTTTCAAGCGGGACTGTAAATATAGGTAATTTTTAAATAATTTCTGCTTTGGGTCACGACCCCCAGGGATCGCGGTTGCTGTTATTAAGTAAAACTGCTCACACGATCCTTATTACAAAACTGGGGGCCGACAGAGAGGGTTGCAAATTTAAGGATATTAAGAAACACTGGGTAGTAACCTGGATTCCGCCGAGGTTGAAGCCGAGGGCGATGGACCTGATGCTGGTACCGGTGATGACTCCGACGTTGACGCGGATGGTGCCGGTGATTTGAATGTTCTCCACAACAAGACTGAATAAACAATAACAACATCAATACATTGCTTTATATAAAATACGTTTTACTGAATGCTATTCGTAATAGGATTTTTAAACAAAGAAAAGTTTTCGTTCCAACTGCAGACTAAAAGTAAAATCATAAATTGATAAACAATGTATTAAAAAGTTGTCCGAATATAAATGTGCATGCGCAGAATAATCAATGTTAAACAATTTTCTTTTGAACTAACCTGCCGCTTATGCGTCCGTTGAAGTTTTTACCGAACAGGTTTAGGTCGAGCTCGGAGGCACCTGAAATGAACGAACGGTTACATAAAACCTTTCAAGATGATATTTGATTTCTGCTTCTTAACGGCAACTATATAACAATATTAAATAGTGAACAGATGTTACCAACCAATTTCTAACCGGATTTCAGGCAAACTAATGTCGAATTGGAGTCTCATTAAAGCGACGCCAAAGTAAAGTCTGTTGATGACGATGTTGCTGGCGCCTTTGAAGAGCACATCCGTGACGCTGGAGCGGTAGTTGAAGATGCTGGAGAGTAAGAATATATTGTGACTTAACCTGGATTT
Source organism: Acleris laterana (assembly GCA_963966035.1). NCBI lineage: Eukaryota > Metazoa > Arthropoda > Insecta > Lepidoptera > Tortricidae > Acleris > Acleris laterana. The sequence goes on from OZ014440.1 coordinate 12,442,696, forward strand.
TGATTCAGCACATTTTACAATGTCAACATATCCCAAATCGATTATTTCATAACTTTTGACTTCTTATTTAGTTTGCCCCACTACAGAAATGGTACTCTTTGTACCTAAGTGAAAACGGTATTACCACAACTTGAAATTTTTGTTGCTTTAAAAAAAAGTTTCCCATGTTAAAAGAAAATGAAGGCCAGCTTCACCCTCGTACAGAAGTAAGAAGACAATTCATAATATTTAAAGTTCCTAAAGCTTAATGAGTCCTCTTATTGCCATGTCATGGGCATATAAATAATAGCATGGAAATTGATCTCAGAGGCATTAGAACAATATTTAACCACAAGCTTAGTACTATTTAAACTTACGATGGTACAGGCAGAGCGTATTCGGTCGATTGGTGGTCAAGAACGAACGGGTCGAGTCCGGCGTCGACAATAGCTTGGCTGGCATCCTTGATGGCCTGTTCAATTTGGTTAGTGACTAGCCTCGGTTCGCCAGACCCTATAAAATATAAATGAAAGATGTTTATGCATACATTAATAATTGCTTTCTTATTGAACACAACTGTTTTTAACTTTGATGCAAGTTTGCGGTTGGAACTGTAAGAACTTTTTGTGACACTAAAAACTACAGAATCAATAAGCAAACTGTTCTTATATGGATATAATTTATTTAAGAAAATAAACATACTGGTTGCTTCTTCAACTATGAGCTGCAGCTGGGGCAAGGCGTTGGCGCCTGCCACGAATGCCATTAGAGCGAAAGCGAAGATTTTCATCTTGGTAATTTAGTTCTTGTACAACTGAAATAATAAAAAAGTTATTATTATGTGAGTGGTTTCTTAAATTCTTAAGACTGTTTAGTAAATTTATAATCATCAGGGCCCTAATATGGCTTCGTCTATCGCGTGACTAAGTTTGGATAAGGCATCCGTTACCTTCTGACACGTCAATAAGTAGGAGAGTCACGTAATGCTTTATCCACATTTGACACGCGATATTGACGCGGCCAAACTAGGCCTGCTTATGATCTTTGACGCGAGGAATATGATAATAGTATCGTCCTAGTATGTTTAGTTAGGCTTGACCATTATACAACTGTTTATTTTTTTACTAGATAGTTCGTTACTGTAAAAAAAATGTGTAGGAATATTGGTGAACATTTTAAAAAGTAATTAATTTTAAATAAACGAGCCACGAAGGCCCGTATTATCGCGGTGTATAAAACATTTTTCACCCTCGCAGTTACACACGCCGCGCCGGTATTCTAGGCGCTAAAAACCACATCGACTTTGACCTGTTATCGTATTGTCAACGTTTTGATAGCTCTTATTAACTTGTTAGTAATGTTGGCCGAGTTAAAAATAATTCCATTACAGGTCAAATACGACATCATTATTACCACGTAGAAAAGAGGCCCAGAAAGTGACATTTTTAGGGTTCCGTAGCCGAATGGCAAAAAACGGAACCCTTATGGATTAGTCATGTCTGTCCGTCCGTCCGTCCGTCCGTCTGTCCGTCCGTATGTCACAGCCACTTTTTTCCGTAACTATAAGAGCTATACTGTGGAAACTTTGTAAGTAGATGTATTCGGTGAACCGCTTTAAGATTTTTATACAAAAATAGAAAAAAAACAATAAATTTTTGGGGTTCCCCATACTTAGAACTGAAACTCAATTTTTTTTTTTTGATCAAACCTATACGTGTGGGGTATCTATGGATAGGTCTTCAAAAATGATATTGAAGTTTCTAATATAATTTTTTTCTAAACTGAATAATTTGCGCCAGAGACGCTTCCAAAGTGGAAAAATGTGTGTCCCCCCCCCCGTAACTTCTAAAATAAGGGAACGATAAATGTAAAAATAATATATGATGTACATTACTATGCAAACTTCCACCGAAAATTGGTTTGAACGAGATCTAATAACTAGTTTTTTTTTAATACGTTATAAATCGTAAACCGCATTTTACCTTTCATTCAATCCACTCCAATATAATAAAGAATAAAGAAATACATTTATTTAGATGTATAGTGGTACGGAACCCTACATGCGCGAGTCCGACTCGCACTTGGCCGCTTTTTTTTATCTACGGCGATATAAACGAATATTATAAGTACGCTAGTCTACCAAAGATAAAACCAATAAAAATAAAAGAACTGAATAAGGAATTGTTTTTTTGAAATATTACGAAAACATTAGTTTCCAAATTAGCAGTACTGCACAAAGATGAAGCCCACTCACCTGACACGACGGTTAGACGGTTGTGTTATGAGGGTTTCCATTCCGTGTCATATTTATATACCAGTTATTGTCTAGATTTTGTCTGCGATAGCAGCAGCTTATTAATTACTTTCGGTAGATTGGATCAAAGACCCTTTGTCTTTTTTATCAAGGAGACGTAAATAATCATAATGTTACACACTCGACCTTTGACAAAAAACAAGACAACGTGAGGGTAGTACAGTACTACAAATCTACCTTAATAAATGTTATGAGAAGTGAGAAACTCATCTTGGCTGAGATGCCCGTCACGAGATCCGTCAAAGTAAATGTCAAACCATAGAAAACTGATATTATTGAAGCTTCGTGAGACGAACATTTCAGTCGAGATCAGTTTATTAATACGGCTCCTAAATAATGTACAAATGCCTAGCTAAAAAAATCTCTTAACCCTTAAATTGACAATGTTTACCGCAGTGAACATACCATAATTTTCTCTTTTTATTTTTTTTGGTTGCTAATTTTTTAAAAGCAAAAAGGGTTAGAATTCACATAAAATTACGAAAAAGATAAGTTCGCCTGTGTTCAATAAAGTGTTTACATACCTAGAGACATACATAGGTACATAATATACTGTAGATGTTACGAAAAACTAGGTTAGTATGTTTTTTTTCTAAGAAAATGTGTCTTCGAGAGAACAAAAGCTTTTTTTTTCATATTAACTACACATACTTACCTACACAAAGGTCCGAAATTTTATCGCTAGAAATTTTTCAATTTGTATGGAAAAAATTGATGACGTAATTAATTGAAACCTAACCTATAAATGTCATAGGGACTATGCCGCGAGCGAACCTGTTAGAGGGGGATGTTCTTTTTATAGTGGTGATTATTATTTATATCTTTAATATTTTAGTAGCTTAGTTTTATTTTAATTTTAATACGTTCAGTTTTAATTTTTAATTATATTATTGTAGATTTATGTAGGTAAGTAAAATAATTATTTGGGCTATGCTTTTATTAGCAATAAAAGATCATGACATAAATTAGTTTAGCAAAAATTCACTCCATTGTTCGGTGAAAAACAAAATCGGCCTTGAAAAACGTACTTAGGTATACGCGGAGTGGGATAGAAAGTTAAGTTGATGTCTTTTTTATTTACAATATTTTTTCGTGCCCCATCTAGGTAGCACGGAAGCAACATTAACAATATACAGCGCAACGTCGGCAACAATAGCTTGGCTCAAAATTAAGAATTTTGACAGAGACTGAAATGGCACGCAACATATAACTCGTAATACTGTTAAATTTATTAGGTTTACCTTGTATTGTGTAGATTAAAATTTGTAAAAATGTGTTTAAATGATTTATAACATTTAACAATTTTAAACAACTGTGTAATGTTGTGATTTGATTAATTCATTTGATTACATGGCACCGCCAGATAACAAATATTAACGTGGCCAATGCACCTTTATCTAGAAAAATCGATTGTTATAACAATGATTAAAAATATATTTTAAGTTGAATGACGTGCAAACTGAAATGAACCTATTGAGAAAGATATTAAGTCAATATTCTAATTTGACCATGAGACATACAAACAAGATTTTCAATTTGTTTCATTTGATCTTTATTTCAATGACCGTATTATGTTCAAGTTTATTATTATTTAGTTTATAATTTATCACTTTTTTCTTGAACGCTCAGTATACCTACTTTTATTAAAGTTTTCATGGTCTCTTTCCGTCGAATTCAAGTGCGTTTATGTTTAAGAGGGTTTAATTGTGTAGATATAACCAGCTTTTTGCTCCTTATTCTATATCTTACCTATGAGTCTGGTTTTTAATTTATTTTTGGTCTTTGTTTCTTTTTGTTAAATAAAATTATTTTTTTGCAGTAAAAGGGCTTTTATAATTATATCAACGTGCATGCATGACTCGATGTACGAATGTGGAAGAAGCGAAAGAGATTTGTCAGGATCGTAGCAAGTGAAAGAAGTGGTCTCTGCCTACCCCTGTGGGAAACAGGTGTGATTTAATGTATGTATATAAAGGGCTATTAGTACCTTTTTTTTTTTTTTTTATGGCATCGAGTAGACAAACGAGCACACAGGCCACCTGATGGTAAGTGGAAACTGTGACCCATAGACATTCGCAATCACAAGACTGCAATGCAATCCTAAGACTGCAAATGCGTTGCCAACCCTGAGGCTAAGATGGAATGCCTCTATGCTAGTCATTTCACCGGCTGTCTTATCCCCAAACCGGAACACAACAATGCGAACACTGCTGTTTGGCGGTAGGTTAATGGATAAGATGGTGGTAGCGATCCGGACGGACCCTGCACAAGGTCCTACCACCCGCAAAATAATTACAAAAAGTCAGCGCGCTTCTTTGTTTAGGTTCTTAATGCCGATAATCGGCTAGAAACGATAGATATTGACGCAATAGTTAACACAAGTACGTTTCTAGGTACGGTTTTTCAGTTGTTCAAATTAATGTATGTATTACAAAATGTCCCTACATTAATTACCGGGTCAGTTCTAATAAAGTATTACCTTCGCTTTTATGTAATCTTCTTTGTGACGAGCCGAAGTGAGTAAATAAACGCAGGTTACATCTCCAGTTTCTTTTTTCAGATGATGAACCTTCAAACGATTTTATTTACGGTATATATATATATATATTTTATTAACGATGCGACTCACTACAGTGCCAGTACCTACCGGCGTCCGCTGGAGGTTGAACGGTTGAGCGGACGACTGCGAATTAGTGGCGGGGGCGCCGTATTGTGAGGCTAGACAGTTGCTTAACGTTAACGTAAAAGATTTTCGAATACTGACAAAATGTACAGTATGAAATGATGTATGCGCTCCATGTGACGGTCTGGCAGCTTACGTCAACGATATAACGATAACGAACGCCGAATGCCTCTTGTGTAGAGCATCTGCCACGCAATGCACCGTGTACATAGTTGCCCTATCTAGGCGGCCGAGTTCCCTCACTATTATATTATATTAAGAACTTGGACACGGTACAAATGAGTACCGTGTTCAAGTTCTTACATTATTTTAAGCAGTTTTGAACGCATGAAATAACAATGTTATTTGTATTTTGAGCTGGGCACACTGAAAAAACAAATGGGTTGATTTTACTATAAGTTTTATGGTTAAAATAGGACTTACACGTGAGTTTGGTTGAGTTAACCACTACATAACAAAGGTTGTCAACCTTTGTAGTGGTTGTTTTTACTAAGGTTAGGTGTTACTCAACGAAACTCATGGGTAGGTCCTAAAATGTAGTAAAATCAACCCATTCGGTTTTTCAGTGCAACAATCACTATAAAAAAGCAAATGCCTAAAGTCCCCATGTCATCAATTTTCTGGATGTAAAGCTTAAAATAGAACTTATTTCAATTGCTCCTCTCTCTCTCCTTCTTGCCTTCTACTTCGTTCCACGTATAGAAATGTCCTTCTTTAGTTCCACGCTCGTAAAACGTAAGATTGCGAACACTCAATTATCGATGGTAAATTATTTAGTAGAATACTTTTCCCAAAAACCGGGCAAGAGCATGTCGGACCATGCTCAGTGTAGGGTTCCGAAGCCGTAACGACAAACACAAAAAACTATCTCAAAAATCAACATGTATGAACCAATTTTCTATTTAGTTATTTGGCGCTGTCTTAGATGATTTTTAGTAGGTATAAACCCGTTAGTCGCCTGTATCTCAGGAACTAATTAAGTCTACTTATTGTTAGTAATGATTATTTTTCTTATAAATTCGTATATAATATCTCAAACAAGAGCCAAGCTTTTAAGTGTGAGATCAGTATACCTATGTAGGTAGTTAGGTATCTAAACTGCTTCAAACCGACTTTATATTACAATAAAAGTTTAATCTTTTATAAAGTAATTAATAGAAATTGAAAAAAAAACAAGGGCCAGTAAATAGAATTTTAAGTTTTCCAAACGATTCTCGACTCAAATCAATAATCTAATCGATTATTTGTAAACATTCAGATCGCAAATCGCAAACTTGTAGGTAGCATTCCGGGGCACGGCCGAACAGCATCTAGCTAGGCGCTCGCGCTTATGAGCGCGGCTGTCGCTCGATTTGTTACTTGGACAGACTCCCCCCGCGCGTCCTGCACGCCCCGTTAGCAAATTTTTCTATCAAAGTTATCATAGGCGATTTTGATAGGTATAAACACTTTAGTCGCCTGTATCTCAGGAACTAATCTTGTCTACTTAGCCGTGATAGTTTTCCTTTAAAATTCGTTATATGCGCTTTCGTTGCAGATTTTTTTCAGATTTTTAGTATTTGTAGTTTTGGCTGTAGGGGGGGGGGGGACACTTGACTCTAACAAAAAATAGCGCTTTAAAGCTTAATATTTCATAAACGGATCCCTTAATCGAAAAATTGTTTATATAAACCCGCAATATTTTTAAAAGACCTATCCAACGACACCCCACACTATGGGGTAGGCAAGAAAAAAAAAAGGCATCCCCACGTTACGTGTAGGGGAGGTGCATTAAAAAAAAATATTTTTCAAAATTTTATTTTACCACTTTGTTAGCGTGACTAATATGTATATTCATGCCAAATTACAGCTTTCTAGTACTATGAGTCTCTGAGCTAGACGGGACGGACGGACGGACGGACGGACGGACGGACATGGCGAAACTAATAAGGGTTCCTAGTTTGACTACGGAACCCTAAAAAGGAGTGTTTAGTACCTTTTGTTTATCAAACGAAACACATAATGTGGACTTGTCTTTTAAATAAATGTTTTGGTGAGCTTGAAATCCGATGTAAGCCTCTAATTTATCTTTGATGTGATATACTTGCATTTCTTGCATCTCTGCAGACTTATCGTTTTCGTATTTCAAACATTGAACGAATTTGTCTTTCCGGGGAACGTGGATTCCGTAGTTGAAATCACGCTTTAAAACTTCACGAAATATTTACATGTCTGCCACGTAAATCTTATTTCGATGAGCCGAATTGACTGCCACTTATTGTGTTATAAACGAATTTTTCATGAATATCAAGAGTTTTTAGAAGGGGGTTTAGATATATTTGTCTTTTTCCTTCACCTTCATTGAAAAATACCGAAGTTTTCCAGTGCGCCTACTATATCCATGTGCTCGTTGCCTCTTTACGTCCGTTTTGTCTGAATTGCCTATAAGCCAGTCTCATTCTAGCAGAACTTTGACTCCAGTAATGGCGAACAGGTCTCGATGCCTTTCTTCAGAAATATTGAAACTTAATCATTAAAGCAGTTGTCGTGGTTGCATGGATTTTCTATGATGAATTTCCCTCGAACAGAGTTATCTTTTCTTGTGATGTACTCTTCTCCTTTTTTTTTGACGACTGCCTATTTACACGTTTGTTTGTACGCTTCTTTTTTGTACTCAAATCTAATATACCTGTATTGGACACTTGGGTATTTTCGCAGTCATCAATAATTTTGTTTTTATTTGTTTTTATTTGCGTTTATTTCATTTTCAGTGTCAGACTCGCTTGATGCCTCCCATGAACTTGAACTCCATTCGAAATCCATGTACTTTTTTACTATTACTTTTCCTCTCTCTGCTCAGATCGATATCTGTATTTCTTCTTGATTAACAATGTAAACAGATTCTTCAAGAAATTCAATTCCATACAAGTTGCTTTGTAGATTGTTAATCGTGTTTGGCTTATCAGAATACATTTCACTACCACATGTTTTGGTAATGGTAGGCGTAATTACGATTCATAATTCTATAATTTCTATTTTTTGTAACTCGTTCGCATTTTTTTGTTTTTTTTCTATTACGTGTTACCATTCTGTCATGCTTTAGTTTCGTTTTCTCAACCCTGATTTTCTGCGGTTCCGTTTTGTATCCCGTTTGCTCTGTTCCTTCACGTTTAAATTTAGTTTGAGCTTGTTTACTTTTTTTGATGTTATTGCTATTTAATTCTTCTAAACATCTAGATTGAGCATCGTTAACTAAAGCAGCGAGTTGCGGGTGGTAGGACCTTGTGCAAGGTCCGTCCGGATCGCTACCAAACAGCAGTGTTCGCATTGTTGTGTTCCGGTTTGGGGATAAGACAGCCGGTGAAATGACTAGCATAGAGGCATTCCATCTTAGCCTCAGGGTTGGCAACGCATTTGCAGTCTTAGGATTGCATTGCAGTCTTGTGATTGCGAATGTCTATGGGTCACAGTTTCCACTTACCATCAGGTGGTCTACATGTGCTCGTTTGTCTACTCGACGCCATAAAAAAAAAAAGTGACCACACCAATGCTTAAAAAACGGTGACGGTACGAAGTCGCAGTGACGCGTGTTGTATTAGCACCGTTTTTGACGCATACTCTCCACACCGGTGCTTTAAATTCGCAAACGGTGCGTAAACAAAAGAATGTGTCATAGTAATAACATGGCGTCCATTTTGACGTACCGTGATATACGCAACGTTAAGCAGCGGTGTGGAGAGCGTGCGTCAAAAACGGTGCTAATACGGTGCGTCACTGCGATTCCGTACCGTCACCGTTTTTTAAGCATTGGTGTGGTCGCTGCTTAAGGCGTTCGGTGATGTTTTTGTCATCGATGCTTCTGAAATAACTAGATCATGTTGCTGCGATATCTCAATATTGTTTTCCACGCATGGTTCTATTGGTTTATGCGCATGAATTATTGCATCAATAACCTGAGTTTTTTTTTTTCAATAGAACCACTACTATTACTGGAGCTATAACCATCTTTCAGTTTAGAAACTATCTGGTGCTGCGTCTGTACTTCTGAGCCAATTTCCATTCGTTAAAATTCTTCGTTAATATAATCAGTAAATTCCTGGTCATGTAATACCGGCTGATTATCGACCTCTTCTTGCATATCAATATTAAAAGGAGAGACGGTAATACTCAATTATATTATAAAATAAACGTAAAAATAAACTGCATTTACTATTTTTTATCAATTTTATAGAAACTGCTAAAAATTAATCTAAAGCAACCTGGCAAGTACGAGGGCTGCCTTTTAAGTTGTGTCGTTTGGAAAAACTAAAGACAATTTAAGTGTTAAATGGTATTTATTGTTTTTCAAAGTAATCACCGTGACATGTAATACACTTTTTCATTCGATCGAACCAGTTTTCGAAACACTTATTCCAGTCCGAAGTCGGGGTCTCCAAAATGGCCGTTTTGTATGCCTCAACGGCTTCTTCAGGCGTCTGGTACCGTTGACCACGAAGTCGTTGCTTGATTTTTGGAAAAGTAAAACAATCGTTAGGGCTTAAGTCTGGACTGTACGGCGGGTGTTCCAGAATTTCGACGTTTTGCTCTTTTAAAAACGCAATTGTTTGCCGGGCGGTGTGCGAGCTCGCATTATCGTGGTGCAGTCTTATACGACGTCTTGGGTTATTTTTTCGAAACTCGCCGATGACTTCTGGTAAACAGACAGTGGTATACCAGTCAGCATTAACCGTTTTACGATCCTCGAGCACGATGGTGGCAACGTGGCCACTTTTCGCCACAAACGTGGCGACCATTTTTTTCGAAGTGCTCCGTGAGCGTATTACTTTGGTTGGTTTTGGCTCATCTTGGAACACCCAAACAGTCGACTGCTGTTTAGAATCGGGATCGTAGGCATATATCCAAGATTCGTCACCACTGATAATGTCGTAAACATGTTTCGAGTTTCCTCGGTTGAATTGCCGCAGAGTTTTGCGACACCATCGAACGCGAGCCGTTTTTCGGTCTTCACTGAGTAAATGTGGTATCCAGCGTGAGATCAACTTTTTTACGCCTAAGTGATCATGCAAAATACTGTGAACACTGGTCCCTGAAATACTTAAGGAAACTTCTATCTCACGGTGTGTCGCATGGCGATCGTCGACGATCAGTTGCCGTACAGCATCAATGTTCTCCTGGGTTACGGCTGTTTTTGGTCGACCTTCACGATGTCTATCACCAAGACTAGAGCAACCACGTTGAAATTCTAAATACCAGCGTTCCACAGTCCGGAGACATGGTGCTTTATCATTGAAAACCGTAGTCAACTCTTCGAAGCACTGAAGTCGCGTTAAGCCCCTTTTGAAGTTGTAAAAAATTATCGCACGTAAATTTTCCTTCGAAATTTCCATTTTCACAACTGACTTGTCAACTTTGAACGAACGCTGTACTAAAACAGTTGGGCCGATTTCGAGTCATTCTTTTGTTTTCGAATTCTAAATTCAAATATTTTAAGATGACACTAGTTCTTTTTTATGCAATCACGGGAGGTTTGCAAACGACAGAACTTAAAAGGCACTCGTAATAAAAAAATCAAAAAATTACATGCCTAGGGAACCCATACGCAAAATAAAAATAAATGAAAAACGGATAACAAGTCCCATTAATATTGCTAGCACATTTAACAACTTCTTCATTGATGAAATAAAAGGAAATAAAGAAAAACTACAACATACCCTACCATTCAATTTAATCCATTTACAATATTTATGGCCCCCACGTTGCCCGATGATGTATTAAAAACCATTATATCCCTGAAAAATACCAACAGTGTTGGAATTGACGATGTAAGTACTAAAGTAATAAAACAAGTTAGTCATTTTATTGCGCTGCCTTTGAGTTATCTAATAAACTTGAGCTTCTCTTCAGGTGTTTTTCCAGAAAGTTTAAAAATAGGCATTGTAAGACCACTCTATAAAAAAGGCGATAAAGATAATATTGCAAATTACCGGCCAGTTGCTTTATTACCAATATTCTCAAAGATTTTCGAAAAGATAATTTACAAAGTCATTTATAATTTCTTAGATAAACATAACATACTAGTTCAGGAACAAAAAGGATTTAGAAAGCACACTACAATTAACATGGCTATTTACGATTTAATAAAAAGAGCAGTTAGTAATCTTGACAAAGGAAAACCATCATGTGCCATATACATGGACATGACGAAAGCTTTTGATCATGTTGATCACGAGATACTTTGTCGCAAATTAAATTGTTACGGTATCCGCGGAAACTGCATGAATCTTGTAAAATAATTCCTGGAAAATAGAAAACAATACACCAAACTCAATCAAATATGTACAGTCACAAGAGAAGAGAAGAAATACAGGTCAACAAGTAGAATAATTAAATATGGGGTGCCACAGGGAAGTGTCCTAGGTCCCCTGTTATTTCTTATATACATCAATGACATAATTGTCAGTTGCCCTCATCCCATGATACTTTTTGCTGATGACAGTACCATATTCATCGATATCAACACTAACACTAACTATGAAAATAATCTTAACTGTACAATCAAAAACATTATTAATTGGTTAAATATAAATAATTTAAAAATAAATTTAAACAAAACCTGTTTCATGCAATTTTCTCAAAGAAAAACTGTTCCAAAACTAGATATCAATTACAGAGGAGAGCCCATACGTAAAATAAATAACCATAAGTTTTTAGGATTACTTATTGACAGTAACATGTCATGGGAGTCGCATTCCAAAGAAACTTGTAAAAAAATGTGTTCATTTTCATACGCTTTATACAAGTTAGCCAAAACAGCTGATCTAAAAACCTTGTTGACTGCATACCATGGCTTTGTTGGCTCAACCTTAAGATATGCAATTATATTTTGGGGCAATTCAAGATAAAAACAAATGCTCTTTAGAGCCCAAAAGAGATGCATAAGAGCCATTTGCGGATTGACATCATCTGAAAGATGCCAACCTCACTTCAAGAGCCTAAAAATATTAACTCTACCATGCTTATATATCTACGAATGTTGTGTTTTTGTAAAATGTAATCCTAAAATGTTCAAAAGTAAAGAACCAGCACAAGGCCGCATAATCTTCGCCCTAGGAGCCCTACATTGTGCATTGGTCGCTGTAAAACTGCCCTGATGCAGAAGACTGTCAGTGTCATGGCTCCTAGGCTTTATAATAAACTACCCGCAACAGTAAAAAACTTACCCGTTATAAAATTTAAAAACAAACTGTTTAACTACCTTATTAAGAAATGTTTTTATAGCATTAAAGAGTATTTAGACGAAGATTACGTTAGCGTTTAGTTGTTTTTAGCTTTTAGTACTATATGCAATATTTTGTTAATGAATATATTTTAGTCTATATTTTAAGCACTTGTTACAAAAAATGTTTAATGTTAGATTAATATTTTTTGTTTATTTTCGTATGCTATCTAGGCACATCACAGCGGAAATATTGTATTTAATATCTGCTTATACCTGTGTTGACGAAATAAATATATTTGATTTGATTTGATTTTGATTTATTAAATTCAACAATATCACAAACTGTACTAGTATCCAACTTTTATGTTTAATTAAGGTACCTACCTACAGTGATGATGATGATGGAGCAGTTGTCAAAATGACAAATTTGAGTAAAAAATCACTTTGACTTCTCTTTTTCTAGTTGCAAACCAACAAAATAACCTATCTGTCTTACGTATTGTCTAAAATATAAATATTGAACTGTTATACTTTAACTTGTAAGAAGGGATTGTTTTTATAATCTATAGACATGGCGACATATATTAGTGAGTAATAATATGAAACTTAAATACTCAATTTAAAACAAATAAAAAACATTTTAAAGATAAATATAAACATTTATTTTCAGACTTATTTTTTTATGTTTTAAAGTTTTCATAGCGGTATTAGTTGTTATTCCAGTATACGAGTAAAATGTAACATATTACAAGAAAGACTCGATGACTTCTTTGCCCACAATCGTCAGCAGTTCGTTGATGTCACTCTGAAACAATAACAAATACTTAGGTAACAAAATATCAGTCAAGTTAATATTATTTATTTATTTATTTATTTATTCCTTGATAAAACAGAGTACGATACAAAATCACCGCGTTGCAACCAACTAAATGTTTTATAAAACATTTTCAAAACAGTAGAAACCAGGTTATTACCTCAAACGCGTCGAGGGTATCAGGAACAGTCTGTCCCAAGAAGGTATTTATGGCGCTGGAGTGGTCGACGTTCTGGAGGTGGAGATTCAACTGAGACTGTAATAAAGTACATCAATTAATATTTTACCATTGCTATTTAATAAATGTTGACAGTTTATTCAAAACACTAACCCTCTTTAATATAAAATCTCAGAAATATGCTCTGTCCTTATCTACCATTATGATATTTGAGTTTGACGGAAAGGGACGAAAAATACTTTAACTAAAATAGGTTTCTAGTGAGTTTATAAATAAGAGCGAAAGTATTTACGTCAATGCCGCCGACTTTGATGGCGAGATCAATTTCCCTGATGGTGGTACCGGTCAGGATTCCAACGCTGACGCGGACGGTGCCGGTCGTCCTAATGTTCGACAGAGCAAACCTGAAAAGAATCCAACCACATTGTTAAGTACACTTGAATAAAAACATCATCAGGAATATTTGTAAAATAATGAGATCCCTCATCGGCACGGTCTCGTCAACTGCTGTGTGTTTATTTAACTGGGACAGTACCCGGAAAGGAGCATAAACAGGGAAACTGTCATAGGAACCATAAGGTTGTTTTTTACAAAAATAATTTCGGTATTAAATTTTTTTGATCAAGTCTGAGTTGTTAAAATTCACCCTAGACTCAATTCTTCGTAGCGATTATTACGGCGGGAGTTGGTCCTGTGCCATAGGAAATGTATGTATTTTGTGTAAATTTGTCAAACTTTCGCTTTCCCGTTTTTTTCTTATGATAGGTACAATACGTGTCATTATGATATACATATTTCATATAGTAGACAAATATTAAGCAAACATACATTTTCTAATTGTGGCTTCCTGGTTTCGTATTACCAATTAGATGGCTTCATAAAACCCATACTAGCCGCATCTCATAAATAAATATAAATAATAAATGTGCAATCCATAGGGAGAGTGAAAAACAGTTTAAATATGTTTGCTGTTATCTATCTACATTATAGGTACTTAATAAGATATTTTGTACTGACCGACCACTGTAGCGAGCATTGAAGTTTTTACCGAAAAGGTTGGCGTCTAATTCTGAGTCAACTGAAATCAAAAATAACACTTAGTTTAGCGAGTTGTTCAAAAATAATAAATGTGAAAAAGTAAAAATAGGGTTATACACCACACTTTGTCACATTCTGTTATAATTAGGGTAAGGATTTTGGTGGCATATCGCGGTCTAGAATCCATGGAGTCGCTATTTCAAAATAATTATAATACATGACACTTTGATTTTGACCTGCAGTATGGTCATATTTAAAAAGTGAACTAAATACATTTTTAGTTCATTTATTCCATACCTTCTAATATTTGCTTGTTTGTACGTGTCGTTTGTTTCAAAGCAGAGATGTCCTCCATACCAAAGTTCATTTAAATTAGTTAAGGGAAATAATTAATAAATGATTTTTGAAATAATAAAATACTGATGGTCAAAATCAAAGTTGTATGTATTATAATAAATAGGAAATAGCGTCTCCATGGATACTAAAACTACGATTTGCCACCAAACATCCTAACGTTACTTATAATGGATAAAATAATATAGTTTCAAATAAAGGTTGTGTGGACAGCATACTTAAGAAATATATATCTCAATTTTCCTTGCCATATTTTATAAATATTGAATTCTCTCTCCTTAAAGCTAGACTCATTTTTACGATTATTCAATAGGTTGTAGATAGATGTTATGAAAAACTAGGGCGGAACTTTCCTTTCCAAGAAAAAAGTCTAGGACAGAAACGATAAAAAAACGGAATTATGTACAAACATAGTTTTTCAATGGTTTTTCGTGATAACTAAAACATTTTATAAAATTGTGGTAATCGGACTTGATTTAGGCGATGAGAACATTACCGCCGGGAGCTAACTTTGTAGGTTTTTTTTTACAGCTACGCGATTTAAATTCTTATAATTCAGACGTTTGTTAATCAAATCAAAATTTGACAATAAAACCATGAAAATATTTTTAAATTAAAAATAATTAAGACTAGTAAACAGATTCTACTTACCAACATTAAAAATGATCTCAGGCAAGCTGATATCATAGGTGACTCTCATGGTGATAAGACCAAGGCTCAGGTCATTGACGATGATGTTGCTGATGCCTCTAAGGAGCAGGTTGCTGACGTATCCACGGACGTTGAAGATGCTAAAAAGTAATCAGAGTTTTAGTAAATCTTTAATGTTTAAGAGGATTGCTGAATAGAATTAGCCTTGCTTAAAAAAGTCACATCTGAATTTCAGTCCTAAACAAGCACCGTTTAATAAATATTATAGGCTTATTTTTTGACGAATGATTATTAGCTGCACTGATACTAGTATACTCGTAGCTGCTTAATTGAAAATGCACGCGCTAAAATGTGTTTTGTTCGCTCTGACGGGACTACTTAAACTCGCCGTTGCGATTTCACTCGTTCGTCCGACCGTCCGTTGTTTTTGAGAGAATAAGACACCTGCTTGTCGAGTCGAGAGTAGTGACTTTCTACTTACGATGGTACAGGCAGAGCATAGTCGATACGTTCTTGGTCTATGATGAGAGGATCAAGCCCGGCGTCCACAATGCTCTGGCTAACTAGCTCGATAATCCGGAGAATTTGGTCCGTGATGATTCTGGGTTCGCCAGCCCCTATAATTGAATAGTTAGAGCTGTATTTCTACTGTACGTAAGTAGAAATATTCTAAAATTAACAACCGAACTTCAAGTTATTTAGAGTTCGAGTGAGTAGTTAATGGGGCCAATTCGGATCAATATTCTCTAAATATATTGGTAAACGTCAAACTCGATTGTAGTTATACTAAAGTTTGACGTTTGTAAATCATATTAGGTAGTAAGATTATCATATCAGATAGTAAAATTTTTAGACCGAATTCGCCCCAAATATGTATTCAAAATTTCCACATGTTGAAAGAAATCATGGTAATTATGAAAATAATTATACTTACTTATCGCTTCTTTAAACTGCAACTTAGTCTTGGCGCTGCTGGCGCCCGCCAAGAAGAGTGCTAGAGCAATGACGACGAGTTTCATCTTGGTTATTTCTTCAAAACCTTCGAAAGAAAAATTAGTATTTTACTTTGTTTTGTTTACTTTGACTCAACTGCCCAAAAGAGAGTTAGACGGATTATAACTAGGCATCGGAGTTTTTGTCGCACGATAAGACTAATAGCAAGCTATGGAGTCGTCATTTGCCATAAATAAACTCTTATTCATATTCTTACTCATTTATTTATTTCATGATTTAGGTATTTTTTATAATAAAGGACAACAACGTTGACGAGTTTAGAAACGATTATTTAACGTTATATTTGGAAAATAAATATAACAATAAAAAATAATTACCATTTTTATACTGCTTTAATTACGAAAATTTATAAACAAACAAAAGATACATTAAAACACGGCAGAAGTGAATGTTTTAGTCGAATTACCTATTCGCAGGTGTATAGTTCAAGTTATGAATTTATAATCTACCTAATAGATTTTTTTTTACTTGACTAAGATAAATATACACGACCGACCGCTAATAGAGA
Organism: Acleris laterana; assembly: GCA_963966035.1. Lineage (NCBI taxonomy): Eukaryota > Metazoa > Arthropoda > Insecta > Lepidoptera > Tortricidae > Acleris > Acleris laterana. The sequence continues at coordinate 12,459,427 of OZ014440.1, forward strand.
CATTTTAAGATAAATTAAATAAATGAGTATGAATTATGAATATGAGTTTAGATTTATGGCAAATGACGACTCCACAGCTTGCTATAGTCTTACCGTGCGACAAAAACTCCGATGCCTAATTGTAACATAATATAATAATATATAAATTCTTAATACGGTATCCGTGACAAAAAGACAGAGGGTTTTTTTAAATTATATCACAAATACCGTTCTGAGAGGAAAATTAAAAAATACGTACCTAAATGTTAAAATCAAAATTTTTTACTGAAAAGTGTAAAATAAACATTACCAATTTTTTTTTTTTTTTATAACGTAATATATAAATATAATGTTTTTTCCTCGCAAGTGTGTTGAAAAACGCACGAGACGCGTAAATATTGGTGATTACACTCATTACGCTGTCGGTTTCATGACGCCCTCGCGCTCAGCTGGGGTTGCAATTCCACCTCAACTTTAATGAACCTCTTAGCACACTCGTATCATTATATTCTATTGTGTTACAAGCATGCGAGCAACTTTATGCAAGTATTTTAGATTAATTTCACTACCTATTGAAGGCAATTTGAAATGGCTTTCTTTATTAAATTAAACTCATTAAAGTTCAGAAACTTCGCTTCGGTACTCTGTAATCAAGAAATGCCTGCACGCCATATTCACACTATAGGAATATTGTCATTAAGTGTGTTGTAATGCCAAATTATTATTTACAATCAAAACAAAATGTATCTTTTAACAGCAGAATTCTCAATGATCAGTTTTAGTTTATGTTAAACCTTGAAGTTACTAGTTTACTAACACCAACAACAAGTGGTCAAACATATTTTTAGTATTTTTATTATCACAGAACACTGTTTTTACTCACCTTTCACAAATATAATGATGTAAAATCACCTGACGCTACATTTTTATAAACTTTATTTAAATAAGATTAAATCTGAGATATAGGTAATTAATTACACGGTGGCCTCCTCATTATCAGAGATAATCTGTGGCTTAGTACTATTAGTACATGTCATTATGTTAACAGAAACTACATACTTTTAGAAAATAAGTTTGAAAACTGTTGTAATTCGACGACGTAGTTTGCCTAGTTGCTAGTTATCCTGAAGCTAGCGGTCCCGTTTTTAATTCCACGTAAGAGTAAATATTTGTATAAGCGCTAGTATTTCTGAGTCTTGGATATATATTTCTGTTTATAAGTTTGTTTATCTTTATCTGATACAAGCGTGTAGTCATACATTTTATTAGACGATGTATTTTATACATAATATAATGGTTTACGAATTCGTTTACGCAATCGCCTAAGTAGTTTAAAAATAAGAGAGTAACCGTATTTGGTATTTATCAAGTACCAAGAGTTCTAACTCATTGCGTTCTGCTTTTGAAATGTAAATGCTTGATTTTTATACAAAGTAACCCAATTGCTATACATTTTCCTTAAAGGGTGTAGCAGGATAAGCCTTCAAAAATTGCCCCCAAAGCTTTGAGTTCAAAATACATATTTGAACAAATGTTTCTGTTTATTTTACTTTACTGTTTAGCAAAAAGGTACTACTTCGGTTACTCAGCATTTTACGTAAGTTCTTAAGTCTTGAAAGCGAAACAAATTAAAAAAAAATTGGCCCTCGGCCGTGATGCCGCCCGTGTTCGATTTTTGAATATTTTTTCATAATTCGCTCCTCGGCGTGAAGCTTGGCTGCTGTTTTAAAAGAAAAAAATGTCTGCAAATGCAAACAGTGATTTAAACTTAAAGAAAAGAAAATTGATTGCAAATATTTTCAAAAAACGAGTTAATAATTAGTTTGATGTCATAAACTCGAATATATATTACTAAAAATAAATGAACAGAAAAACTTGTTCAAATATGTATTAATGAGTTTCATTAATCGTAGCAAATTAAAAAAGATCGATTACGGATGGCTTCCCGGTTGGCGGGCCGATATCTTTTACTAATGTCGTCACCGTAAGCGTGTTACATACATGGTACGTACTGAACAATACCTATATTTTCACACTGTTCCACCTTTGTTAATTACATGAAACTTACATATTATGTAGATAGGTAGTTGGTTAATATTTAGTAAAAAAATGGTGATAGTACAACGAGCCTGAATTGTTATACAGGATGTTTTAATTTTTAATTTAGGTTTTTTTCTAGGAAAATAAGTAAGTAGAGGGCTCATTTTTTTTTTGATAGTTTATATTGATCACATCAACATTTGTGCAAAATTTGACAATTCTCCTTTTTATACTTTTTGAGAAAATAAATAAAAACGTTTTAGGGTTAAATGAATGTCGTGGGGTTCCAGGTGGCAGTAGAGGGTTAAAAATTGGTATGAATTATTTTCATTTGACGGGGCATCAACTGATAGTAGTTTTGAACTCAAAGCTTTGGGGGCAATTTTTGAAGGCTTATCCTGCTACACCCTTTAAACAAAATATATGTGAACTAAATTGGGTGTTTCAGTCTACCTAAGCAGTTCTTGAAATATAACATGAAGGCTGCATAATACGAGCTACGCTGACGCAACTGGCAAGGCCTTCCGCGGTTTTGCGTCCCTGTTAGGGCGTCGAAGGAGAGAGCTCCAGCTTCTATGAAGGAGCACCCGTGTGTGGATATGGAGGGATTTACATTGGTGCATCTCAGAAAAGCACCGTGTTGTATTACAGTAACGGACCCCAATTTCAAACTGCGGGCAGTTATATCGACAACGCTCTACTTGTTCCGCCTACTCCACTCTGATACTGTAGACGATGTGGTGGAATACGTCCATCAGATGGTTGGATGCAGTCTGATGGTTTTCCAGATACGGTCGCTTTGATACGTAAACTTTTCGTTTGTACTGCGCCTGCCGCAATTTGTACTGGGGACCGTCGAGTGTCCTGACTTCTGGCAGATAGGTGTCGTATTCCAGCGGTTCCAGGGCAACCTACCAACAGCGACTATGACGCTTAATTCTGTATGAAAATTATAAGGGTGCGCCATATTATTCGTCAGTCAGGTTAATGTTCCTCCTTATTCATAACCACACAGTAAACCTATTTGGCTAAAGTATTTTTTGACTCTTTCTGTAAAATTCAAATGTCAGAATTAAATGAAAGGACAAAGAATAATTTAAGCACACTTTAGCTATAGCATGTTTATGAATTTAAAATTTTGGATTTATTTTTTGTCATTGTACAGTCGGCCTTATAAGTAGCTGTCCACTTAAGAGCTTTGTTAACCGTCATATTTGAACTGCTGTATTAATCTGTCAAATGATTTAAAGCGACCAGTTATAAAAGTGTGCAACTATTTATTAGGCGGATTGTATTTTTCTTTTGCTGCGGCAGTTTTTTAGTGTGTCCAATCATTTCAACTCAAAAAACAAATTCTTGTTAACTTTGAAGTTTGGTCCTTTTAGCATCCATCCACATTTAATCGTGGCGATTGATTTTACATTATGTTACATGCTTTTAAAGATAATGACGTTATTTCAACCAATTAACATAATAAATCTTATCATAATGATTGATCAACCTACACCTGATGTTTATATTACACAGGCGTGGTACCTGCTAACGATTATTCGAATTCCATTTTGTCTTCAAATGTGTTATTCGTAGGATTATGTTTGTAATCAGTAGATACAAACACATTTTAATCATTGAGATTTTTGTTTGTTACCAGCAAACATGTAAATAAACGACAAGAATCATATTTAATTTAATGGGTTTGCGGTAGAAGTAGACTGGGGTTGCTACAACCGCAGGATATTTATATTGTTGATATATACACCGAACTGGGCAAAAGTTTTCGCCCTTAAGACTGCTAAAGTATGGAACCCTTTCCCAGGAACTTTTTTCAAATAGTAAGTGAAAAATCAGTAACAAAGAAGTTTTTACAGAAGCTATAATTATAGTAGGTATATTATAAGCTAAGCTAAAACAAGGCAAGTGTCAGTAACAATGTTGTACATGCTTGAACCTTATCATTAAAACAGCCATGGACTATTTTTTTTTTATATTTACATCAAATTTTACTAAAGATAAATATTGTTTTGTAATTGTTGATGTACAGTCACGAGATTAAATTTGGTACCCACCTTAGGTCCAAAGTCAATCTGACATTCTAAAACAATAATTTTAAGTTTTCTAAAAGTTACAAATGACTTGACATCTCTAATGACATTGACGACTTCAAGCATATTTTTCTTGAAATGGAGCACTAAATGGACAGCAAATTAACGAGCGTGACTGTACATCAGTCTAATGGAACCCTGTCCCACCATAGAACTGTGACGCAGGGTGGTGTAAGAACTGTCAAACAGGTTTATAATATCACTGACACCATTCTATGGTGGGTCAGGGTTATATATTAGACTGATAGTACTATCAGCCCAATGGAACCCTGTCCCCCCATAGAACGGTGTCACAGTGACATTATAAAACAATTTGTTGGCACTTCTTATGACTTGAATCATAACGTCTCTGTCACACAGTTCTATGGTGGGTCAAGGTTCCTATGGTCTGATAGTACATAGGTAAATAGATAAATATCAGCGTTCAATATTTTCTTCGGAGTGCCAGTGCCACAGAAGTTTATATTTTTAGCCTGTGTTACTGTCCCACTGCAGGGTAAAGGCCTTCCCTATTTTATGCCATTTTTCCCTACTGATTGCATGCTTCCACTAGTATGTATGTATGTAAACTCTTTATTGCACAATAAAAAAAAACCATTACAAGTAAATTCGTACATAAACTTAAGATTAACATGTACAAAGGCGAACTTATCCCTATAAGGGATCTCTTCCAGTTAACCTGACCATGATTGAGGAAACTGTACGAGGATAGGCAAGATTACAAGGATGTGCACAAAAATAAAGAAACTCATAATTCTACAGCTAAATATCCATAAATTATACATGTAAATAAACATCACTTACACAAATATAAATATAATGATAATATATACATATATACTTACATAAATATATGGTTATACACACGGCTAGTTGCTTAAATAAAAATTAAATCAAGTAAAAATAGCCCTTATTCACTGATATGTATCATTGAATATAAATATAATTACATCTACTGTGATTAATTAAATTTTTAGCTAAAGTCTACCTTCAACATGGAGAATCAAGTTGTCCTTGGACGTAGGCTTCTTCCAATTCATGCCTTTTATTCATTTTTACCTTCAGGCACCATCCTTTTGGAAAATCATCTCCCACCTTATTACTGTCTCCCCCATCCTTTCTTACCATTCCTTGGGTACCATTCTGAGATTACCAGTCGCTTTTACGAAGATAAATAATAGACTATGGATTTTGATATTATGATTATAAATTATTTTATTTATAACTTATGTAAGGTCAGTTAACTGTGTAACATGTTCCGTGGGTACTAGAGCGTACAACATTAATTATCCTAAAGATCATTTCAGCTTTGATTAGGGAAGTAGTCGGAGCGGCAGCGGCGCACCGCACCCCCTAGCGGCCGGAAAGAGAGATTTATTCAAGTTTTCAGCTGCCCAAAGCACCCAGTTTTAATTTTTGAATATTTAAACGCGGAGCTGAAACGGGTCAAGCGGAAAGGTACAATAAATCTTTTGAACTGACTTTGAAAATAAAGCCCTGGAAAATAAGGGGGTGCTACACATCAACGACACTACGCAAAAAACCGAATGTGGCAGATATTAGATCAATATTAAATAATTTCAAGAGATGTGGGTCGATTTTTGAATCTCACTGATGATCTAATCACGAGTGAAAATATTCTCATCGATGACCTTGAAATCACTATTTGACAAAAGTATTTTTGACTTTGATTCCAACATGCAGCTAACATGCCGTTTCTGTCATAGACAAGCGTCTAGTTGAGTCCTGTCTTACGAAGATTTTTATCAAATTACCGGTTTATTTGTCATAAGTAATCTCTTTTTATTAGTAGTCTCTGGAGTTGACCGTAGAACGATGCCCTTGTTATTCAATCTAGTATATTAAACTATAAAAACAGATTATTGCTAGTTAAAAAAATGCACCAAAACCCTGATACAAATCTTACTTTTGACATTTGACTCGAATGTAATAATTATATTTTGTATTTAATGAAGTAAATTATAAAGTAAAAGAAAACGTAGACAAGATGGATTCTGCGAATGTTAACGACCACCGAAATAAAAGAAAATGTATGCTGATGGATGGATTGATGTAGGTAAGTTTATTTAGTGATTAAAAAAATTACCTTGTGCTGGAGTTTCTTGCGGTGCTTCTTCTCCGCAATTATGGTCTTGTCCGAAGCGCTAGCAGATTCACTGCATATTACAAACTTGTAAATAAATAAGCCCTCCTGTGGCCAATTTACTAAATAAATATTTTGAATTTTGTTTTATTTATTATTGTTGGCGACGCGGTTAGCCGAGTTGATAGTGACCCTACTTACAAAGCTAGCAGTCCCGGGTTTGATTTCCAAGCCATATATTTAAGTATTTATTTCTCTGTATAAGTATGTTTACCGGTGTCTTGTACAAGGCTTAAGCTTAGATTGGGATTAGGTCAATTTGTGTGAGATTTTCCTATGATATTTAGTTATTATTCATTTGGGGTTACTAGGTTCATCGTTATAATTGGTTGGATTATAGTTGAAACATAATTTGCCTCAGACGAAAACAAATCTAGTCACACCTAAAGAAAGGAATATTTTTATATCTATCGAACCATAAACCTAATTATGTAATACAAAATAAGTAACGAAATGTATTATTTCAATAATCACCCATGATTGCCAAGAGGAAGTAGGTTGCTACGACGTCACATCCGGCCGGCTCCAGCGCGCAGGCGCACGGTGGCCACCGGAAGCCGGAAGTTGTGGTGTTGCGGGCACAATCTGGAGTTGGATGGCGGGAAACACTGAATCAAGTGCAGCCTGAACTTTTTGTTTTATGTATGAGACTGTAAATCATAAATGGCTAACGTTTACATCTAGTATCAACGCAGAAACCACTAAAATTTCTGCTACTAGCACAGTAAACAAGTTAAGGGAGGTACACTAGATCGCAAGAGGGAAATAACTCTATATTCAAAAGTATTATTAGAGGGTAAGTGTTTTTTTCGGTTCACTAATGTTAGAGGAAATGTATCCTGCGAGAGCTGAGGTGGAAGCATACCGTCTAAAGCATCTCCGGTATTAACAGGCAGGTGAGGCATCATACGAGCCATATGTTCCGGTTAGTGAAGTGAGACAGCGCTATAGCAGTGACGCATCTGTTCCGTTTAATTTTTACTTTAGAGAAGCCCTCAGTTATTTGAAAATGATGGTTGTTTTAGTTACAGGAGTCAGATCTAATGTATTTTTTCTACCTAAGGTTTATTAATTTTGTGTCACGGAACCGTGCAATTGCGCGCAGACAACATACGCCCGCCGTCGAGGTTGAAAAAACATCATAAAAGTAATGTAAGAAATAACAAGAATAAATACTTACTTACTTGTTTGAGTAAAATTAAACTATACATTTCCGCAACAAGACTATTATCATAGATTTCCGTGTCTGTACACTTCTAACTCACATCGTCATTTGAAAGATATTTTGTGTAACTATCTGGATTTACTCATACCTACTTCGTAGGTATATACCAGTCTTAAGGAGTCGTGACGTTAAAAGCACTACAGTCTATTTATTTTTACGTCACATAAAACGCCTCTGCTCCTGCTGAGGATAGGAGTCTTGCGGGACACGTGTAGAAACTTCGACGAACTTCCTTCGAACGAAGCGAAGCCTTGTTCATCTTGTACCGCTCTCTACGCGCCCCTAAGGTTTAAAATATTTGAGTAATTTATAAGATGAGAAATTCACAAAAGTTTTATTATTGTTATTAGAATCTGCAAGTAATTAAGCTCCTATAGGCGTAAAGTTGTTTTTGTTAAGAATTTTACAGCATGTGTTTGCGGTTAGGGGGAGAGTGTTATTTTGCGGTATGATTAATCAGCGTCTGTACCCGAACCGCAGAAATTAAAACAGTTTTTCTAGAAAAAATACGAGAACTGGGTCAAAGTTAGCTGGCGTTGGCGAAAAAAGTAAATATTAGGGCATGTATAATACATTTGATGAGTAATGTCGGGCTAAACGAGGTTTTTAGAGAACGGTACGTTGTTTGTATTTATTTTCACCCTTGAAATAATACCTAAACATCCTGAGTAAATGTTAAAAGTGTGAAGAAAGTAACTCACTATTTTTTTTTATTACGATCTCCTAAATAATAATGAAAAATGTTGCTTCATTCAACTCATCTGATTTATAAATGTATGTAAAGCACAGGATTATAATATAACGCAAAAATAAATCACCCCTGTACAAAACCTTTGAATTTACAGCTATGAGAAGATAATTCGAACAATACTTTTATTTTTCCTTACGATAGCCCATGATTTATTAATCATCTGATTAAATTAACGTTTCTTGAACCATTTTGGATAATTCAATAGAAAATAACACCTGATTTATAGTTTTTTAGTTGAACACTAATTATACGAGTTGTTCCGCTGGAAATGTATTAATATAATTTACTTCGTTTTAGAATTTATCCTTATCTCCTTAATATTATGCGGATAAAAGTAACTTACTTAAACAGCGAGTTAAAATCAATTTATAAGTATTCAATTAATTAATTGTATTAGTCAATGTAAACCTAGCGCCATCTTCCGATAACTAAAGTAAGTAATCATTGCTAGGCAACGTACTAGACTTATTGAAATAACAAAAAACAAAGTTGAACTTCTTTTACAGTGGGTGCAGACTAAGTATCTTTGCAAATTAAAATGAAAAATAACGTCCTTCGCCCTACACTGGAAGATCAAGAGAAACGAATTAACGTAATTTGCCTTGGACCTAAAGGATCGGGGAAAACGACTTTGTTAAAAAAGCTGCAAGAGGCTGAGGGCATAGACAATACGTATAGCCCTGTCCCGACTATCGGTACCAACATTTATGACATCCATTACTTGAATAAGAATGGGAAAAAGCAAAAACTTAGTATCCGGGAGGTTGGCGGAGAAATGGCATCACTATGGAATAATTACCTGGATGGGGTGGAAAAGGTACGTTTTCACTTGCTTTTTATACCAATAGTTGCGATATTATAAGATGATGCTTTCAGTTAATATAATAAATACCATTTTTTATTACGACGTTATGTTTAAAGATTCTTTATTCTCATAAGAATTTATACAATTCACATAAGTGAGAACTTAAAAATAGTACAGTCGAAAGCATAAATAAGTGATCATTTGGGTGAATTGCAAAAATATTGTACACATAGTTAAGGGCTTAATTGAGGCAACGTTAACTTTCTTCAATTGTTTTTCCTTTGTGTAACGAAAGTTATGCATATGATTATATGACTAATCTTCGTTACACAAAGGAAAAAGTTAAGGATTGTTAAGGGTTTTTTAATTGAGCCCTTAACTATGTACAATATTTTTGCAATTCACCCATTTATGTACCTTGTCACTTTCACGTCGTGTTTGAAATGTTACAAAATTGTGAAACGGTTGAAAGCGAAAAGGTACAAAAATGATCACTTATTTATGCTGTTGACACTACAAATTTACTTAAAATTAAGGTTTTGTGAGATATGCACAAGAAATAAAGGACTTATAAGTAGTCTTCTCATTATTACGTATGTACGGTCACGGTCAAAGTTGCATGGACACCTCTAAGGCGATAATCCTCTGCACACTTGCGCCCACGTTCTCAAACATTAAACTAGATGGCGGTGTTGACTAAACCAGTTCATTTGTCTTTATTGCAACTTCCTAAGATAGTAGTATTATAATCGATTTTTCGTCGACCCACTTAGACGAAGTAATGGCTTAGTGGGTTTACGTCTGACTAATACTCGTTGGATCCACATAGACCGAAGTTCGAATCTCTTCGGGATGTCCTTTTTTCTTTTTGTATTTTTTCAGATCAATGTTTTTACGATAAATAATGTTGATGGCCCTATGAAATAAATAAATAAATAACAGCAAAAAAAAGCAAACATGCTTTTAATGAAATAAAACTATTGTTTTATTTATTCAATTATTTATTCTTTAATTGAACTGAAATTAGATATACTCATTTGATAATAATATTACTCATACAAGTAACAATAAAACAACACTCCTATTTACCATTTTATCGAGGCCAAAAGCTTAAGTTTCGTTTCCAGATTCGGAAAGAATATTGAAGCTCCACCACAATAAAACACAAATACCTACTAACTTCTAAAGACCGGGTTATTATAATTACAAAAGCGTGTCTCTAGCTTTGTAGTCGCCGGGGTAGGTAATTTATAAATAGTGCAAGTTTGATTACCTACTTTAAACAAATTACAGTGGGTATAAGACAATTTGTGAGTAAACTTATGAAATAAAATTAAGATTTTATTTGGTTTTGCACACTAGAAATAAAACGGTTATATTTATAACGTTATGCTTGCGTTCACTTTATAGTCACTTGTTAAACAGATTAACTAAATAAACCGGTCTCAACCAAATAATATTTTCCACCTACCTACTTAATAGGTATACCTTAATAGCTAGTGTAGCCCCCATTCTGTTCGATAACAGCCAGCATGCGAGAACGCATTGAATTAATAAGGTTGCTGCACAAGCTCGAGCCACGAATGCTTTCCCAAACTTGCAAACAATGAGCCTCTAATGCTTCTGGGGTTCGCTCGTTCTGGTTATCCCGCCGTTGAACCATCACACCCCATAAATTTTCGATGGGATTTAAGTCTGGCGACCTAGCCGGCCAAGGAATTACCGCTATATCATTGTGATGACTGAACCACTCCCGCACATGACGCGAACGGTGTATAGGGCAGTTATCTTGCACGAATGATATAACCGGTAATTCATCTTCCGGATAAACATTGCGAACAGTGGGTAGCATGGTGTCCTCCAACACGTCCACATAATTAACACCGGTCGCTCGGCTGGGCATTCGCACTAGTTCCCCCGGGTCGGCTGCACTCATCCAGCCCCACATATTCACACTTATCCGACCAGACTCCATGTTGGGCACAACGTGATTACTATCATAGCGGGTATTATTTCGCCGCCATAAACTAAGTCGTCCGTGTTGGCTGGATTTAAAAGTTTTTTCATCAGTAAAGACGACATTACTCCAGTCGAAATCCAAATGCTCCAAGGCGAACGCTAACCTGGCTGCTTTGTGAGCTTCAGTAAGCAAGGGTTTGACGGCATGCCGGCGGTGATGCAGGCCCTCACTGTGAAGAGCACGTCGCACAGTGCGCATGCTGGTGTCGAATAAACTGGCGTAGTGACTAGTCGGGATAAGTCCATTTTCCTCATAATCCCTCACCATGATTTGACGCTGCTGTGTGGTTATGAGTGGAGCTCTGCCAGTTCTTTGCCGATGTAATAAAGAACCTTCCTCTTCAAATCGTCGGACCCATAAAACAACGGTTTTTCTCTATAACAAAACATCACATATTTAAACTACCTTTAAAATATGTATTTTTATATTAACCTTTTAAAAATAGTAATTTAAATTAAATTTGTATACAAAAACTACTTACGTTAACACCGGCTTCTCTAGCAATTTCAGATAAATTTTTGCCTTGATTATACAAAGCAATTATTTGTGATCTTTTCACCAAGTCGATATTGCAACGAGAACTCATCATTAAAAATTATCAACAGTAAGTATTAATCGAGAACAAAGGCAATCTAACAGGGAGCAACGAACGAGCGGGCGTAAGTAAATCTTTAGTAAAACCGATCCGGTGTTTAGACATTTTCTGCTTACCCTCACAATAACTAACCGTATTAGTTAAAGGATAATCAAAACGTAAAATAAATTGATACACAATTTCGCCCTACCAAATAAATGTCATTATGGTCGAACGGCACGGAAGAGTGTACTCCATCCATAATGTTACGGGTTCGAATCCATACAAAAGATTAGTGTTTTTGGAAGTTTCGATTTTAAATGTTTTGGGAGTTTTAACAAGTTTATAACGTTAAGACAATAAAATAAAGGAACATGGTGTTACGGCAGAAAAGTAAAGATGTAGCTAAAAAAGTATTTTTTCACGGTAGTTGGTGATACAGCGCCATCTAGCATGATCTCATTGAAATAAGAAGCCTCATAGGTAAGTAAAAACACAAAACGAGCACAAAAATGGCGTCGATTTCACATTATAGGATTTTGTTTGACAGCTATCCATGCAAATAAGGCCTCGACTGTACTATAACCGTTGTAATATTTTTTCCGCAGGTGATTTTCGTGGTAGATACGTCTAACTTGTGTCAGATATCAGCGGCAGCAGTGATGCTGTACACACTATTAGCAGAACCGTGTTTAAAAAATGCCAAGGTAATTTTTTTCATAGTAATTTGGTTAAAAACCACGTGGACAGCTTATTAAGTTGACATTTGAAGTACAGATCAAGTGTCCATGGTCAATATCCTGAATAAAAATAAGATATTAACATTTGTTTAGTTCTTTATAAATAAATAAATACATATGAATGTCATGAGACAGTTTCACACAAATTTACCTAGTCCCAAACTAAGCTCTAGGCCTATACAACCATATTAAGAGAACTTAAAGTAACATAGAAATCACCCAAGACTTAAAAACAAATACTCACGCTCATCACATAAATATTTGCCAATAGTGAGTCGAACCCGGGACCACTAGCTTTGTAGGCAGGGTCACTATCACTATCGACTATTAAATAATAAGGCTAAAGCTTAATCGTTCATCATAAGTCATATAACTGTAGAAAAACAACAATGTTTGACTGCTCGTTTTCTAAGTCTTTCATCTTTTAAATTTAAGAACAAATTGAAACTTTTTCCTCTTTGCAGTTCATTCTAGTTCTAAGCAAGATGGATCTAGCCTACCGTCAGATGCGTAACGAGGCGCTGCTCATGCTGCAAAGCCGGCGCCTGCGCACCGAGCTACCGCGGCCCCCGGTCATCCTGGAAGCAGCTCCGCTGACTGGAGAAGGACTGGCGGAGCTCAGGGCCTGTCTAACTAACCAAAAAATCAAGACTACTTAACCGGGCCATGAGTACGAGTGGTATAAAAGCACATACAGTTATAATTATAAACTACATAATACCCTTTTTTTTTTTTTTTTTTTTTATGGCATAGAGAAGACAAACGGGCACACAGGCCACCTGATGGTAAGTGGAAACTGTGACCCATAGGCATTTGCATTCACAAGACTGCCATGCAATCCTAAGACTGCAAATGCGTTGCCAACCCTGAGGACTAAGAAGGAATGCCTCTATGCTAGTCATTTCACCGGCTGTCTTATCCCCAAACCGGAACACAACAATGCGAACACTGCTGTTTGGCGGTAGGTTAATGGATAAGATGGTGGTAGCGATCCGGACGGACCCTGCATAAGGTCCTAGCACCCGCAACCCCGCAACCCTATTATAAGCATCCTAAATACTTGTAATGGAACCAAATGATTATAGATTAATCAACTTTATTAACTTGAAATATCGTTATGGAGTCACTATTCTACTACGAAAACCATAATTGCCTTTGACATGTTATCGTGTCATTTTTAACTCGGCCGCCGCCATTACGGTTAAGTAAATAAAAAGTATCGTACCGTTGATAATACGATAACATACCAAATGCAATAAGGTTTTACACAGCAGAATATGCCCGGCAAAAGAATTGTTTACCCTACTTATTTCTATGTGAATTTATCTCTATTCCTTTCAAAGACTTAAAAATAAAGCAAGATAAAAATAGTGATAGTTATCCAATAAAGCATCATGTATGCGTATAGACTATTATTGGGATCCAATAATAGTTGCCTAGGTCTATACATAGTTTTTAAGAGTTGTATTCACGCGAAAGTGTCAAGATAGACCGGTGGTTCATAGAAGAGATTGTCTAATCTTACTTGTATATAGAACGTCAGTTCAACCAATGTGTTTATGCTCACATGTATGTAGGTGCATGTTTGAAGCTCGATAAGTGGAGGGGCGTTCAGGGGTGTTATTCTTTCAAAAACAACGGACGGGCGGACGAACGAGCGAAATCGCAGCGGCGAGTTTAAGTAGTCACGTCAGAGCGAACATAAGACATTTTAACGCGTGAATTTCCAATTAAGCAGCCTTAAGCTGCGACCACACCGCTGCTTAAAAAACGGTGACGGTCGGAATCGCAGTGACGCGTCGTATCCGTACCGTTTTTTACGCATGCCCTCCACACCAATGCTTAAAAAACGGTGACGGTACGGAATCGCAGTGACAGGGAGGGATACGACGCGTCACTACGTTTTCGTACCGACGCCGTATTTTAAGCAGCGGTGTGAAGAGAATGCGTCAAAAACGGTACTGATACGACGCGTCACTGCGATTCCGTACCATCACCGTTGTTTAAGCATTGGTGTGAGCGTAACTTTATACGTTCGATCCATCGGCAGAAACCATGCTGTTAAATTGAAAATGCACGCGCTAAAATATATTTAGTTCGCACTGACAGGACTACTTAAACTCACCGTTTGGACATTCATTCGTCCGTCCGTTCGACCGTCGTTGTTGAGAGAATCACTACCCAGTTATAAAATGTATAACTAAACGCCCTGTAACAATTAGATGATCTCTAAGAATAACCCGTTACATACATATTTCTTACGTTTCAATGTCATTTGAGTGGATTATTGTTTCTCAATTGACGCTATCTTATCTCATTACTATCTAATCTTTCTACAAAATAACAAAATTAAATCATAACCGTGAACAAACAGGGTTATCAAAGACTAATAACGTTCGCTAGCTGTAAAAGACATTTCTTTTATATCCTATGGACACGCAAGCACGTATGCGAAAATAACCATTATCTAGTATAAATAAAGAAGCCTGCACATTTATTTACAGAAGCGCTTTAAAGAGGTAATTTGTTAATGGAGTGGCCGCAAATCTGGCGTTATCTGATGGCCCAACGACCTTCCCGCAGTGACTTGGCTCTACAGCAGGAAAAGTGCGAACTTTAATTTCTTTACTTCTAATTTTTGCCTGTACATTGTAATCGCCATTTTGTTGAAAACTGTTTGATTTTGTGGGATAATAACTAAGTACCTTATGTCCGTCTCCGTAATCAGCCTATTTTCTTTGCGTTTATCGTTGTAGACAAATGTGGATAAAATATCTATCACTTTCTGACAAGTAAGTTCGAGAGGGACTTTATTTACTTGTATACACTGTAGTAAATGCGACCATCATACGGGGGTAGGGTTATAAGTTTTACAGTTTGGTGTAACTTGTTATTATATAGCACTAGTTATATTTTGCCTCAACGTTATTTTATACAAAGATAAACTAAATAAACACACTGTTAACAATACAGTTTACACTATAGAACCAGTGTTGTGTTTATCCTGCTGTAGTTGTGTCCAATATTAACATTTCAAAACAAGTAAACTCCCGCGGCTTCCTCTTTTTTTAAATAATGTTCGCGACGCGGCTTGTTTAGTACCCCTTTCGCGATAAGCACTCTTAAAAAGATATTATAGGCTTTTAAAGAAATTGTCCCTGGTTAACTTAAACTTGGCTCGCTTTGAGGAAATCCGATTGCTAGTTTAGCTGTAGGTACATACTGACTCTTAAATTTATAAACGTTAAGGCACTTAATAGAATAGGTACATTATAGTACCTAGTTCCACTTACATACAGTAACGAAACCATGCAACGTTAATTTGTCTGAGGAGGGGCGTGCCGTGGTTGAAAACATAGCGATTATATGCTATGTTGTCGTAATATTGGTTAAATAATGGACTGTTTTTAAAATACTGTACATTCTCATACTAGTACGTTAGGAGTTAAATAAGTTTTTGCCAAGAAAACATATTTTTCAGGACAAGTTTTTGCTGCCGGCAGTACCTATCTACTTTGTTTTGCAGTCATTATCTGCTAACAAGAACAAACTAATGAGAGTAATGAGTCCCACGGTGAGTTTACGTTAAGTATAGCGGTGTAGTACTGTTAGGCGATGGGCTTGCAACCTGTCACTAATACACTGGTAAACATCTTCGCCTAAGTGTGCAAAATGTGGTTACAGAATTATCAAAAAGTTTTTAGAGTTGTTGGAAATTCTGTAGCTCTGCCTACCCCACTCTGGGAACAAAGGCGTGAGTTTATGTATGTATGTAGGTATGTATAGCGGATATCCTGTCGCAACCTTTCGACTCCATCATCAGATCAGTTTTTGCATAGTATAATATTGCATTTTCAACTGGTAAAATAATTTAGCCCTAAAAAAACGACGTAAAAAAAGAAGATTTATACTTTTCTTCCAAAACCTCGATGCTTTAAGATTGGTCTTTTGGGCAGCCATTCCTTTAGGGTCGTTTCATCATAAGTACATTAAAAAAGAATTTTCTACTAAAATACATTCAACGCATTCTTTTTTTAAGCAATCACACGCTTATCATAACCATCATCACGTTATAAAACGAAATGTGTTTTTCGAGTAGGGTAACACTAAATTCAAGGATCACAGCCACAACTAAATACATTGCTTCGCTTTAATTTATGTTTCTAATGTATTTACAAATGCTACCATGGGGTGGGAAGTATTTGTATTGAAAGCTAATAAGATTCAAAAAAGTATTAAATTGAAAAGATTTGCATTAAAGTCGCAAGGGGATAGAATTAAACATTGTCTTAAGAGCAGCTTTAAGGACTAAATAAATTCAGATTCTGAGAGATTACTCCTACTTTTAAAAATAAACAATTTAAATTACAAATCCTTCTGAATAAATTATGCAATGCAAAAACAGTTAGCTTAGGCATCCAATGAATTGCATGCAAACTTAACAAGTTAACACTTTAAATGTAATTTGACCCTTAGTACATAAAAATGAAAATAGATTTTGAATACGAATAAAAAAATGATACAAAAAAAATACAAAAGTTAGTATTATATTATCATGGAAATTTCTATCGCCATGCAAAGAAAGGTTGAAGGTTAAGAATGCATTCAAAATCATTATAATAAAAATCAAATTATGTAAAATATCAGGGTAAAATTTTTGATCTCAAATAGCAAATTATAAATAGTATTACACAATATTTATCATTAATTTCTGATAACCTAATAATAGTACTTTTTTTTAATTTGGATTTTGCCTTCTGTCTAGGGTGCCTGAAAATATTTTTTCAGAATTTATTACTAATATCTAGTCTACTTCACACACATCATTAAAGTCACCCTACTAACAACTAAAGTTCACGATAATTATAATAACAAGCTGCACTAGACTCACGTTTGTTTACGGCTCGCCACTTGTGGCCCGATACGGCTACGGTTTACCAAAACAAACACTTTTTGCTTATTCATAAGATAACACTTGCGGCTGTAACTCGTAAACTAAATATGGAAGATGTTCGGTGACTGTGAAGTGATTTAAATCTGTAACCAAGAAATAATAGTTGCGTTGGATTGTTTCAATTTAAAGTACCTAGGGTGATAGAACCAGTAATGGACAAGGAACCAATAATGGACACCTGATTCTTATTTTAGAAAAGATAAAGGTTATTCATTTGTTTTGCAACAATCAATTTAGGACCGTATTAAATTTGAATTAAGAGTGAAGTGTCCATAATAGGTGCCGTCACCATACCTTTCTATTTTATACTTGAAATGTCAACCTTGCAATTGAGCATTAAGTTTGCTATTTGTAATTAGTCTTGTATTGGGAACACGGGGCAAGTCCTAACATATTAAACACTAAAATATATTATCTTGTAAATTGTAATATTATTTATTTTACTTACATTGAAGTTTATGAATTTACTTTAATTTTAATATTCTGTCATCATAAAAAATAAAAGTACTTGCCCAGATTGTTTTCAGATAGGGTCCTGCTTTTTAGCTTAAAAAGTCGGAAATTCAAAATAATACTCGGCCGTTTTTTGGGCAAATATTAAATACTAGGTACTTTACGTTTCCATTCAGAACCTGGTTACTGTAGAGATAAAATAAATAAAAGATCACTGAACTAACCAGATCAGTGTAGTCAAAACCGTTTTTTATTGTTGCGAACATTGACTTTACTTTGGTTTCCTTTGGGCAACTTTGATTGATTTTATTTATTAGTGAAGTGTTCATTACTGGTGCCTGTCAGCTTAAAGCGTCCATAATAGGTGCCGTCACCCTACCTGTATATTTTTTACTTGAAGTGTCAAAGTTGCCATTATTGAGCATTGCAAGTATTATTTATTCCTTACTTTTATACTTACTTGTATTATAAACGCGGAAGTATGTCTGTCTGTTGGTCTGTAATACAGTCAGCAGCAGAAGTAGCTACGCAACCGATGAGGTCAAAATGATCAACACTCGACTCTATTGTCAAGAGAATACGCCGTGTCTAGATCATTTTGAGCGTGTTATTCTGCTTAGCTACTTTTGATGCTGACTGTATTATTCATATTCTGACTGTATTATATTCACGGCTGGTATTGGTGATGTTTAGTATGGCGATAGCTTGAGAGCCTCGGAGAAGAACAAAGAATACTTTCTAACACAGAAAGTTTAATAGTTTCTTAGAGAATTCCACGAGCGAGTTCTTCACGGACGAGCTAGCGATTAAATAATTATATACTTACATGAAAAAAATGACATGAAAAGATAATTATTTTCGGCTTTGCAGGTTCTCAATAGTAAAGCGTAAATAGCAACTTCCGTGCCGTTTTTATGAATTCACGTCAAATTTGACGAAAGTGGTCTTTTCTGCCCCAAATAAAGGATAAAATGCTTCCGTTGAACCTTTTATTGCAGACATGACAATAAATGCTGCTTTAGTTGATAAAAGAGTTAAATGGCCTTTTCATCACAGAAATACTCGTATCTAATGGCAGTGTGGTTCAAATTACTGTTCAAACCGTCTGTCTTTAAAGATAATGGAAACGATAGTTTATTTATTTTGTTTCATATTCTTTCTATCCTGAAGCCCTTAGTTAAAATAAGAGTTTAGACAAAGCTGTTCCACCAAACTTTAATTTTGGGAATAGAGCCAACCTTCTGAGCCTGGTAAAAATAATACTCCTCATTTCAACCAACTCTCTTGATCAGTCAAATATAATACCGGAACTGAAATCTAGGCGAATAAACGTCCCAGTGCCGAGATCATAAAAAAAACTCGAGTTTGAATTAACGGCGCGACGAGGCGCTGGCTCTGAAGCAGCAATGAATAATCCGCCCGTCAGCACCACGCGAGCTCGCTGCCCAATTAAAAACGTACTCTTTCCACGATTTTTAGCTTAGAATATTGTATAATAAGCCAATAAAATACCCCACTTAGCGCCTGCGAACGGCCGGGGCCGTGAAATATGCACTTCTCAAGCTCATTACGCAGTTTAAAATTAAATGCAAGCGCCCGCCGAATGTCGCCGCCGATACTATCGAAAATTTGAGAGTCAGTTTTAAGGCGTGAGGCGTTAGTTATAAACGTGGAATAAGCTTGGAATAGTTTATGCCATGCTTTGTCACTTTCTGTCAGATGCAAATGTCACAATTACAGATAAAGACAAAGCATGGCAAGTGAGAGGGCAAGTGTTTAGCTGTGGTATGTCCAAGGCTATCAAAATCAAGGTACCTAATGCATTTTTTACTAGAAAAAAGTAGTAAATATAAGTAAATATTAAATAAACAATAACTTTATTAATTTGCTGTTATTAACATGTCATTATCACAAATCCATATTGGCTCATACGAGGGCTGCTACTTATGTAACCGGAATAGAAAAAATAAACAAACGTACATGGCTAAATATGGTTTTATTGTTTTTCGAAGTATTCTCCGTGATAATCGATGCACTTTTGCATACGTTGAAACCAATTTATAAAGCACTTTTTCCACTCTGACTGAGGTATCTCCAAAACGTGCTGTCTGAACGCGTCGACGGCATCTTCACGGGTCGAAAATCGTTGACCACGTAATTTATTCTTTACATTTGGAAATAAATAGAAATCATTGGGTGCCAAATCAGGGCTGTAAGGTGGATGACCCGTTAATTCTATATTTTGACCTTCCAAAAATCGAGTCGTTTCACGTGATGTATGACAGCTGGCGTTATCATGGTGCAGAATGATTCTCCGTCGCTGGTTGTTTTTCCGTATTTCTTCAAATACTTCCGGCAAACAAATGGTCGTGTACCACTCCGAATTAACCGTTTTACGATTCTCTAGGGGCACTGTAGCCACATGGCCATTAATACCAAAAAAGCAAGCCACCATTTGCTTCTAGGTGCTTTTTGCACGAGTTACTTTCGTAGGGTTCGGCTCATTTTGAAACACCCACACCGTTGATTGTTGTTTAGTTTCGGGATCATACGCATAGATCCAGGATTCGTCACCTGTGTAGATATTATAAACAGCTTTTGAGTCACCACGGTTATATTTTTTCAACATTTCCTTGCACCATTCGACGCGAGCCTCTTTTTGATCCTTAGTTAAGTTGTGCGGGATCCAACGCGAACAAATTTTTTTCACAGCTAAGTGTTCATGTAATATCTTATTAATGCTCGTCATACATATGCCTATAGTCGCCTCTATCTCGCGATACGTAACATGACGGTCATGCATTATAAGTTTTCGCACAGCTTCAATATTTTGTGGTACAACGACCGATTTCGGGCGACCATCCTTAACTTCGTCCCTGAGCATACTACGTCCACGATTGAACTCACTAAACCAGTGATACACAGTAGTTTTGGATGGAGCTTCATCACCAAAAGTCGAAGTTAGTTGATCTATGCACTGTTGTTGCGTTAAACCACGCCGAAAATCGTAATAAATCATAGCACGAATATTTTCACGAGTGAGTTCCATTCTTGCAGCGAGATTAAAATTTAAACCCGCCAAAAACAAAAGACTAGCGTACATAAGAAAAAAAATATATAGCGGCCAGTATTAAAAAAAGTTCAAATTTTACCATGGAGGTCAGATATAGCGTTTAAAAATGTTGGAATCCCGGATTCCGGTTACCTAAGTAGCAGCCCTCGTATTAAATTTGTAGTCCAAATGTATCATAAATCATCGCAACTCATAAAGTGTTTTTTTCTGAAACGGTTTTTATTACAGGGTTTTTATGAAATAAACCTAACCTAACCGAACCTCATTTACCATCTAGATATTTCAAAAACCCTGAAATAAAACCGTTTCAGAAAAAAACACTTTACGAGTTCCGATGATTATGAGTTATGAGTAACAATACATTCGGACTTAAAATAATTATTATGAACTTTGGCGCAGCCCTATTAAAGTTATGATTAGTCAATTATATGTCATGCTTGTCATTAATGAAGGATATAAATGTTAGTAATTCTCTAATTATTTTTCGTTCCTTTCTAAAACTTTTTATTTATTATGAATATTCATGTCAATCCTTGCCTTTTTTTCCTTTACGCCCCACGACACCAAGGTCTCCTCGGAAAAATATTGTACCTATAATCAATATTATTTTATAGTATTATGTCCCAAAAGATTTTTTCGATTGTTAAATCACCCCAAGATTATAATTATGTGGGAGAGGTCTGGTGTATCGCTTTTTTATAAAGCTAGTTGCTTAAGAATACTTAACACCTAAAATAAATACGTGTGTAAGACAACCGGTGAAATTACTAGCATAGGAGTATTCCAACTTAGTCCTTGGGTTAGCTAAAAAATTGGAGTCTTAGGATTACAGCCTTAAGACTGTAGCCCTAAGAACTCATTAACATCAGGTAGCCAGAGTCCTTTTCATAAAAAACAACGCCTCAGAAGACGTCAACATACCAACCACTTTATCTCTAGTTTGCGTTCGCACACGAACGCACAAACACATTATTCTATACCAACAAACTCCACGCAGACGGTCAGTCACCGTGCTGAAACGCCTGATTCTCACATGAATACTCGCAAATATTCATATCATTTCCCATAATATATCAAACAACACGTCGCGGCAGCTTGGCAGGCTAATTTAGCGTTCCGAGCCAGCGGGCCGCGCCGGCGGAATTTAAACATTTCTTCTAGAAACCGGGAGAGGGCGCAAGGAATCTATTTCACGGACATTACGCCTCTGAATTATGAGTTATTAGAGCTGTAAAGCTCAGCACACATCAGTTCATTTACCCTCATTTTTTATTAATTTACCCAAACCATTTTATTTGCAGGGCTCTGTGAAATTAAATCTTGTTATAGACATCGAGTTATAGAAGACATTACGTTTTATTGAAGTTGTTTTTGTAAGAATTATTTGTGTAGGTAGCTTTATTTTTGCCTACAATTTTGAAAGGTACCCTGTGTCACCTATGTATTTTTTCAGAGTGCTATTCACATTTGAAATTTCACCAAATTCCGTTAAGATATTTCAGCATGAACAAGAAACTAAAATACTATCCCACCTACTTACGCACACACTCACACATTTTCGTATTTATATTACTGTGAATAGTGTTATAGCCAACAGTATCATCACTATCTTTATCATGTCAACTGAGAGACCACTGGCCTCCTCCAAAGGTCACGATGCCCTGCTTTACGCTGCCAGCATCCCGCGGTTTGCTGCGTCCTTTGCTAGATTATCAGTGTACAGTCAAGGAAATTGATTTCAAGACCATTTCGGACTGTGTCAAAGTGACACTTAGGGCCAGGGTAGTGATTCTCCGAACAACGACGGTCGGACGGAAACACGTTGTCAGTGCCAACAAAGCATATTTTAGCGCGTGCATTTTCAATTTAGCAGCAGGTTTCTGCCGGTGGATTGAACGTATAAGGCTGCTTAATTGAAAATGCACGCGCTAAAATGTGTTTTGTTCGCTCTGACGGGATTTCCTAAACTCGCCGCTGCGATTTCGCTCGTTCGTCCGCCTGTCCGTTGTTTTTGAGAGAATAACACCCCTGTTGTTTGATCAGTAGTAAAAATTGAAAATTTGACACATTTCCTTGAGATTCCTTAAAATTTTCGATTCCTTTTTCAAATTTTAATAATTAGTTAGTTTTACTACTAGGGGGTTATTAGGACATAGCAATGCCATTCTGTTTACGCTGAGAGAAGAGGACAGAGCTATAGATCCGTCCTTTACGCTGAACGTAAAATGTACTGCATAGCTACGTCATAATAACCCCTCTGTGGGGTTATTATGACGTATCTGTGCAATTCATTTTACGCTGTGAGAAAAGGACAGAGTTATGTAACTGCTAGAGCTCCGTCCCTTTCGCTCACCGTAAAATGAACTGCATAGTCATGTCATAATAACCCCCCTGATCAAACAACAGGCCCTTAAGAAGCCTCTTACGTTTTGATTGATTACGTTACTATGCCATAGTCCAAAATGGTCTAAGAATCAATTTCGTTTACTATTGATAGAGAGACGTTTAATATGCTTCGCGGTCACTGCACTCACCACTCATGACAACAGTATCAATAATACAGGGGGTATTCAGTAAAAACCGCTATAAAAATGTTTTTTCTGAAGACTTTATTATGTGAAGAAAAGAAAACAGTACTTTAACGTTATGATACATTTTGTCTCGCGTTATTTTCAATGTTACTAATATACAAATACTTAAATAATAAAAACTGTTTATATATGAAGCATTTTAAAGTGATCTTTGTACCATATAATTGGCATGTCCATTACAAGTCTTTTGGTTACAGACTATTTGCATCAATATAAATTGGTATACTTTACACCCTTTATATTTGTAAATGCTCTTTCAGTATAATAATTTCAACGTGCTTATAATTTTGACAAAAAACTTTAAAACTCTGGGTTAGTTCCCAACAATTGCAATATACAGTGGGGTTATACACATGTTTAGTCACTGTATTCGTTATTTTGTAAACACTCAATACAAGTTTTCTGAAATGTAATTAAAAATAGTGCTGCTGAGCGTCAAACAGGTTTAAGTAAATGTTATTGTATTTTAATTTATTTTTATGATACCGAATCATGTCATTTTTTTTGCTATGAGTATTGCCATTGTTTGTTGTAGGTACAGTTTTCTATATATCCTAGCGCCTAAACTATACTACTATAGTACAAAATCTAAACACGAAATGGACTTTCAGAAAAAGTATTAAAAAAAACGTTAACAGAACGCAGCATAGGCTTACCATCGGTAGCCATAAATAGAGACATTGGATAGCAGTAGACAGCTGTAGCAAAAGTATTTACTCAGAGTAGAAATTTCTTTGACCCGATTTTCGTTTATTAAATATTAGTGTAAATAAATTAAAAAAATATTAGTTTTTTAAAGTACCTTTAATACAATTAGAAAAAAATCCTTAAAAAAAACCACTTCTTATTTGAAAACGTAACGCTCGGGTTACTGCCTGTGATCATTTTGCCGCCCACTGTAATTTGCTACCGCCTGAAGTCCCACGACGATCTCATAAAGCAAACAAAACCTCGTGATCAGGTCAGTGACATAAAATCTCAGATCAACCTCATAAATCACAAAGGCTACGTGTCTCTTACCCGTGTATGTCGAGTGTAACGTCGCATGATTACCTACCTCTCGCATTGCACAGCGGAGTGTGAAGCTATATCGCCCGAGACGAGACTGGCCGGCGCCGGCGCGGAGGAACGACCACTCTATGGTCGTGCAGGAATACGGACACATTATACGATATTTATTTATATGAACACATGACTTGACTATCTTTAAAATAGCCTTGAACTTTGCATTAAGAAATAAAT
The DNA here is from genome assembly GCA_963966035.1 of Acleris laterana. Taxonomy (NCBI): domain Eukaryota; kingdom Metazoa; phylum Arthropoda; class Insecta; order Lepidoptera; family Tortricidae; genus Acleris; species Acleris laterana. The sequence continues at coordinate 12,484,140 of OZ014440.1, forward strand.
TTACTCAAAAGACTGTGACAACCTGTTTTTAATTTTCTCGGACATTTGGCTGGTTTTATTGTGTCTTTATCAGCGGGTCTAGTACGGCTGCGCCTATATCGCGTGTCAACTGTGGATAAAGCATCCGTCACATTTCGACACGTGTACTTATTTACCTGTCCGAAGGTGACGGATGCTTTCGGTATCCAAAATGTATCACGCGATAAACGCAGCCATATTAGGCCTCATGGAAAATATACAGCAGCAAACAAAAAATCTTGCCGAAAAATATTTAGAAAACATAAAAAAATATCATTTAAATGTTTTTGAATGATCAATGATCATACAGATTTAAACATACATGCATTGTTACTCCTATTTAAATTAGAGTTTTCTTTTTCACTTTTTATCAAATTGACATGTCACACTAATGGGTTAGGTCAACGCATAATAATATAATAATATAATATAATATAATATAAGGGGGACAATCTCACACCAATTGACCTAGTCCCAAACTAAGCTCTAGGCTTGTACTATGGGTACTAGACAACGATATAAATACTTATATAGAGAAATACATACTTACATAGAAAACATCCATGACTCAGAAACAAATATTCACGCTCATCACACAAATATCTGCCCTTACCGGGATTCGAACCCAGGACCACTAGCTTCGTAGGCAGGGTCCTCCCCCCACTAGGCCAGCGAGTCGTCGAATAAAAAAAGATAAAACAAAAAACTTGTAAGTTAAGGTTAAATTTTTAACCACAAAAAAATATTAAACAATGCGGCGGGAAGTATCTCTTTGCGAAATGAAAGTTTGTAAAATGGTATAGTTTGTCAAATGATGAGTTGTTAAAACATTAGTGAACCAGATGTAGTATATTTATGCTAAACAAAAACCCGACTAGTGTTCAACTTGTCCTTACCCTAAGCATTGAACTCCAGTGTAGGAAATACGGACTCACCAATGGATTGCTTCACAATAAAAAAGTAAAACTCAGTTATATCCCAAATACTGATGCTTATAATGTATGAATTAATGTATATTTGAAATGTATTTACACAAATATACACAGTATCCGTATTTTTTATATTTACTAATAAAATTCTCGTGAACAAAACAAACAAAAACAATACATTACCTAAACTGGTTTTCATCGGAACACTGACCACAATTAAATCTAGATTAAATTTATTAAATGAGACTAATTTAAACTGTCATACATTTTTTTCCGATACACCTAGATGGGTAATGATTCTAGTTACCCTATAATATCTAAGTAAAAAAAGATAACGTCAAAATTACAAAGACAAATAAATAAACCGTTTTAAACATAACTATTTAATTAACAGCATAACGTTTCCGTAGAGATGAAAAATCAAACACCCTTTATCAACGCACTATCTCTAATGACGTCACATTACAACTGTTGTCTCGTATCTCGAGTGCTCATACTCGATGTTCAATAAAGTTTTGTCAGGGGATCTTCGCCGGTACATAATAAAGTATTACAAAAGGCAAAGACCGTCATTGTTGCTGGTACTTCAATCCCGGGCGCTTCTCGTCCGTTTGCACTGGGCGAGTGTGCTTGAACGGAGGATTTGCATGCCAGTAACTAAATCGTAAAGTATTGATTAATTAAATTATGTCATTAATATACTTACTAATTTTGGGTTTTTGAGTTATAATCACATGTGAATGTTATCTATTTATTGATAAGTTAGAAAAGTTTCTATGTTTTGTTCACGAGAATTTTATTAGTAAATATAAAAAATACGGATACTGTGTATATTTGTGTAAATACATTTCAAATAAACATTAATTCATACATTATACATAATATTAAGTATCATGTTAACTTTGCAAAAATATTATCATGTTTTCTTCAGAATGGGTTACTGATTTAGTTTTGTCAGACACGTAGATAATCATCTTCAAATATTTATGTTATCATTTGACGAACAGTCACCAAAACTAATAGATAGTTAAAGATAGTTAAGCACAGACAGGTATCATTGTACTACTAATATAACAAAGTTTATTAAAAACAGCTATAAATGCAAGCCGTCACATAAGTGAGAAAATAGTCATGCGTCATTTCTTTACACTTTTACAGCCTACTTTAATCGAGGTATTGTTTAGCAATAGATGAACTTTTAAATACACAGTTTAGTTTTAGACAGGGCTGTGTTGCCTCACCGTGGCTGTTCAATTTATTCATGGACATTTGTATGCAAGATTTGAAAGAGTATGATAAGGGTTTGCGTATGCAAGAGTTGCTAATCAAATGCCTCTTATATGCCGATGATCAAGTTATACTTGCCTCATCGGTACTTGAGTTGCAGGAGATGGTGACAGTGATGAATGAGGGATTTAAGCAAAAGGGGATGAGAGTAAATGTTGCCAAGACCAAGGTCATGGTGAAAGAGAAGGACAAGGAGAAAAAGTGCGTGATAAATATAAATGATGAATTAGTAGAACAAGTGAGCGAATTTGTGTACCTGGGAAGTGTGTTTACAAGAGATGGTAAGTGTGAGAAGGATATCGAGAGGAGGGTGAATGCGGGGAATCAAATTAATGGGGCCCTGTACTACTTTGTGAGCAGACAGGGCATTTCACAAAAAGCCCGACTGGCTGTTCACAAGGGAGTGCTGGCCCCTACCCTGATGTATGGTAGTGAATGTTGGGTGTGGCAGGACAAGCATAAAAGTCGTGTAAATGCAGTTGAAATACGCTCTTTGCGTAGTATGTGTGGTGTGAAACTGATTGATAGAGTAAGGAATGAAAAAGTCAGAGAGAAATGTGGAATAAAAGAAGATGTATTGACTAAGATTGGAAAGGGCATGCTTCGATGGTTCGGTCATTTGGAAAGGATGGATGAAAGAAGATTGACTAAAGAGATATACAGATCGAAAGTGGGTGGACGGGTCGGAAGGGGCCGCCCTAGGCGTACTTTTTCGAGTCAAATCGGTGAAATACTGGATAAGGGCCGAACCTTAAGTACCCGAAACCGACGTGCGTGTATGACTCGATGTATGAATGTGGAAGAAGTGAAAGAAATTTGTCAAGATCGTAGCAAGTGGAAAGAAGTGGTATCTGCCTACCCTTCTGGGAAACAGGCGTGATTAAATGTATGTATGTATGTATGAACTTTTAAATAATACTTGTATTTTAATTTCGATTTTTATTTAATCATAGCTATAATTGCTAGTTATATGAAACTAAAATCGATAAGAGCTGAAACTATCCTGTCTGTAAACATGATGAATATACTTTAGCTTATTTAAATGAAAGGTCAAGAAAACAATGCTTAAATGAAAAATATTAAGGAATGTAATAAAATTTAAAACAAACAATGGCTTTATTTAATGTTTAGACAATTACATTATAAGGCTTTTGTTTATAAAAAGGGTATATTAATGCTATGAGTAAGGAAGTAGAGAGCGGAATAGTAAAAAAAATGTAAAAATCATATTTGACATTCTCTCAATAGCAATTGAATCAAAACTAAACACGTTCGCATGATGGATTAGATTTATCCAAATCCAATTATTCAATATTCAATATCAATTTTAACATAAGTACAGGCTAAGTTTAGTTGACTTAACAGTTTAGTAACTGAATCAAGTAAATTGGGGCGTACAAGTCACGAGAATGGCGTCAACGCGCCCCCGACGGGGCCAGATAAGGTTTTATGAGCCCGCCACATCGTTTCTGCGCAAACGGCGAATGCATAGGTTTGTTCGGAAAACCAATACCCATGTGTACCACGTGCTCTCTAGCCATAGAGTGGATTAATACATTATTTCTATACAATATTAGAGCGGTTTGATAATTTCTAACGACACGTAGTACCCTGCCTTAGAAGCTAGCGGGCCTGGGATTAATCCCCAGTAAGGGCATTTGTATGATGAGCGCAAATATTTTTTCCTGAGTCTTGGATGTATGTATGCATGTAAACTCTGTATTGCACAAAAAAAAAAATACAAAATTGTTATTAAAGTAATGTACAAAGGGGGACTTATCCCTAAATGGGATCTCTTCCAGCTAACCCTGAAGTAGATGAGTAAGCATAATGCATAGGGTTGAACAAATACAAGTATGTGTGTGTAGTGGATGTTGTATGTGAATGTAAACTCTTTATTGCACATAAACAACTACAAAACAAAGTTTTGTTCAATTTAGATAATATACATAGGCTTACCGCATATGGGATCTCTTCCAGTTAGTAGATGCTAGGACAATAAGGAGATAGTCAAATTTACGAAATACGGTAAACAAATGTAGTCAATATTTAAGATTGTATTTATCTATATAAGTAAGTTTATCGTTACCTAGTACCCATAGGTAGTACAAGCCTAGAGCTTAGTTCGGGACTAGGTAATTGTAGAAGATCGTCCCCGGATATATTTATTTATTACTAAAGGAAAGTTATTTTTGATTTATAAAAAAATCTACAAAACATATTGTGCAAAATGTGCTAACAGAACTAATAACAAGTTTTTAGAGGGTGGTAATTTTGCAGCTCTGCCCTATCCCACTATAGTAATGAAGGCGTGAGTGTATGTATGTATAGAACAAGCTCTAGTTTTTTACTTTGGGTACAAGACGACGAGAAACATACTTTTATAAACCCTACCTACTGAAATAATTATATCAGATGCGGGAACAGAAAACACAGGTACATATAAAGAAATTCGGATGAAAATTAGTTTGTAAAAATTTACAACGCTAAGTATCTTGTTTATTGATAAAATGTATTCGTTAAGCCGAAACCGATGCCACAACGTGAGCGTTCAAGGTGTATTCTAATGTGAGCTGCAACAAAACTTCTAACTAAATCGCATAATCTAGATAGTGCAATTGCAAAACTGTAATAGAACTAAAAATGTTTTGAGTAATATAATATTTAAAATAAATTCAAATTATTTTTGACCATGAAATGACCCTTTTTTTACCTCATTAACTCTTGTTTTATTCTGGTGTTTCAGTTAAAAATTATACTTTTATTCATCGTTCGGTGTCTTCTTCTTGTGGACTAGTAAGAGTAATACATAGACAGGTACTGCGCGACAAAATCGTAGGCAGCTGGTACCAGCCCTAACTTAGGTAACGATGCAGCTGACCAGCTGGCCAGGAGAGGATCGGACCGCCCAGCGATCGGTCCCGCTCCAATGCTTCCATTAGCATTTAACCAGCTAAGGTCATGGTTACGTCACAGAACACTTGAACAACATGCCAATCAATGGGCAAATACCAGTACATGTAGACAATCAAGGGAAACTGTGCCACACCCGGACGCGCGTCTAACTAAGCGTCTCCTATCACTAGATAGACATGCCCTACGAATAATTGTAGGAAACATTACTGGTCACTGCTTGCTTAGCAAACATTTGTATGTTCTAGGTATGACCGACAGCCCCCTATGCAGGAGATGCCTGTCGGCCGACGAAACAGCCCCCCACGTAATCCTGGAATGCGTAGGTGTAGCCGCTCAACGGACTGAAATCCTCAAGACACCGAGGTCACTCCGAGAAGCCTGTGGAGATACCAGGAGGATCCTGCGCTTCTGGTCGGAGTTAGGCTGGCTAAACTACTAGCCGGTACCCCTACGCAAAATGGCCCGACATACACCTAGAATAAATCCAAGCATTATCGGGCGGGCACAACCGGATCCCGGTGTATACCCAGGCCGGCGTACAACCGGGGCGCACTAAACCGTGTCACTTCTGCTCCTGTAAACGAATTATTATGCTCGCCCCACTTATACTTTTCAGTACACATAATACATAAACAAACAAGAGTTCCGGTAAAACAATCGATTTTCTTTTACTCATTGTTTGATGTGTCCATTTGTGTGGTCTAGTAGATAAAAGTAAAACATACTGTGGGACAAAGTTGTAGGCAAATTGAACTTACCCTAACAATTCAACTGCAGTTTAACTACACCAGAATAAACCCGCACAGATGCGCCTTAAATAAATTCAAGCGTTATCGGGCGGGCATAACCGGGTCCCGGTGTATACCCAGGCCGGCGTACAACCGGGGCACACTAAACCGTGTCACTCCTGCTCCTGTAAAAGAATTATTATGCTCGCCCCACTTATACTTTTCAGCACACATAATACATAAACAAACAAGAGTTCCGGTAAAACAATCGATTTTCTTTTACTCATTGTTTGATGTGTCCATTTGTGTGGTCTAGTAGATAAAAGTAAAACATACTGTGGGACAAAGTTGTAGGCAAATTGAACTTACCCTAACAATTCAACTGCAGTTTAACTACACCAGAATAAACCCGCACAGATGCGCCTTAAATAAATTCAAGCGTTATCGGGCGGGCATAACCGGGTCCCGGTGTATACCCAGGCCGGCGTACAACCGGGGCACACTAAACCGTGTCACTCCTGCTCCTGTAAATGAATTATTATGCTCGCCCCACTTATACTTTTCAGCACACATAATACATAAACAAACAAGAGTTCCGGTAAAACAATCGATTTTCTTTTACTCATTGTTTGATGTGTCCATTTGTGTGGTGGTCTAGTAGATAAAAGTAAAACATACTGTGGGACAAAGTTGTAGGCAAATTGAACTTACCCTAACAATTCAACTGCAGTTTAACTACACCAGAATCAACCCGCACAGATGCGCCTTAAATAAATTCAAGCGTTATCGGGCGGGCATAACCGGGTCCCGGTGTATACCCAGGCCGGCGTACAACCGGGGCACACTAAACCGTGTCACTCCTGCTCCTGTAAATGAATTATTATGCTCGCCCCACTTATACTTTTCAGCACACATAATACATAAACAAACAAGAGTTCCGGTAAAACAATCGATTTTCTTTTACTCATTGTTTGATGTGTCCATTTGTGTGGTCTAGTAGATAAAAGTAAAACATACTGTGGGACAAAGTTGTAGGCAAATTGAACTTACCCTAACAATTCAACTGCAGTTTAACTACACCAGAATCAACCCGCACAGATGCGCCTTAAATAAATTCAAGCGTTATCGGGCGGGCATAACCGGGTCCCGGTGTATACCCGGGCCGGCGTACAACCGGGGCACACTAAACCGTGTCACTCCTACCCCTGTAATGGAATTCTCATGCTCGCCCCGCTGACGGTTTGCAGCACTCCTAATACATACTTTAAATTTGCACCGGTGACGCCCGCGAGCGCTCCACGAAGTTTCCACGAGTTTTAAAGGGATTTAAATGGGCCTTATTTCAAGCTTTATCTCTCTAAAAAGACTAAAAAGTGCTGAGTTTCTTTTGGTGGCGACTTCTGGATAAGTTCTGTTTTGGATTGAAACTTTTAAACTGGGTTAGGAAAAATAAGCTTTTGAGTTACTTTTATACAAGTACCTACATGCAAACCGTAATTAATAATTATACGTTTATTTAGCATTTCACAAATACATAATAACAAATCGTATCAATATAATAATTTACTTGTACGCAAAAAATCTTTCATACGTGAACAAGGATAAAAATCTGGGACAGTTTTTGAACATCGTAAAATCTGTTGTTTTACCTACAGCAGTGTGAAATTTTACTTTTTTGCCGTGAAAAATACGAAATCCGTGCACAAAATGTGTTTTATTTTAGGCTTTTAATATCAAACTCCCTTTTGCCCAATAGACTGTGTTTTTGTAAAATCATGTACAAATGGCATTTTCACTAAAACGTGTACCCCAATTAAGGACTGAAATTAAGGAACTTTAACTTTGTCAGTTTTGTGACGGAAGTTAGCTATACATTGCTGCAGTAAATTTTCGTCATAAAACTGACAAAGCGAAAGTTCCTTAATTTTAGTTCTTAATTGGGGTACAGATTATAGTGAAAACGCCCAAAAATTCAATTATTTTGTTTACTTGAGTAATTTTTAGTAAATCCCTCAATCTATTTGAATTTCAAAAAGCACCGTAATACTAGTACATTTTTTTAGCAATTACGCCTAAATTAAAAACATAATTAATGTAATTACGCAACTAAAATGCCCCTTGCGCAGAGTTCGGACCCGTTATTCATACCAATTAAGCGATTCAGCGCAGCGGGTACAGGATGTAAAATAATTACATTCCCATAAAGAAGCGTTGGAACTGAGCTCGTACCTCAATAAATGGGCGCTTACCGAGGAACAAACAACGGGAAGAACAAAAAACGATGCATATTGTGAGGCGCTCGCAGTCGGGTAACCGCGCTGCTCTACTGAGCGGCGCGCTCTGGCCGAACAGAACCAATCAGCCACGAGCATTTAAAGAAAACCAGTTTATTTCAAATTGCTTGCTTGTAATTAAACTGGACTTACTAAGTCTATGAAACGAAATAAAACACTGCGAAACTATATCCGATCCTGATTTGCATGCATCCACTTTTAGTTAATAGTTTACTTTTAGGTTGCCTATTGACTGTTTTTTCTTACATAAATATTATATTAAACATTTAATGTCTGTAACCTCTAAATTGATTCTTAACTGTTCCAAGCATCAGTGATGATGATGATTATGTACAAACTATTATTTTCAAACTGCTATTAACATTATGTAATGGTTTTTTAATAGCTATTATACGACCATAGTAACATAGTATATTTTTAAGTAAGTGTCTACTTATGTTATCATTGATCTTAGTGCGGTAAATCTCTACGTGCACTATTTTAACTTTGATACCTTCTGAGAAAAACAGAGTGTGACATAGACTCAGACGGACATGTCGAAACTATAAAGGTTCCTAGTTTGACTCGGAAACCCTAAAAACGCATACAGTCTTGGGACAAACCCACGAGGAGGAATCTAAATGGAGACCATAACAAACTAATTACGGTATTATGAAACCGCGATTAGTTTGGGATTGGAATAGCGGTCAATTCATATGAACTTTGACGTAAGTATATGGTAAAACTGTCACCTCTAATCCGTTTTTAATCGCGGTTAGATAATATTTATATTTGGAATACGAAAACTACTAATTACTTTCAATCTGCGACCCAAGCTTCTTCAACGAGTCCATATTTTAAATCTTACCATAAAAATATCTATCCAAAGCATAGATTCTAAGCAATCCAATTTAATCTTGATAGGATTTTGTTGAAGGAATGCCTTTCGCTTAGACAAAGAAACTACAAAGCAAAATCAGGTAATTAATCCACCTGGAATTCTTTTCAGATTGCTCCTTTGTCTCTTAACTAAGATGCCATCAAATCGCAGCGAGTCAGTTTTAGTATTAACACAGTGGTTATATTCACAGTAGTTCATGTTCAAATCTTCAATGATGTAAGACATGTATCCGATTGTACGGTTTAGTGTGAATGTTGTAATATTGACGGTTTTTTGGGTGGTTGAACTTCTGTTCTTTTATTCATTGTGGTATTAGTTAATCACAACTAGGGGTTTTTCTTTTCTCCTAAAGCAATAAGATCAGGTTTTTGCTTGGGGCTAAATTTCTTGAGGTTCAAGGGAGCGTTAAGTAGGTCAGATGTTTTCTTAAATGCATAAAACGTGTTTCTTTAAAGATAAAACACGTTTTATTTATTTTTTACTCAACTTCTTGTTTATTTGCGGAACGAGATAATAAACTTGACTACCACTGTATGGTAAAAAAATTAAAGAAAAAGTGTGAGATAATATTACATACATACATACATTAAATCACACCTGTTTCCCAGAGGGGTAGGCAGAGACCACGAAAAGAAAGATAAAATTAAAGAAGTTTATATCATACTTGCAAATACTGAGTTAACTAATTTACCCATGGATCAATAACCTCGTAAGGCCCAAGCTAAAATTATGCTATTAGATCTAAACGCCCAATGTTCATTCTAATGTACAATATCTCTACATGTACTTGCGGCCCAAGAATTATTTTTCAGTTTTTTTTGTGAAGAACTTGTCTAGGTTTTTATTTTTTCTAGTTTTTTTTTGTCCTCAAGTGTCAAACGTCACTTCTGGCATCTGTCATTCAGAGCGTTTAATCAAAATGGCCAATGGCGGTAAAACCTTAATGGAATGCTTTGAAAAAGTTACTGTACATTGCAATGTACATTGGGCGTTTACTTGTGGGTAAAGCCCAATTTGACTGGGTTTGAGTTACAAGTGTTACTTTGTACATTGTGATGTACACTGGGCCAATTGAATAAGGTCAGGCGGGGCTATTCAGACTGGGGGTAAATGCGTAATTTTTTTTCTTCTTGTACGAGTACCTAAAGAGGAAGTGAAAACTGTTTTAGAACGTTCTATTCCTTAAAAATCTGTGAGAATATCCCTATTCGATCTTACCTATTTGAGACAAGCATTGTCGCTGCGACTTGCCTCCTTATCCGGTAACGTTAAGAAATTGGCGAAAAAAAAAAGTATTTTTTTGAGTGTGTAGTTTTCCACAGTGTTTTACACTAAGAACAATAGACACGAAATCTTATATCGAATGTTTAGCACCCATTTAAATACAAACTTGAGCTTGCTAACTTGAATGCTTTCACTAGTGCAACTCTACACAATAGAACGGAGGAAATTTGATTAGAAGCCCTGAAGCACCTGGAGAGAAACACTGATAAACTGTTCATAAGAAACTCGATGATTGAATTATACGCAAACAAATTATAGAGGAAGTATTGCGCGGAGGTAGGTTACCTACGACCTATGCAGATATACATAATGCTTAGGGCCACTTGCACCAAAAACTTAAAACTGGGTTAAGACACTAACAAACTCGAGTCAAAATGACAGTTTTCATATTAATCTGACGTTTACTAACTCGAGTTAGTGTCTTAACCCAGTGTTAAATTTTTGGTGCTAGTGGCCTTTACGGGTTAAATTACTATTACGGCTTAGTTCGCAACCGACGCGGTTCTCGGAGTCACTAATTACACTATCACTAATTTCCCATTAGGACATCTTTTTATAATTTTCTAATTTACCAAGAAAGACAGTGACAATATCGTGTTCGTGCATCTTATGTACAAAACCAATGCCGTAAAACGGGGTGAATAGGGATTAAAGAGTGAGTAGGGACCCATATAAGTAATAACTTGTTACAAATAAGAAGAATTATAAAATGGAAAATAACGTTACATCTATTGGAAATAATTTCAGTCTCATAAATTAGTAACATATACTTCACTTTAGATTGTGTCAATACTCACTCCTTAATACCCACTCACCCCGTTTTACGATATATCATCTACATATCTATCTTAACCAGCGTTTATGCATCGAACACAGCTCAGCCTCATAAATTTAAAGCCAATATAGCAAAAGAATGGCAGACTTCACGTCGGAACTAATGAAAAGTTCGCACAGTTGCGGGTAGCCGATAGTGGCACGGCCGCCCGTGGTGAAAATTTAAACAGACAGACAGGACGCTCGCGCGGACCGAGCAAGAGAATTCCATTTACCTGACCAAGACGTCGAGCTCTTAACCCAGGCTAGCCAACAACGCATATTTATTCTCATAAGGCATCTAGGGATTCCTTTTATTTCAGGTCGAGGTGCAATTTATTCCTTGCCAGCAAACGCTGCGCGACCGATTTCGTATTCTTGTATATGGTACTCTTTTGCTTATTTAAACAGTTTTGCGTTATTGGTAGTGACGCTGCCTACGTAGCTTTAGCTACCGATCCTGGGTTTTATTTCTGGTATGGGCAAATAATGGTAAGAAAAATTAATGAAATATCAGGGGAGCAATGTCACACAAATTGACCTAATCCCAAGATAAGCTCCAGGCTTGTACTTTGGGTACTAGGCAACGAAAAACATACTTATATAAAGAAATAAAAAATTAAACACATAGAAAACAAATACTCACCGATAACTCCGTAGGCAGGGTCACTAGCAACTAGGCTAACTTATCGTTGTTTAGTTCCTATACTCGTAGTAATATATATGTAAACATGAAACTTTCAAAAATATGTAAACACCACTCTACTACAAGGGAATAAGGTTGTAATTACATATATTTTTGAAACCTTAACGCATACATGTTTATGATGCTGATTGTACAAGTGTAGAGCTTAGTTAGGGTCTGGGTCAATTAGTGTTGGATTAACACTTGATATTATAAATTATTTTATTTATTTAGTTTGTCTCACGAAAACTAAGAAATTATGATTTTGAAGTTGTTTTAGCCTGAGATTTATAATGGCTTCTTTTTTTTTGTGTTTTTGCCATGCCTAATGTACTTCCGTAGCCGTAACTTCAAACGCGAAAAGTTGCTAAGTGGCGTGCCAAGTAGTTTTGAGGATTTTCGCCTTACAATTTAAAAGCGTTCAGATAAGCTATTAACTCTCTCTCTCGTAAGTCTCGATACTTTTAGTTACATTTATATGTTATTTGGTTTTTCATTTCCAGGCAGGGTATCTTTTTTTACAACCAAGTCAAGTTATACTACCTTTAATAACACTGTTGTTCTATTACATACAAAACTACCGCTAAATAAAAACAAAACTTAAAAAAAAAGTGCTGCCGAATACCTATAAAGTTATTTAATGGTAACAACCATCCTTAATGCTATCTGTGAGATACGTGTTCTAGTGCGGGAATACCTCTAAAGCCACTGATTTCACCTCGGCACTCGCTAGATAAGTACCTTTTAAATCAGAAAATGGAACAGAGAAGTTATAAAAGAAATACGACACTCCTCCTCTCTGTTTATTACCGTACATTAGTTATACTGTTTCCGTAGTGTCGTCACGGCATGAAATGGGAACTAATGAGATTTTGATGTTTTTTTGACTGTGCTTTTATTTTCCTTGGTAAATGTAAAGATGGTGCTCGGGACCTCTGTATAAAACGACGCTATGTGTAATATTTCGTTTCACTTTTACTGTCTTTATACGTGAGATATATTATGACACTGATACGACTATAAAACATTTTGTGAGCGCCGTTTGACTTGTTCTGGGAAAATTCTGGACAAGTAAATAAATATGAAAATATTATTAGGTGTTTTCTTGAACTATAAAACTTAGGGTGAAGCTCAATTAGAACAGAAACTGGTTCTTGTAAGTAGTTAAAATTCACCAAATTCTTAAATAAAAGCAGCATATATTGTATCGGCAAAATATATGCGTAGAATTCGAAAACATCTGATTAAGTTTTGGCCATGTTTAGATTTTGGGCATTTGTATCTTGTTCTATTTACTTGCATATTAATTTAAAAAACACCTCAAGCCTTAAGTATATTTTTATTTCAAGTCAAAAACATCTGAAACTAGGTTGTTTTTTTATGACATAGAGAAGATCAAGGGGCACGCCGGCCACGTCATGATGGCAAGTTGAAATGTGAAATCCATAGAGATTTGTAATCACCAGATAAAACTACAATCTTAGGACTGTAATCCCAAGACTGCAAATGTATACAACCCTGAGAGCAAAGGTAGGATGCCTATATGCTAATCATTCCACTCGTTGTCTTATCCCCACACCGAAACTTAACAACACCAACACTGCTGTGGCAATCAGCATTTAAAATAAATCGTAGTTATTGAATTGAAAAAAACTTAGTCACTTGTATTTTAAAAACCTATCTAATTATTTTAGGTTTGCTTTTAAAAAATGTCACGTTATCATACCTTCTAAATTAAAGATGAAATTTTTCAGAGGCAAAATCTTCAGCTTTAATAAAAAAGCACAAAGCTATAAATCATCTGCAGAAGCATCCACGCGGGATTTGGCTCTATAAATCTTAAAATCAGCTCTCTGAGGTGCCACGAATCAACCGCCAGCCGGCATCAATCGATCCATCCTTTTACTGGAAAACTGGTTACAGACAGACAAAATAATTTGATTTGTTCATTGGTAGAATCTGGAATTGTTTTTGTACTTACTTTCAATAAATTGTTTTATTATTGTAGAAGTCAGACTGAATAATCATCGCTGCCTTAAATCAAGTCTTTTAAAAAACGAGATTAACTTGAAAAGCGTTGAGAACCTAGGGCATCGACTTGAGAATCACAAGCCGTAGACCCAAGGTACTTACTGAGTTCGAACCCCCTGGTCGCCATAGAAGTCCCGGTTTCAAATCCAGGTAGGGTCAGATATTTGTGTGAGAAGCGCGACTATTTGCTCCTGAGTCTCAGAAGTTTTATATGAATTTAAATACAGTCACGAGATTAAATTTAGTACCTACCTACGTTAGGTTCAAAGTCAATCTGACATTTTACAACAATAAGATTGAGTTTCCTTAAAGTTACAAATGACAGACATCTCTAATGACATTCAAGCATATTTTTTCTTGAAATGGGTCCCAAATTAACGTTCGTGACCGTACCTGTGCATTTCTCTTGTATAAGTAAGTTTATCGTTGTATAGTACCCATAGTACAAGCCGAGGGCTCAGTTTGGGACTTAGGCCCGTATTAATAAACTCATCTTGGCTGAGGTGTCCGTCACAAGATACGTCAAAGAAAACGTCAAGCCATAGAAAGCTGTCATTTTTGACGCATCTCGAGACGAGCATTGGAGTTGAGATTAGTTTATTAATATGGCCCTAAGTCAATATGTGTGAGATTTATTTATCCCCTTACCAACGAACTTACATTACCCGATGATTTTACGGTAAATTAAACCATCGTGATGAAACCAACACATTCGAACAGCTGAGTTTGTAAGAAGGAAATTACACAATGATCCTAAAGGGTCGAAATGTATGTGTTGTGTGGATAAGATATTAAGATTAAGTTTCCCTATCTGGTGCAAAAACCGAACTTAAATAGAACAGAAAATAAGAAGACGATTATCTTGCCACACTTCAAAAGAAAGACTTAAATTATTATGCGTAAAACATAAATAAAGCGCCTAAAGTAAAAGTAGATTCAAGACGAGTTATGATAGCTTTTCTATTTTTATTTTTTTCAAATATATTTTATACGGCATTACAGTTGGGACCAATACACCGAGAAACTTACACTAATTACAATAAACACAACTAACAAAAACGAAAAACAAATCGATTAAAAACCGTAAAAAATAGTAATAATATCTATTTAAATATATCTATATAGATAGCTTTTTGGGCACGGAGATCGCATCAACACACACAAAGTACCTGATGGCAAGTGAAATCTGAGACTGATTGATATATTTGAATACTTAAGAATACAATCTCAAGACTGCAAACTTAAGTCTCCAAGTGCGTCGCCAGCCCTGAGGAAGAAATTCCATAATTATATGAGATAAGTTCGCCTATGTACATTATCTATATTGATGCAAATATAAAGTTGCGGCCACACCAATGCTTAAAAAACGGTGTCGGTACGGAATCGCAATGAGAGAGAGAGATCCGATCATACGCGACGTTTCTAACACATACCGTCGTCACCGGATCTCTCTCTCTCTCATTGCGATTCCGTACCGACACCGTTTTTTAAGCATTGGTGTGGCCGCAACTTTCAATGTCTTGTAATTGTTTATGTGCCTTAAAGAGCTTACATACATACATAATTATACTAAGATAAAATTCCCTTAATAATTTCACTGGTCAATCTACCGATTTCCATTTATTTTAATCGGTATTTAGATAAACACAATTTGTGTATACCAACTTAAAAATATGTATGATGTTAAAACATCAACGTTAAAATTCAAAATACTTGACATAGTAATTTCGAAGTACAATTCGAGTTAATATGGTGCAATAGGTAACTCGTTATCAAAATTAGTAGGAAACTAATGAAACAAAGATTTGCACGCTTTTAAGTAGAACAAATACTACGAACTGAATTCCGGTGAAACTTAAATTCAAATTCGAAATAAAGCCTGTATTCACAGCGCGAACAAGTAAAACTTCTCTGGAACTGTTATAAATGCTTATAAAACGCTTTTGGCTGCTATTAGCAGACATATTACACATAAAACTGTCGACACAAGTCATGTCAAATAAGTATTCGTAGAAATAAGGTGCATTCTATTACTGTTAATCATTTATACGCATATCCAAAACTCACTAAGTCGCTTTTAGCTTTTGCTTTATAATATCCCCATTTAAATGTTACTACAGTCTTTGGCATATATACATGGTTACATAATACTAATTGGTTTTCTTTATAAATCGTGATTCGTAACTTATTTGCTGCGATTTCTATGAGAATTAGGGTTTGCAATCCGAATAATCCGAATATTCAATTATCCGAATATCCGCCGAAAATAATATTCAAAATTATCCGAATACTAAACCGCGAATTATCCGAATAAACGGATATTTTGAAAAAACTAATAAAATCATTTATAAGCAGGAAAAATTCAAAAAAATTACAAGAAAACCCACTAATGACGTTTTATGTCCATCTGTATTGCCCAATTTGGGCAATCACACATCACATTAAATCATATATCAATATTTACAGCATATATAAGATTAATGGCGTTTAAAAGAATAAGGCGTTTAAAAGGAAAGGTATGAAAGTGAATGTTAAATAGACGAAAGTGATGGTTGTGGAGAGGGATGAAACTGTTACAGAATGTGAAATAATGATTGGAGATGAAAAAGTGGATCAAGTGGATGAATTTGTGTATTTAGGTTCTTTGTTTACGAGAGATGGGAATTGTGACGCGGATATTGAAAGAAGAGTAAAAGCGGGAAATATGATCAATGGGGCGTTACACTCAATCTTGGCAAACAAGGTCATATCGAGCAAAGCTCGCCTTGCCATTGTTCAGGGAGTATTGACGCCAACATTGATGTATGGTAGTGAATCTTGGGTATGGCAGAAGAAGAACGAAAGTAGGATTAATGCAGTTGAAATGAGAGCTCTAAGAAGTATGTGTGGAGTTAGAATGATAGATAGAGTAAGAAATAGCGAGATTCGAGAACGATGTGGATTGAAAGAAGATGTAGTGACTAAAATCGAAAAGGGTATGCTAAGGTGGTTTGGTCATTTAGAAAGGATGGATGAAAAAAGAGTTACGAAAGAGATATGGCGAGTGAGAATGAGCGGAGATGTCCGTAGGGGACGTCCTAGACGGACCTACAGTGATCAGATTCGCGATGTACTGATTAAGGGCCAAATCAAAAGCACCCGAAACCGCCGTACGTGTATGAAGAGATTGATGAATGTAGCGAGGAAGCGAAAATTGTGTGTTTAGATCGGTGCACCTGGCGTTCCATAATCTCTGCCTACCCTATTGGGAGACAGGCGTGAAGGTATGTATGTATGTATGTATATAAGATTAATTTGTCCTATACTTTTTTTCTTTTCGATGTCAAATAACATTAAAAAGTATGCATCTTAGTGTCTTTATTTAACTTAATTAAAAAAAGTAAACAAATAAAATCAACTTTTAAAAAACGAGTGTAAAACTAGATTTATTTCTAGTTTAATAAAAAATGAATATTATATTAATAGTAAAGTAACACACATAATATGTAAGTAGGGTAAATCGCTAGTAACTGGCCACCTAATACTAATTATTATTATTATGTAATTTATGTAAGTTGGTTTGGTATTCAGGTACTTATTTACTAAAATATAATATAATACCTAATATGGAACATTTGTCTAAACACCTTTTTTATGTTATTTGACATCGAAAAGAAAAAAAGTATAGGACAAATTAATCTTATATACGCTGTAAATATTGATATATGATTTAATGTGATGTGTATGATGTGATTTAAGACATTAATAATGAATATAACGATCTCAGATTATACAAGAATGTTAAAAAACAAAGATTGATTTACAATTGTTATACTTAAAGTTGATTAAGTTGATTTATTATTATGCATGTCAGTTTTTTTGTTACTTGTTGATTTTATGCATTACACACCTTTAAATACGCTAATTTTGTTTTATTTTATAAAATACAAAAATTATCTAAAATTATTCAAATATCCGAATATTCGGATAATGAATATTGAAGTATTCAATTATCCGAATATTAAAAAACTGGGCGGATATTGCAAACCCTAATGAGAATTAACGAAATACTCGAAAAAGTATTTGAATACTTGAAAGAACCATTGACCAAAACCCAATTAAAAGTGTCTCATTTGTGTTCAAATAGGTATGCAGGAGAAAACAAATACAATATAGAGCTGCTGGCTAAAGCAAGTATTGTCTTGTAACTCACTGGCTAAAAGTTAATCAAGTTTAAAATGTAGAATTGAGAAGCTAAAAATTTCCATACAAAAATGCGATAACTTTTCTCTCCCCTTAAAACGTCTCCTCTCCCGTATTTTTTTTAACAATTTTTGAAATGCCGCTTTAATTGCGTAGCTGTTAAAAAAAATCCATACAAATTTTGCTCCAGGATAAAAACGTTATTACATACTCAAAAATCTTTAAATGTCATAATAATTACAACATATATTATTCAAAAATCGTGGAAAGCGGACTTGATTTAGGGACTGAGAAACGTTATTAGTGCAGTCATTGAAGCATTATTGCTCCGAATTTTTTTACTGTGAACCACATTGCATATAATTTTGGAATTAGGTTCTATACCCTTAACTTCAAAAGTAAAAATGATTTGAACTCCGCAACCACCCTGGGGGTGGTTGCCACCACTTCTCGGGGGTGTTTGTTTTTTTCTTCAAAATAACCTCGGATATCGATAGAAGGCCTAATTTTAAGCAAAAAATCATCTGTAAAGTTTTTCGAAAAATCCAATACTTTTCAAGTTATTGGCAATTGAAAATTCGCAATTTTTTCACGTTTTTCATCGGTTTTTTGCAAATATCTCCAAAAACATACGTTTTATCGAAAATTTTATGAAGAACAAAATTGTAGCAGGTAAAAAAATCAACAATTTGGTTTTTTATAAAGTATTCTAAGTGCAATATTAAGCTAGATATTAAAGATCAAAGCCGTTTTTATATTGTCTGAAATTTAATCGATGTGGTCAATGCCATCTAGCGGCGAGCAGATGCATTTTATGCATTCTAATAAAAAAGGGTTTTGTAGTGCTTGAAATAAGCTTTAAAATGAGCACTATTAAAAGTCTTTTGCACGTAAAATAAGTGAGCTGTATTGCAAATAAGAGGAGCATCTTATGTTTATCCTTTAAAATCAATGGGTTTCATAAGTGCCATTTCCACCAAAATTAAAATTAATCGTATTCCGCCTAGAATTAACTTTATTATGAAGAGTTTGATAGATTGTATCAGTTTGGCTGCTTCAGGACACATATTTTTCAAAAAAGTCACGATTAAAAAAAATCCAAAAATTTCAAATTCTTAAAACACCCACCTTTTTTTCATAATATCTCAAAAATGACGACAGATACGTATAAAAGTGTAGGGATAAAAAATTTAGGTATTTTTCTGACATAAAATTTGGTCTTTTTGTTTTTTCTGTCAAACAAAAAATTACGGAGATATGATTGTTTAAAGAGCGCGTGGCAGCGCAATCACAGCCTCTCTTAAGCCCTTTAACCCTTCACCGTTTTAGAATTAATTTTACAATGTTTTTTTATAAATTGTGATAGCATGAAAATTGAAGGAGTTATGGTCCAAAAACTTATGTTACTAACTTATATACGTAAAATGGTAGCAGTAATCATATAATATTTACTGTTTTAATTTAGGGGTAGTTTTAAGGGAAGAAAAGCTTAAGAATATGATAATCATTTTCGAGAGTGTGGAATAATATTTAAATCCTTTTCATTTTATGAACAAAAAAAAAAAAAACAATTTTTTATCAAGGGGTACTTTTCAAGGGTTGAAAGGGGGTTAAAAATTTGATAATTATGATAGAGAATATAAAATATTACTTACTCTATACTTACATCTTTTTATGTCATACCAAAGTACTTTTTTGTGATTTTTTCAATTTAGGGGTTGTTTGCAAGGGTTGTAAGATTTTCAAGGGGTTGAAAATGATTTTAATATGAGTTAATTGTGTTAGAAAACACTTTACAATTTCACCACTTACTATTAGACATGTTTTCTAGCGATAAAATGGCTCAATGTAAATTTTTCCATTAAGGGGTTGTTTACACCCCTTAAAAATAATAGGCGGAGTTCAGATCATTTTCACTTTTGAAGTTAAGGGTAAGATGAGCCTAATTCCAAAATTTCATGCAAATCGGTTCACAGTAAAAAAAATCGGAGGTAAGACCGTATTTTTCGCTTCAATGACTGCACTATATCGCCCAGAGCACAAATTTGCATGGTTTTTTTTTGACAGCTACACAATTTAAGCGGCATTTCACAATCCTCTTTATCGACGTAAGCAGGTTGTATTTTTTCAGATTGAATTTTCTTTTGCCGAAATGTTTAACACAGATTGCTGCGTCGACTGTCTGCAAGCATCGTGGCCCAAGAAACAATATTGTGCTGTTTACAGACCACGGCTTATTTCGTGTGCTCACACAATACTCGCGTTCAGTGCCAGACACTAATAATGCCACCATTATTTGTGTCACTTTTACCCAAATCCAAATAACTTGAAAAATATTTATCCCTGCCTTTGTATGTGATAAGCCACTCCTAATATTTAGCGGTTTCAATTTCAAATAAGTAACGTGTTTTATTATAATTAAAAACTTAAAAAAGTCAATTTCTGAAACGAAGAAGTGAATCTTTAATGAATATTTAAATCACACTATTAGATACGACGATGCACACTGAATGATAAAAAAATGATAAAAGCGATGTCTAATGTTCGTGATTAAATAACTAAATAGTTTATTCCGTCTGAAATGTATTTCGACTCGTTCCTATTATTTTATTCACCTATCAAAACCAGCTATCGGGAGGACTTTAAGGTCAAGTTTTTAGGCAAAACCTTATCAATAAACGGTAGATTATGATGCTTTTTGCGTTGGAAATATCATCTAATCTGGTTATAGCCAAGTAAGTGTCCCACTGCTGGGCAAAGGCTCTCATTTCTCTAAACCAGTAGTTCAAGCAAATCCTCCATTCATTTGGTCTCTCAGCTGCCGTTACTTGTGTCAGTTGGTTCGGTTAGATGCGGATGAACGATTACTATGATGAAATAAAAAAGCGGCGAAGTGCGTGTCGGATTTGCATGAGAAGGGTTCTATACCGCTGTACAATATTAACTAAGATGGAGTAAAAAACGAGTAACAGTTTTTGTGTTAGGACCCTATTCAATTATTTTCTATAAATATTTCAAATATCTTCCGATTACGCTCAAGCGATACAGCAACCGTTATGTTCGAGCAAAAAATGACTTTTTAAATAAAAAATATTTTATATTTTATTGTTGTAGCGGAAATTAAATATAAACTCTGTATAAAAATTAACGGTCTATAAATTACGGTTTATGAAATACAGTCCACTAGCAGGCAGGCGGACAGACAGTCAGCGGACGCTTAGTAATAGGATACCGTTAGCATCCTTTCTATATGGAACCATAAAAACCACTTACACTACAATACAATACAAAACATTTTATTGAAACACCACATACACCAAGTAACGGATATACAGGAATAAAATAAAAGATTACATAGTGAGTCAGCAGGCGGTCTTGTTGCTAAATAGCGATCTATTCCAGAGAACCTTACAAACAAGAGATGGTTATAAATAATCAATTTAAATAGACAGGCGGTGCAAACTGAATGAAACAATAAAAAAAAACATGTAAATGTCCTTTAAATAAATTCATATACGTACATGTACAATCGTAATTATTTAAACTTACGTGAGACATGAACCAGCCGTTTATCATTTTTACTAAGTTTATTAAAATAAATACATTCATTAAATCACGCCTGTTTCCCAGAGGAGTAGGCGGAGACCACTACTTTCCACCTAATATACCTGTAATAGGTAGACAGTTGATTTTTTTTGTGAGAGTGTTTCTACCTCTATTGCAGCTATAACAACAAATAATATAAAAACAATTAAAGGGAAATGAATACAATAATGTTACGGAACGCTTTATGTATGATTCCGACTCGCACTTGGCCGGTTATTATAGATAAACACTATTTTTGCCTATTTATGCTAATAGTTTATTCGTCTAATAATTTTACTGCTACGGTTTATCCAAAAACTCATAATTAGGAAAGTTAAGCACTAAAAATAGTGTACAAATCTTATTCTGTAGCCGGATTGTTTTACATTTCAAATTAGAAAATTGATATCAGACAATTTCGTTGGGCCGAAATTAATTCCCAATAAAACCTTTGCAACTCGTATTAAAACTTTAACATCTGTTGTATTTTACTTTTCAATTTAGTAATTACTTTGTTTGAAATTTTGATTACTTTTAGAGGCCTGTTCAAGAAAATAATCGTCATATTATTAGAAAAGAGCCAAGATGCAGCATTGTGTGAGTATAGATTAATAATTAAAATGTGCATTTATAAAAGTTTTGCAATAATTTTATTAAAAAATACGTTGAACTCAACCAGAATCTGATAAAATCTTTCCAGTACGTTTGTATTTTAATGAATGTAGCAAAATATTTCAAATTATTTAGTTCTTCCAAGTAATTGGGTCAGTTTCAAAAGATAAGGTACAACAAACAAACAAACAAACATACCTTATATGAAATACTCCACTGGCGCAACGGTCCAAAGTGTGTCTTGCTCTTCGGTACGATGCCTCATGCCTCTAGTCTCAGTCCTGTGCAAACAAAAACAATTTCCCTGCACCGAGTCTTTTATATATACTAGCTTTATCTGCGGCCTAATTCGCCATCCTTTTGATCCGTTTTCTTTTGAGCTTAAAGGTAGCCTATAAGTAGATAATATTTTATGTTAATCCACTGCTGTGTCGCTCGACTTTTACTTCCATCTTGTCCACACGAGGTTGTCAAAGTCAAAGTCAAAGTTTTGTATTCTTCAATGTCAAACAGCATTACCACCGGTCCGAAAAATAAAACCTTTGCCCCGGGAAGAACCGACGTAAGAAACTCGGCATTATTGCTTAAATTTTTTACGTTTCTATTAAATTAAAAATCTAATAATATTAGTTCACTTAATACAATTTTCCACAAGTCTACTAGTATAATGTAGAGTACCTAAACCAGTGTGATTCCTAGGCCACTAATAAGTCAAATCGTGTGAAGTCGCTTGCAATTTATTAGTTTAGTAAGTTTCGAGAAACGGCTCTCAGATGACTTTGTGTGCTCTTTTGCCTTAGACTGTGTTTCAATATATAAACTCAAAAGATACTATCGTCCGAAAGACTGTTAGTCTGTGCTGGGGTGTTATTCTATCAAAAACCACGGACGGTAGGACGAACGAGCGAAATTGCAACGGCGAGTTTAAGTAGTTCCGTCAGACCGAACAAAACACATTTTAGCGCGTGCATTTTCAATTAAGCAGCCTTATACGTTCGATCCATCGGCAGAAACCATGCTGCTAAATTGAAAATGCACGCGCTAAAATATGTTTTGTTCGCACTGACGGGACTACATAAACTCGCCGCTTGGACATTCACTCGTTCGTCCGTCCGACCGTCGTTGTTGAGAGAATCACTACCCTGCCCTTTAGATTTTGCTATGGTATGGTTACCATAAAATTGTAAATGATATAAATGTTACGTATCAATAAACACACAAAAATATAAGAAGACATTTATTTTGTACTTCGTAGAATTCATATTATTTATTTATTGGACTAGCTAGAGAAAATAACACGCCTCACACGTTAAACATTTCATTACTATACAAGAGCAGTAATTATAACAGCTAATTTACTTATTACTTAAGTTATACACTAACTGGTATCATTTCAAGAGTCTTTTAAAACATAACAAAATAGACTAAATTCACAGCCGCAATTTTAAAACCACTTATTTGCAACTAGTTCACTTGTAAGGGTCAAATTCTAACATGCATTCAAACAATACTTTCTTAGATCTATCGTTAGTTTTAGAAGGTGCATTTTTATGCAGTGCATTGACAACTAATTGTAATTAACATTAAAATCTATATATTTCAGGGGTTCTATTTTACTCGGTAATACCAGATTGCTTCTGACATGATTGTTATCTTATTGATTTTAGCTTGACCGTTATTACTGTCAAGTAAGTAAGAGCTATCGTAACGTTGACAATACGATAACACGTCAAAAGCAATATGGATTAACCGAGTGGAATAAAGCCGCAGGTCCGTCGTTGGTCGGAGTCTTCACTCACGTCAAGGAACTTTTTTATGACAGTGCAAAAATAAATAAATACATTGCAAAACATTGCAAACTAAGGTTCCTTCCAAAACGGTTAAAGCTGAGCCAAAACACGAGCTGCCGGTAAATTCACAAATGTGCTAGTTACTCCACCGGCAAGAAAGCTCTTAGGTAAAACAATTTTGGTTCAGGAAATGTGAATTAACCATCTGTAATCTAACAAAGGGAAATCGTTAAACTACCCTCGTTCTCCAAACAGCATAGTGGGTAGAAAGGTTAAAGATTAGGTCCAGTAAGTCTCAACGCAAAAAAAAACATCCCAAATTAAATAACAGAAGGCCAAATCATATTTCCTGAACTGTACACATAATACGTAAAACATATTCTATGAAAGCTGTATTTGTTCAATTTCTTTCTTTTTCTGCTGTTTCTGCTGCGCCATCATGAGTAACATGTCAGGTATCCATGTGATCAAAAGGAGCACCAACAATAGATTCTGAGCCGTAATACTAGCAGCGAAGCTGCCAGTGTAATCTCTGATCCACCCGAGTAAGTATCCAACCGGTGGAACGATGATGCCCATCGTGAGCATGCCGAGACCGACGGCAGCTGGCACCTGTTCCATCCTCACTTGTTGCGATATAGCAATGTTTCTTGCGACGATCACCATACTTCTACCGAATCCATAAGTGCCTGATAATATCAGCAGAGCCATGTGATTTGTCTGATACGCCATTACTGTAAAAACAATAAGTCTATTTAGTTGCGCTGGCATAGTGGGTAGTAACCCTGTCTACAAAGCTAGTGGTCCTGGGTTCGAATCCCGGTAAGGGCAGATATTTGTGTGATGAGCTCGAATATTTGTTCCTGAGTCATGGATGTTTTCTATGTATTTAAGTATATATTTCTCTATGTAAGTATTAATATCGTTGTCTAGTACCCATAATAGGTACAATCCTAGCGGGATTTGTGTCGTAGTGGACTAGGTCAACTTGTGTGAGATTGTCCCCTGTTAATAATACTTACTCTGTCTGACAACAATGAGCCATACACTAGTCATAATAAGCATCCATCTAGCCTTTATTCTGTATTTATCTTGGAAAATTGGAAGGATCAACCTGCCAGCAATATCAGATAAAGCTACTGCAGACATACAATTTGCTGTGGCTTGCTTATCCATGAATGCCACTTGCTAAAAGAAAAAAAAACAAGTCCATTATTAGGTAGATGAAGAGATGCGTAGTTTTTATGTTAATCTTTGTCTAATGATCATTGAAATTTAACAGTTATTGTCATATTTTGTCCTGTTATCTTTACAAAATGATCTGGGCCTCTTTTTAACGATGATAATGATAAAAACAAAAACTAACCCTCTCATTCATAAACGCACAATAGCTAAAGTGTGCTTGAAATATGCTATATCCTTATCTGTCATTGTGACATTTCCATTTGACAAAAAGGGACCACGAATACTTCAACTAAAATAATACATACGTTTATGAATAATTATGGAGGTTAAAGTCTGTCGAACAAATATTTAGTTACCTGTAGGAACAACGGAAACAGCATGCTGAAATTTTGTATCGACGTCACGGCCATGGCGGTTCCAATGATGATATTCAAAAAACGAGGACTCGATAAGAGCGAGATGTCGAATAAATCGTATATCTTCTTGAGCATACCTTTTTTCGGGCCCACATCGGCGCCTTTGATATTATTTTCTGGAAAAAAACAAAAAAGAACGATATATTTTTTTATCTGCGTGGACAAAAGAAATGTAATTTTTACAAATAACTCCGCAAACTACTTGAGATACTAAAACTCTTGACAAAACAAGATAAAGTTGTTTTTTATAAAAGATAAGTATTATTTTTCCATTATCAATGTTCAATGTCCTCCTGCTTGTCCAACCTACTAACATTAATATACGCAATATCGAACTAATCACCAACTCGAAGATCATAATAATACACCTTGACTGTTTCCAAATGAACCTCGTTAATTGACTTGTGATTAGGTTTATTTGATAACCTTACGCTACCGACCTTTATATTTTTGTTTCTTATATTAATATAATTACTACTATTTACTTTTTATACTCGTATTAGCATCGGTGCTGCTCAGAATATTAGCATAAACATTAATTTGGCTTCAGTTGATGTTGTAGCGGAAACCGTTCTAGGTAATATTACAACTTTAAGATGACATTTATTTATTTCTACCATCTTTAAGCTTTAAAGGAAGGTTTTTGAAAGGTCGGGTCTTAAAATAGTTACAAAAATAAATTGTGGTGTAATAGGGAAATATGAGTTTCTTAACTTACATACATACATACATTAAATCACGCCTGTTTCCCAGAGGGGTAGGCAGAGACCACTTCTTTCCACTTGCTACGATCTTGACAAATTTCTTTCGCTTCTTCCACATTCATACATCGAGTCATGCACGCACGTCGGTTTCGGGTACTTAAGATTCGGCCCTTTTCCAGTATTTCACCGATTTGACTCGAAAAAGTACGCCTAGGGCGGCCCCTTCCGACCCGTCCACTCACTATCGATGTGTATATCTCTTTCGTCAATCTTCTTTCATCCATCCTTTCCAAATGACCGAACCATCGAAGCATGCCCTTTTCAATCTACTAATCTAATCTAATTTTTATTTTTCTTTTTAATCTTTTCTTAACTTATACCTAGTAATTGCTGCCTGAAATAATAGGCGGAACTTTTTCTTTAAGTAGGTATACAAGGTGTCCCAGGAAATAGAGTCAAGCGAAATTCCTAGACCTGAAGAACCCTAAGGGGCACCCGAATCACATCCATATATTATGTTCCGCGATTTTTACTAATTTCGGAGATATTGAGCATTATAACCTGAATTTTTGTAATTTTCCCTTATGTCGTTGTCACGAAAAATCCTTAATTTAATGTTTTATTTCTGAAAATTTTCAGTGGTATCTTAAATTATTAGAATAATTACGTATTAGAAAAGTTTTCAAACAATTTTGCTCGTTTTTTTATAATCATCTTTTTTGAGTAAAGTCGACCTTCGCTTGGCACTATTTCCTGGGAAACCTTGTTTAATAAGGTGAAGTATCAGAGCATTACCCTGTAATTCATTCTGTGTTAACTCATTATGGCTACTGAATTTCTGGGATGTCGATTCGTTTTTTTTGCCTTTGCCGTTGAGATTAGGTTCAGTAGAGCGCCGTAAGCCATTGTAAATCTCATCTTTTGTCACAGAATCTTTATTTAATATAATATCTTTATGTTTATCTTGCAATAAATGAAACTTTTCATTAACTATTACGTCTTCCTCTACCTTCTTTAAATGCCATTCAATTGGCTGTATCAAAAGCGTTCCACCAATCTGAAACACACGAAGCATATTAAGTCTTTTGCTACATAAACATAAAACTTAAAAACATCTATAAAGATTTTTACCCCGTGTAAACTCAGTCCGGAGAGCAGCAAACACGCGCCTCGGAACCCGTAATTTTCCAAGAGGTATCGCACTAAATGCGGCATGAAAGTCTGTCCCACACCTGTGCCCACGTTGGCCAGGCCCACTGCCCGGCTCTTCTTCACTTCAAAGTAGCTGTTTATCGCTACAAACGACGAGTTCTGGATAAACCCCAAACCCATACCTGAAATAAACTAACCTGGTAATATTAGTGTGTTTGTCCTAAGTAACTTGAGCAATCAATCGTTTCATTTGATAGCACTGTAATATTTTTTTATCTTACCTAATAATATGCCGTATGTAAGAATGAGATGATAAATATTGGTAGAAAATCCGCTAAAAAAGATTCCTGAGGTGCATAAACAGGCTCCTGCGACCGCCACCGCTCTGGGCGACGTTAGTTTGAGTGTGGCCCCTGCCACCGGACCTCCCAAGTTTGTGAAAAACAACATGGTGCTCATTACTATAGCAGCTCCGGATGTCTGATGCCCCATGGCGATTAAATGATCTCCATATAATAAACTAAACAATGAGAGTAGCGATTGATTAAAAATCTGAAAAACAATTAAATGAGGTTAGTATTACGTTTCATAAATATTTGAATCGGAGTTTAGTTAGGACATTTAGTACATACGGATAAAGATAAAGAGATAGTTGGGGATGGCCTATGCCCAGCAGTGGACGAGTAGGTATTGGCTGACATGATGAAGATGAGTACATTTATGAAAAAGTTGTTACAAGTAATAATTACAGCTTTCATCCTTAGTTTTGCTGCATTATATTTTTTCTCCATTGTATAGAATATATACATATAGCCCGAAACCTACGTGCGTGCATGACTCGATGTATGAATGTGGAAGAAGCGAAAGAAATTTGTCAAGATCGTAGCAAGTGGAAAGAAGTGGCCTCTGCCTACCCCTCTGGGAAACATGCGTGATTTAATGAATGTATGTATGTAGGTATAGCTCGAATAACTGAAGTTTGTTGACTAAATAGTGACCGAACAAACCCTTGGGGAAACTGCGCTTCAATTTAGGTTATTCCAATATCAACTGACGTTTATGAAGTAGAATAAGTAAACACGTGGAAAATTTTGCCAGTTCATTAAATAATAATAGAGAATCAAATAACGAATCATCGTCAATACTATACAATTTTCATTTATAAGTATGTTTTAAAGTTATCTCGTCGTAGGTATTAATTTGCCTGCGTAATATCGACCATGAAATTTTATAATATATTTTTGCTACACAATAAACAAGTATGGATAACATAGTTGTAGATAAAATACTGTTTACAACAATATTAATATCAGATGTCAAGTTTTGGTGTCAATGGACCACACAGAATGTAAATTGATAATACCAGAATGGGTTGGAAACAAATAGATATTCTCAAAACAAAAGAAACATTTTTGAAAAAATAATTTAGCATGCTCTCTTGTTAAATTTCAAAGTAAGAGCATGCTGTACGAATACAAAATCTTCAAATTTTGAACCAAATGCACTGTGGAAACAATTGTTATTGTATTACCGAAATCAACCATCGATCAGAAGAACTTTTACAAGCAGCGCACTACTTTGTACTCCGATATCAGCTGATAAGGAGATACTAAGCTCTATTAGGCATATTCTAATGTAAACATAACGGCCTTCGGCGTGGTCACAATACGTTGATAACCTGATAAAAATATATATCCTGCTCACAAACAAGTCAAGAAAATAAACGAATTGCGTTAAATTATCAGTATCACAATGGCTTGTGACTACAACAATATCTGTAGGGTTATCGAACAAATAACGGGGACGGAGACAAGTGTATTACAAATATATTACTAAGTAATCAATTGACAATCTGTTCTGTTGTCTAATCCACAGCATATTAAGTATATTACGAAGATTGGGTATTATTATCTGGGTATGCACTGCGAAAGTACATACTCGTACCTACTTCTTGTGAAATGCCATCTTTTAGAATAATATTATCATTGTTTATATGTCTAGATGACCAGTTGCTAAGAGAAGGCCTATATCTTGTTACGCGTGATTATCTTGGGTTTTTTCCCATTATTCTTCATTGATAATTATATAATAATTTAGGTAACTAAGTAATTGAAATAAATGACATTTCTAATTACTTTTATTGTAAGTCGGTATAATTATATGCTTACATTTTATCACATGAAAAAACGCAATGTTTGTATTTGAATGACTATTTTATTAATCATTATAACAGCTGAAGTATTTAAAATTACGATTAAGGATTTATAAAAAAGACGAATTTTGAGCTGATTACATTTTTCTTATCATGCAGTTCGTTTTATTTTTATTGAAAGTTCACTAGACAATGATTCAAGTCTATTGGAAATAGAGGCTTGAATAAATAAACCATAATAAAACATAATACGACTAGTGGATTTACTTTAGTTATGAAAGAAACAGAATACATATTACCGATACAAAGCGTCAAGGCACGGAGTCAAAAATACTAAAACTATGGAGCAGACACAGAAAATTAATGTCCCAGAATTATTTCAAAATTGGTCAAAATAAAAAACATACGTATATTATTTATTTCAGTAGTCTATATAGCACAGTACAAAAACTAAGAAGAAATGGTCAACTTTATACCACCTACCTACCAGCCACTTGATCAAACAGAGAATAGTTCAGGTAGGTGCAAGCAAAAGCCATCAATTATTGTTTATTGGTAATTGTTAATTATTGTATTTTTTAATTAGTTTCATTTATTTAGACGATGAAATTGAGAGCACCAAAACATAACCTTGTAGCTTATGAAAAAATAAGAATTCCAAAAGTGCATATGTAGGTACCTACCAATATTAGGTACGTTTATAGATTTATCCGCTATGTGAACAGTCAAAACCACTAATATCTATACATATAATGGTCAAAAAACAACAAAGTATGTACTTAAATGAGAACAATTACGAATGTAATTGTAAACAAAACAATAACATGTGCTCAAATGTATCAATGTCATCTGTTGTTATATTATGAGTAGCTAGCTGATCTAGTAACATCATAGGACTAGGTATCCTAGCTGTTAGTAAACATACTTTGGTTGATAGCACAGCTTCGAGGAATGTTAAATAAACCTACGTAAATATTAGCAGTATTTACTCGCTAGAATTAGTAGCAAAACATATTTTTTTATATTCATCCAAATATAATTGGCTACAAGTGTCAATAAATGTATGACGGAACTTTTGTATGACATTATCTTCAGAAATATTTGTAGTAGGTATTTAAGTAATTATATTATTTTTTAATCACTTTTTTTACGCTAACTACACGGGCCCGCAAAACTAAGTATCACACTTTCAATGAAAATTTCATTTAAAGTGTGATACTTAGTTTTACGGGCCATTGTAACTACACTAGGAGTAGGAGTAGGAGTTAAGTACAGTAGGTACAGGAGGAGTTGAGTTCAGCTAAATAGTTATAGGAAAATGTCGCGTAAATTAATTAACTCCTACTCCGAGACTTGAGAACGCTATAATTAATTCAAAAATAAAATAACAAAATAAAATATCTTGCTGGTAGAAAGTCTTAAATAGGTACAATAATAAATGAATAAATAATAACACTTCTTCTTTGTCATGCCACACTAATTTCGCCGACTTAAAGCATACTAAAGGTATAAAACTCGACTTGATTTGTTTACTTGAAAGGAGACTACTCCCAGACCTAGGTTTCTTGATATTATATTCTACTGTATTACACATTTAATAACTTACATTAGTTATGGCAGTGCCGAGGAGCACCATCCAGCCCCAGCCTCCATCTGGTGGAATGTACTTCACCCTCTTCTCGATACGCTGTGATGGCACTAATGCTTTGTTTTCTACAGACATTTTTTTTTCGAATTGGTCACTTTATGTATTTCAGATATGTCATTTGCCCCAAGTTTGGTGTTTGAACACGTGTTGAGCAGAATCTGAAAAAAATAACATATTGAGTATAAGGGGGCAACGAATATTCTCGGTGCTTGCTTATTTTGAACCTCCGACATAAAAGGGGTGTTTTAAGTTTCACGTATCCATGTCTATGTGTATCTGTGTGTTTGTGTATCTGTTTGTCGATCTGTGATATTACAGTTCCCAAATGGGTACACCAATTAGGTAAAAAAATCGAAGGTTTTTTTTTTTAATAGCTGCTTATAATAACTACATCATATTGTGGACATGGGACTTGATTTAGGGAGTGAGAAACATTATCACGTTTTTTTTTGGACTGCCACGCGATTTTATCGGCGCTTTACAATCCTCTTAAAAGATACGGTCTCGAGCGTTAATTTGGGACCCATTTCAAGAAAAATATCCTTGAAGTCGTCAATGTCATTAGAGATGTCAAGTCATTTGTAACTTCAAGGAAACTCAACCGTATTGTTGTAGAATGTCAGATTGACTTTGAACCTAAGGTGGGTACCAAATTTAATCTCGTGACTGTACCATCCTTGAAAGAAGAGGTTGCCATTATATCGGGGCTTTTTATCCATGAAATTGTTATACTCGTAGGCAGAAAATAACGACGTAACTTTATAGACGGGTGTGACTGATAAGTATGGTAATTTTACGCCAGTGAGATCAAAAGTGACTGCGCTATCTAAAAGTCAATACAATCTCGGGCACATATTGAACATTGAACTCATTGTAAATAGCCTATCTAGTAACATATCAGGTGTCACAGGTTAGTAGGTACAATTACGCATGCCCTGCCCTTATCTTATCTTATCTTGTTCAGATGGGCCCTTTCGAATATTTTTCGACTTTGTACATTTTGTGGAATGACCTTACACACTTTATTCGAATATCCTGATTTCCTTATGACATTATTTTCCCGCTAAAATATCAGGGCCTCCACTCTTCTGGGGAAAACCCACATTGCCGTTTTATCGTATTGTTTTTAACTTGACCGCCATTACTGTCAAGTAAATAAGAGCTATCACAACCTTGATAATACTTAAGTTAAAAACATTAATGATGATTATTCAGTAAGTAGGTCACACTGGCACTTTAACTCTTGACAAAATCTACCAGCGCTTCCCAAGAGGACAACATGGCTGAGAAAAGCCCCGCGAGAAATCCAACAGTCAGCCGTTACTTAAACATATTACTTATCAATAAATTAAATAAATATTAGGGGACAATGTCACATTAATTGTCCCAAACTAAGCTCTAGGCTTTCACTATATATACTAGAAAACCATATAAATACTTAAATACGGAATATATACTTAAATACATAGAAAACATCCATGACCTAGGAACAAATATTCGCCCTTACCGGGATTTGAACGTAGGACCGCCAGCTTATTACAATTATTATAATATCAACTTTCTTGTCTTTTTAAATCTGTTGTTACACCCACTCTGTACTTTTCATTCTATTCTTTTTCACCGCTTTTACATAAACATCTTTTGTCTTTTTCTGTCCTCTCTTGTTAATTTTATCCGCTTAATAAATGTAATGTGTCAACGTTTTTTACTGTTTACAAACAACCTACCCTTGAGGAAGTCCCACTTTTACAATGATAATACCTTATCATGCGCTCAGCAGGTAAATTCGTTACAAAATCTCATTGGCGCATGGTAACCGCTGGCTTCGAAATCAGTATCATGCTTTCACAAGCCGACCCTAAGCCACTGGCCACCTCAGTAAGCTTTGGTGACTTTTTGAACGCATGGTAACTAGTTAATAACTTTTATTTTAACTACCTCTATAAGTGTAAAATAAGTCGTACACTTACTTACAAAAGTTTAACTTTTTTTAATTCACAACTGAGACTACTATACCTGTTAAAACCATATTGCTGTTAACATGTTATCGTATTGCTTTTACCCCGGCGCCATTACAGTCAAGTAAATAAGAGCTATTATAACGTTGACAAGACGATAGCATGTCAACAGCAGTATGGTGGTTTTCGTAAGTAGAATAGTGCCCCTGTTACTTTGTTCGTTTGATACATTAACGTTTCGACAATTTCGCACGATAACATGGCAACACCAAAAATGTTTTTACGTCACAGCTTTGATAACCAGTGTTTAACAATTGGAAAAAACATACAAGTGACCCCTCGGTCAAAGACCGGCCACATCAGTAATATTCTTGTTTTTTTACTCAAACTTCTTATCAAGCGCTACTAAACTCTGACATCATCTATTTACAACTGGCAAGTATTTCATTTGATGATATTATTTCATAATCTAAACTCGTAAACATGATAACTTCATACTGCGTGGGAAATTTGACAGTTGCATCCTGGTAATTAACCCCCAACCAAAAAAGAGGGGTGTAATGTATGTGTGTTTGTGTATCTGTGTGTCTGTCGGTGGCACCGTAGCTTAGCCGTTTAAGAGACATCAGCTGTGAAGGTAAGAGGCCGTGGAATGCAATAAATGTTTTGAATATTGAGTATTATAATATTGGGGGTTTTTATCTATTTCATATTTATTACTGAAACACAATTCCCGAGCAATTAGATCTCACTAATAATTGTATATGTGAAAGTTTATGTGTATGTTAGTTTTGAACTCCTTCACGCTGCAATGGCTGGTGGAATTTAGATGAAATTTGGATGAAAAAAAGACTACATTTATCCCGCAAATTTAAACAAATCTCGAGGTAATAACGGTAATCTAAATTCATCTTAACATGGGGTGGCCGAATAAGTAATTCTATGCGGACGAAGTCGCGGGCAGGAGGTATAAAATTAATATTCAAGTGCCCGAACACACTGTTGTTTTCCGTTCAACAGGAAATTTACTTTCCTGAGTGGCTTATATTAAATTGTCTATGAATTGAGGGCGTGGCGATGATGTAGCTTACTCTATTTTAGTTCATTCGACTTAGAGCCAATGTATAGGCTAATAATATATTTTTTAAATAAATCATATATTCGTCAGTTTTTTTTTTTTTTTTTGGCCTCCGCTGTCCGTCCATCCGTCTGTGCTGTTCTTTGAAATCATAATACACACCCAGGGGTTTTTTAATTGAATGCATTAAAAGAGAAGGAGGTCAGGTAGTTTTAATCTTCTCTTTTAATCTAGCGACCTGCCCTCGCTTTGCTTTGGTTTATGCGAGTTTTCTGTAGCACCTGTACATAAACCAGAATGTATTATACATATAAACCTTCTTTCTGGGTAATTCTATCTATTGATTAAAACTGCATTTAATATCCGTTGCGTAATGTTTGAAAGAATTAGGCGTTCTAAATTTGTATGTATGTATGTATGTGTATGTAGAAGAAACGTTCTACATTGAGTTTTTTGTTTTTGTTCCGTCGTTAAACCATCGAGAAGGTAATGTTAACGTATGGTCATCATCAAGTCATGTGTATGGATGGATATTTGTATCATCATCATCATCATCATTTATCAGCACCCCATGTCTGTATTTAGTACAAAAATTTGATAGCATGTTGAGATTGACCATCGAGTAGGAAAGGTGAAGTTAACGTAAAATAATGCATGATAACGTGAGTCCGGTTTACGGGTTCATGCTACGGATAGGTTCAGAGCACGTTTTCGAATGGTAAAGATTAGAAAACGTGACGTATGATTTAAATGCCCGTGCTATAAATACAAGCGTAATTTTTTTGGGATTATATGTAATAACAAAGACAAACGGCTAAATGTATAATAATGTTCCACTGGTTTTCATACTTTATTTGATTACCCTAATTTTTATCATAATCTACATGAAGGTTGATCCAGATAGTGAAATGATAAAATAAATCCTGTTCGCTCACCTTGACCATCACAGGCTATTCACATGCAATAATGAAATCCTATTCACACTAGTGTTATAATAAGCCAGCGTTGTTTGGTTTCGACCTAACTATTATGTTCAATGTCATGTGAATCCCCCGGTTTTCGCTAATGCCTGCCTCTTAAATACCTCGTCATAGTCATAATCGCGTAAAAAGATAATAATACGGCTTCTTTAACTTGTAAGTCACAAAAGTAAAATGACTAATGTCACGAAAATGCGCTACTGTTGCGTTTTGTGAAATATTTGTTTAAAAATTAGTGCTATTAATATTGATACAGATGTAGTGAATAATCCTTTCCCATCGTTTTTGGTCGGATAACTTCGTATTTATCTTGCTTTCTCAGTTGCTTTATTGATGAGTACTGAAGCTAATTGAGAAAGCTAGATAAATACGAACATATCCGACATAAAACGATGGGAAAGGATTATTCACTATATCTGTACAGTGCCGATACATCATTCAATATAATTTACCTATCTTGTATTGTATTTCACTTAGTGATAACAGCGTGTGCTAAGCGTGTGAAAAAAAACCTACTTCTTCAACATAATATCTAACTTTCGTATATAATGAATAAAGTAATTACTTCTTTCTCTTTATAATTATTAAAAAAGGTTTCTTGTTTGCAAGAATGTCAAAATTAAAGTGTCTACATAATTTCGTTAATACCAACTTTGTACTAGCAGTATAATAAAATTGTCAAAATTATAAATACATAACTTTTTTGAGCTTACTGTGGGGCTAGGTCAATTTGTATAATGTCCCTGATATTTATTTTAAACCAAATACAAACTTTAAAACTTTTCAAAGTGAAAATCCGGGATTGCAAGTTATATCCATACTAAGCTTACGCACCGAAATCCCGTGAAATTGCACTACCTATTCCGATCACTGCTAATGAAACACCCCCTAAAGTGGTTAACTGTGGCGACGTGTATCTGTATGCTTATTTCCTTAACTGAACATTATCCTACCTAACTGTTGTTCACAGCAGTTGGTATCACTTACTTCTGAGAATAAAAGTCAAACAAGGTCACTCTCCTCTTGGATGGTTTGCAGTGGCTGCTGTACTCTTCATAGATTACATAGTTTTGACGTTAAATGCATAACTTTTAGGTCCCGGGAGCCTAATTAAGATGCATAACGCCAAGTTAGCGATTCCCGAAAATCAATTGACTGACTGCGTTAACAGCGTTTGCTTCTTAGCTTTCTTATCTCTGACAAGTTTATTTCTAATCAGGAAAAAACAAAAGTTCATGATTTTTTTAACACTGTGATCCTAGATAAGATGCATTGCAAAATATTTGAGTGATTAGCCCGAGTATTTGTTCCTGTCTTGTATGTTTTATATGTAGTTAAGTATGCATTTCTTTACATAGGTATGTTGATCGTCACACACCCTGTTTGAGACTAGAAGATTTTTTGTAAGATTGTCCGCTAATATTAATTATTTACATAATCAAATATAAAAAGCGAACTCAATTGAAGTTGAGTTTTAGGCAAAGCAGATTATTAGCGTAAATGAATTCAGTAATCATACAGGAAAGTCAATAAGTATATTACATGACGTAACTACCTAATAAAAGGAAAACTTCCAGTTTTTTACGTGATTTTATCATGCGTTCATGTAAATGGGTTGTGTTTTTGTACTACTGTTTTTTTCTTTTTATAAATGCATGCAATGAAATAAATTGTAGAATCTATAGGTACAATGAAAATAATAGGGCAGTTTCGACAAAGTTTAAAGTCAAAGGACGAACACCGTAACGGGCTTAACGAGTGCAAGACCTAAAAGCGAATGCACCTTACTACCACAAACAACTTTTGACCACCAATATAGTATGAAGTCAATTCTAACACCTAAATATCATCGTAAAACACCCTTTAACTTTAAAACATTACAAAAAATTAATAAAATATTGGATTGATATGAAGTAACTAGGTACATCTCTAACTTCCTACTATTATTACATAAATACACATACCGCATACCGTCGCGCCTTCATCCCAGAGTGGGGTAGGCAGCGCTACAGAATTACTATTAAAATTACTATTAATTCTATTATTATTAACGGTTAAGTTTGCTAGTACAGTTTTTCTTTTAATTAAATTAAAATTGAAATTGGAATAGGTATAGGTACCTATCTAATTATATCATGGGATAAAACTTGACACATGGAATACTTTTTACCCGGAAAATTTAATAGTACCTATTTAAATAAAAATTTAATACCTAGTATTTTAGTATTAAGACGAAGGTAGATTATATTTTTAACATGTCAGCTTAACATAGTGTCACAAAAATGGGTGTAAAATACATACGACGTAAGTACACATTATTATCGGCAGATCACCACGGCGATGCAATAATCAATAGACTGGAAATACAATGAAAACTATGTAAATATCCGTCAATCCCACGTTATGTTACTGTACTTTTAACATTTTTTATAAAGAAAATGCGGTATTGAACTAAAGTGATGGAACCAGTAATGGAAAAGAACCAATAATGGACACTAACTTATTGTACAGAAGTTTCTTATTATTCATTTGTTTCGATACAATCAATTTATAACCTTATGATCTTTGAAATTTATGAGTTTAGTATCCATTATTGATACCTTCAGCTAAAAATATCACCCTAATAAGATATGCACACTAAAGTAAGACCTATTTGTTTAATCAAAAGAGGTCAGCCAATCATAATATATTAGTGTGATTAAATATCAGTTATTGTTTGCAATGTTACCAATTGCACATATGTTAACTCAAATTATCAGTGTGGAAATATTTGTTAGCTAGGTTAATAGGTTATGAAAAATAAGGAACCAAGAGTTCGAGTAATCATTGAATAATGCTCGGAAGGGTTAGGCGATAAAGAAACATATTGGTAGGTATTTAATAATGACGTTAACTAAAGGATTTTTGATAATTTCCTACTGTGTTAATAATTGGAAATATTGGGATTGTAACTCTTCTTCCCTTTGATATATGCTCCTAAAATTTCTAGAGGTATATTACTGTGATGTGGTTGACGGTTTACAATAAAAAAAAACATGGGTCAAACTCACATAAATTGATCTAGTCCCAAACTTAGATCTAAGCTGGTACTATGGGTACTAAAAATGATAAACTTTCTGTTATAGA
This sequence comes from Acleris laterana, assembly GCA_963966035.1. Classification (NCBI taxonomy): domain Eukaryota; kingdom Metazoa; phylum Arthropoda; class Insecta; order Lepidoptera; family Tortricidae; genus Acleris; species Acleris laterana. The sequence continues at coordinate 12,522,573 of OZ014440.1, forward strand.
TAAATACATAGAAAACATTCAAGACTTATGAACAAAATATTCATACTGCACCCAATTTTTTACCCATACCGGAAATCGAACCCACGGCTGTTAGCTTCCTAGGCAGACAGTGATACGAATTTATAGATCATAAAAAAAACTTCAACATAGACAACAAGTTGCACTTCCACTGGATCAACCAAACTAAATTAATACAAGAGCGTATGAACAAATTACAATTTACCGGTGATAAAAAAAAAACATCTCGTATTTTGTTGATAGTAAACGATCGATACGTTTGTGTAAATGTTTCATTCATCCTACAATAAATACAATAAGAAATATAAACACAATACTCTACCTGTGTGTCATAAAAATGCAGCGTGCATTAAAATAAGTGTCAAATATATTCACAATTAGGATGTTTACAGGCGCTTGCGCGGGTACTTGTTCTCACTGACAGCTGATTTGTTATATCGCGAACGACCGGCCCGGGCGGCAACGCGTCTATCAATGAATATCGACATTTAACTATAACATTACGTCACTGGTATTATTTCGTTATGACACAGCTGACGTATGCATACGCGTGTCTAAAAATTTAGAACTGGGGGGTTATTATGACATGGCTTTGCAATTCAGATTACGCTGTGAGAAAGGGACAGAGCTATATAACTACCATGGCTCTGTCTTTTTCGCTCGCCGTAAAATGAACTGCATTGCCATGTCGTAATACCCCCCCAGTAGTGCGAAAATGGGACAACATTTCGGAAACACATTTTATTAAAGACACATCCTTGCTACTGACTAAACGTTAAACTACTGTAGTCACTATACCGGGTGTACAATCCAAATGGGTCAGTATGGTGAAGTCGGAAACTATGAGAGATAGCGAGATCTGTTCTTAGGAACCATGACGTTGATTTTCGATTTAATAATAATTACATTCAAACTTTTTTATTAACTCTCATACATAACCGGGAATCGAACCTGGTCAATATTTTTGTAACCGCGTTAAGTAAAAAGGACCAAATTTGGCTATGAAATCTTGTGTAAACACAACTGAGAGTAAATTAGACTAAAATGCCCACAGTTTTATTAATTTGCAAAAAGTCGTGAATAATAATTAATCGATCATCAATTATCTGAAGAGACCACTTATGCATATCTTATCTGCATCGGTATTATTGGCACCCCATAAAAATACGAAATGCAATCTTGCGATCGTTACCCAAAATAATTAATCTTTGCATTCAACAGAATGGCTACCATTTTGAACATTTACTGAAATAAAATAATTATCTTATTGGTGGGTTTTTCTTTCAATTATTTAAACAAGATTCCATTAGTGTTGTGCTTCTTGCGACTTGCAGAATTTATAGGTACACATTGATTTTGACCAGGTTCGATTCCCGGTTATGTATGAGAGTTAATAAAAAAGTTTGAATGTAATTATTATTAAATCTAAAATCGACGTCATGGTTCCTAAGAACAGATCTCGCTATCTCTCATAGTTTCCGACTTCTCCATACTGACCCATTTGGATTGTACACCCTGTATACTATTCTCAATACCCGTTACGTTACTAACTAAAGAACTAACATACTGACAACATAATAATTATAATATTTAATATATTATTACATTCATATAATAATATTTCCCCGCGTGGTTGCCGGGTTAAAATAGTGGCACTCCATGTCCTCCCGTGGATGCAAATATGGGGATAGAAGACAACGCAAACAGATTATTGTAAAAAAAAGTCGTCGACAAACTATATAAATTGTGCTGTAATCCTTAGAGTAGGCGTGTGAGGCTGAAAACATGATTCGGCTTTTATAACGGTCATGTTTATTAATAAACTAAAGTAAAATGCTTTTTAGGTTTATTTAAGGTACCGAAGTGAATTTGTACCAGGCTGAAACATTATTGCTCTTGACCTATCGTATTGTTTTTTAACTCGATTGCCATTACTGTCAAAATAATAAGAGCTATCGTAACATTGAAAATATGATATTTAGCATGTCATCTCAAAAGTAACATCGTTTTACCGAGTTTTATTCTATGTATATTCTATGTGTGATGATTATGAGCGTAGTTCAATAAGCATTTCATTATAATAATTGCCAGTTAAAAAATAGAATAAGTCCATGTTTTTTGCACCAGTCGAATAGTTTACTATAGTTGAGTAATATAAGCTACATTTTATTTTTCTACGCGGACGGAGTCGGGGGCAACAACTAGTCGTTAACAACTATGATGAGTGTAGTTTGTAAGTCTGATTTCCGAGATGGCTGCCATCAGAAAAAGTCAATAAATATAAATAATAAAATAAATATAAAAATGAATTGACTAAACTCTAGGCGCTCCAGGCTTGTGCTATATGGGTACTAGACAAATATAAATAAAAATACTAACATACAGAAAACGAAAACATCCATGACTCAGGAACAAATAAACGCGATCATCACACAAATATCTGCCATTACCGGGATTTGATTTTGACTAACTAGGCCAGCGCGTCGTCAACATAGTACATCTACATGACTTGTGATCTGGCAAATTATAAATTTTTTAGAATTTCATTTGAAAAGTGGGGTAGGCAGAGCAAACAGAATTAATAACTAACATCTCTAAAAACTTGTTGATCATTCTGTGACCACATTTTGTACAATCAGGCTAAGATACTCGTATTTACCATGTGTATTTTAGTAACAGGTTGCAAGACCATCGCCTAACAATACTACAAGCCTTTATTCCCTTAGTCGCCTCGTACGACTTCCACGAGAAGACATGGAGTGGCACTTTTCTAAGCCAGCAACCACACGGTCATCTACAATTTATTTAAAAAGCAATAACGGGACAATAAAGATAGAACGTAAAAAAAAATCACGATGTCCAGTAAAACCACCTTGTAGGATCCTCCCACCTAATAATTTTGTGCGTGGGCTATCCCATCAGGTGGTTTTACTGGACATTGCAAAAAAATGTAGGCAAAGTGAAGTAGTTGAATACCGTTTAAGAGAATCATAAATTTGCCAGTTACTTAAATGTTTGTGGTGCGTTTATTGCTGTGATAAATTATAAATGCGAGAGTGATTCTGTATGGCTGTCGGTCTGTCTGTCGGTAGCGACCATAATTATAACATTTCAGTGGGGTTATTATGACCTATCTGTGCCATTCATTTTACGCTGAGAGAAAAGGACATAGTTATGTAACTGCCATAGCTCTGTCCTTCAAGCTCACCGTAAAATAAACTGCATAGCTATGTCGTAATAACCCCACAGATCCTCCGTCGACCCAATCATCATCATGTCAGCTCTTGAGATTGAAAAGTCATCTGGTTTCTGTATTTGTGAAAATTTCCACCAATTATTTTTTTTTTTAAATACATAGTTAAAGGCTTTAATTAAAACCAAACTTAATTGATTCCTTTGTGTAACGAAAGTTACTCATATAGTTTGTATGAGTAACTTGCGTTACACAAAGGACGCGATCGTCGCTTTGTTTTCAATGAGCCTTTAATTATGTACAATATTTTTAAAAACGAGCCTCAATATTTTTATTGCCGTACTGTAAAGCTATAGATATCAATTGTATCATAAGTAGGTTCGTGATTGTATTATATTGTTAGTATTTGAGAACTTGTTATCATTAATAATTAAAATTAAGCTAAAATGTTATGGATTCGAGTTGTTTGAATATCCGTATTTATTTTGTAATATACAAAAACGATTGTTGACTGTGTTACGACATGATCATATCGTAACGCAGTAAGTAAACAATAGTTTTTGTATATTGTTACATTGTTATGTATAATAAAAGACAAAATCAATTTGAACTCGTAATTTTTATCATAACATTGTTCTTGAGTCTGTATATTGCCTAAATAAATTTAAAAAGTAATTAAAGGGAAGTGATGATTTAAAAAAAAACCTTTAGCACAAAGTTTTGCCGCCTAGTTCCTAAAGCTCGTGACCTCCCAAACTATTCAACAATAAGAATGTTTTATACGTGTACACTACGGGGTGCTTGCCCAACCAATATAAATGAAGTCAATTTAACCAATAGAAAATAATTTCATTTCAAAATTGATTTGGAATACATACTGCTATATTCTTTTACCTTACCGCCTGTTTCACAATCGGCAAGTAAAGCGTATTTGACAGATAAATTTAGCCCTTTCTCGTTCTTACACTTGAAAATAGACAAAGAGAGAGCTAACTTTATATGGCAGATAAATTTACTTGTCGATTGTGAAACAGGCCCTTAATGTAATTAGTAATACTAAAGTATTTTATAAAATATACTATTTAAATACATTTAGGCGGACTTGCGCGTACCAGAGTTAGCCCTTAACCCAGAGTTAAGCGTCTACTTTTGTACGTAGTTTGCCGCCTAACCTTGGGTTAAGACGCTAACTCTGGTCCACGCAAGTGGGCCTTAGTGTATGCAATTGGGATTGACCAAAAAAAATAACTCACGGTTTTTACTTTCTCACTCGAAAGAGTAGGAAATTTTAAGACACAGATTTCATTAATTTTGTGTTTGACCCAATAGTTTTGTTTTAATATCTTTATTTATTTAGCAGACATTTTATGGATGACATGATTATTTTAAATTTGGGGTGGCATTTTCTAATAAATTACAACAATTAAATGATATCCAATGAAAAAAAGGGATTGTAATAGTGTATTAAAACATACCATTTCAAACTGTTTTCGCATAACCCGTAAGTTACACCTAGGAGGGCTTCAAGCCGAAAACGAAAGTCAAACAAAGGTTAAATATACTTTTGTCGAAATATCCAAATTAGATAAACATTTCAAAAACTTAATAATGCAGAACGGCTTTAAAACCCTATTCCTCGAAATGGTTTTCGAATTGGAGTAATTGTAAAAATATGAACAATCCCAATTAGTGGTTACTATTGGAATTGCATATTTCCGCTACAATTTCAACTAAAATAGGTTAGAGATCTAAAACGCGAGACGGAATAATTAATGAGCAGTGATAGCGTTGCTTGCTTATATAGGGAAAATGTAAGATTAGAATCTGGTAACAGCACATAATTATACATTGACTTCAATATTCTGAACAAAGCATAAGTGACAAATTTGTGATTTACTTAAATATTAAACAACTCGTAAAAAAGTAATGCGTGTAATTATAGGTACAGTCACCAGCAATAATATAATATCCACCATTGGGCGCAAAAATATCTGACACGTCTTTATTACTAAAGGTGTCGGATATTTTGCGCCCAATTTTGGATAGTATATTATTGCACGTGACTGTACATTAATTGGCTCTTTTAATACTTGTACCTTTTATTCAGTCACTCTGACACACGTCGTGAGTCTACTTAGGCACTCGTATATAAAAGCTTTAAGGTAATGTAGCATAAACTACTTAAAAACGAGGAAATCATTTAACTACCTCAAGTGTTAACATAGAAATGAGAAGTACCGCTTTCCTGGGTAAACTTGCATAAAAAATACGGGTATGATCTTATTTCGCAATTTTTTTCTAGAAAATGTTTCGGGTTTGGGTTAAGTCGGTTACATTCGCATAAGAGCATACAAGAGTGAGTGAAAGAATAGTAAAATCCCGAAGAACGTTTTAAGAGTTCTGTTAACGCACTGTACATGATTTAAAGAACTATAGAAATTGTCAATTTGGGGAAAAACCGTACAGCATTGTAAGACCTTTAAGAGCCTCTCTATCTCTAGCATTGTTGACGTTATGATAGCTCTTATTAACTAAACAGTCACGGTGGACGATTCATTAACAATAGAGGTAAAAGCAGAGTAGAAAAAGGCCCTACCTCATTAATAATAATATATTATAAAACTCTTCCGAGACTAGATGACTGACTGATAGACATAACGCAAATAAACCGTTAAACAAAGGGATTTCAAATTTAAAGAGAATATTATTAAATTTGGCGTGCAATAAGAATTGATTTTTCGAAAATTAACCCCCGTAAAAAATAAATAGGGGAAGTAACGGGCTTATTCTCCGCGTACGAAATCTTGGGCGTCCTTTAGTTTGGTATAAGGGAGCAAAATTTTAGCAAACAAAGATAAGGAATGAACACTTTTTAGCAAAACAAGAAAAATACTGGTAAAGCAGTTGTGTAAAATGTTTTGTAGTACCTAAATACCAGGAAAGCATGGTTCTCAGAGACGTGCGAGATTAAGACAGGCAGCGTCACGTCACTCACGGCTTCCTGCTGCGTGGCTTGAGATCCGGTTTCTGTCGTGTTAAATGGTAGGGAAAAACTGGATTCCACCTAATTTTCTACAATCCGAGGAAGACACACCTATAATAATACCTACAAGTTTATGTTGCCCTTGCTGTGTAATTATAATTACTTCACGTTTTTTTTTTATTAAAATCTCGAGTAATAGTTTAATTAAACTAAACTATACTTGCAATTCAGAAACACTAGCGGTAGACAAATGGTTCTCTTTGTAATTCTAAGTACCTCAAAATATTTCTATTGATAAAAGAAAAGTGTGATGAATTTGAACAAAATCTTTAATTTTGTATTTTTAGGAATTACGCCATGTTACACACACAAAAAGATATTTGAAGTACTTACGACTTCCAGTACTCAAAACAGATATATAATTTTGGCTGTGAAGAAATCAAACGTTACTGGCCTCTTCTCGCAACAAATATCTACAAACATTGTTATATTAACTCGCACCTGTCACTTTATACCACAGACAATAAGTATTTACTGTAAACAATAATAAGTCTGCGAGCTACACAGTACGTGGCTCCCCTCTTGAAGCCCGCCTTTTCTTTAGCACTTGCCATATCGTGCAAATTAATGATAATGCCTAGTGGAATATCTTGATAACATAGTTGACTTATTTATTTATGTACATCATATTACGGATTCTTGTTATTTGTACTTGAAGTGATCCTTCTACTAATCTAGAGGACCGAAGTTCGATCCAAGATTTTAACGGCAAATATTTGTGTTGAGCACGAATGTTTGTTTCTGACTCTTCGGTGTTCTTTGTATTCATTGATGTTTATCTGTAAGTATGTTGTCAACCAAAGTTAAAAGAGGCACAACTTTTTTAAACTAACGAAATTTGAGGTGTTTTACGAGGATATTGATGTTTATATTTTAAGCCTTATGCTTAGTTTGGATTTAGATAGATTTGTGTAGTAGGTAGTCATATACTTTATTGGCTAATATTGTACAAAAAATCATAAAAAAATATTATTTGCGTCAACACTAAGCCTGTAAGGGGACTGCATTGTTTTTTTACTAACTAAATATGTACTGTTATTCATTCATTCACTTGTAGATCATTGAATTTTGTAAAACAAGTGTCGGAAATAAATAGACCGCACCGCAGTCAAAAGGACTCTGAATGATCAGCTCAAACAATATCCGCAGAACTAATTTTACATTTTATAGTAGTCCGTGAGACTTCTCATCATTCCCATCCCATCCCATCCGCATCATCGTCCTCCCCTTTTGACGCCTCCGTAAAACTAGTACTTAACTCTTTTAGTTTAACTATGTCCGTCTGAATGTCTGTCTTTACGTCATTCACCTTTGTTGGAAAGCGATAAAATTATTTTAAGAGTAAAATTTAGTAAAAAATAACTATTGCTGGTATTTATCTTGAGCATCTATTATTAATAAGTAAAAATAATTTTGGAATTGTTTATTTGTATTATGCTTTGAATGATTTATTGTTGGATTAGGTCTAAAAACAATTGTATCGGTTTGTTTAAGAAATATTAAGCTCAATTGACCGTATTCAGAGACATTTTTAGGGACTCTTAACTATTTCATAACTGATTCTGAGTGCATAGGACCGTGTCAGTGACGTTATGTCTTCCCACCCCCTACAGCCAAAACTACGTAATTTATCGAAAAATCTTAAAACGAAATATTTAATAAATGCATATTTGTTACCACTACATAGAAATAAATTCATCACGGCTTCGGAAGCTTCATTGGTATCCGAGTATATTTGAAGATTTAAATGTTAATGTAGCACCAAATAATTTTAAATCGTAATTTACCTACTTTTAAGTACCAATAATGCTTAGTGGTTTTCGAATAAAAAATGTCTTAGAATTAACAGATTAAGGTTTTATAGCGCACCAGGCGATATTTAGGTATTAACTGCTTTGTTTTTTTCAGTTTTGGTTACTAATTACCTTAAAACAATAAAATTCGTTAATTAATCAACATTTACCAACTTAAGCAATTTTTCGATGACCAAATCACCTTTAAAAGTTAACCATTTTTTAATTTTATATTTGGTGAGTAAAGATCACCAAAATGACTGATCTTTTTATAGATTTCTCGGTTATAATTTGAATCACACTAGTGACTGAAGTAAAGTTTCCCGCCTACGAGTATGATATCAAATAGGTATGACTGCTCTCGCCTACCCGTAAACCATTACCAAGTGAATTAATTTTCATTTCATTCCCTTATCCTAATTGATGTTCAAAAATTTACTTCCAGGTCTCACGTTTTACTTCCAAGATTAGGCAAACTAGTTGATACCGGTTTCCTGTAGTGATACCTTTGTAGGTTACAGAGCCGTCTGCCCGTGACTATTTATCACAATTTACGGAGATAAGGTTTAGCGGATAAGTATTTATTTGGATGCGGCACATGCATTCGATGCGTGGACAGTGGACACATTTTAATCACGTTTTTTGACGTGTTTGATGCGATCTCTATCTCGATAAACGTGATACAGCTTTATCTGCACTACGTAACAGTTCCTTCCGTGTTCATGTGAAAGTATAACTAATAATTATTTATCTTGAGGTTTCAAGATTTTATTCAGAGCAAGTAAGATTCGAACAAAAAATACGTTTTAGTTTATAATTTCTAAAAGGAAAAATGGAATAATGACGACTTAATTGTATACCAAAAATTTGATAAGCACATAACAGATAATTATCTACACCACATTACGTACAAAATTGATAATTATGCAATGAAATCAGATAATCTTCTGAATAAATTATTTTAAAATTTCGTTCCTACAGTTGTAATAACAGGTAGTCCTATAGATTTGGATAGATTTATTTATTTGTATATTGTTTGTCTTAATAAAATGTTGGATTTACCATAATTTACTTAAAAAACTCATTTCACAAAAAAAGCTACCATATTTTTGCGTCACTTGCTCAAACGGTTATAAACGTCATTGTAAGATGTAGTATTTTATGGTATTTCAACACCATCATCATATTGAAATATTATTAGGTACCTATCGGTTTAATCTTAGAAAGAAGTAACCAATTACATTGAATTTAATTTAGTAGTCATTGAACACGTTGTAAAAGAGCGACGGCGTAACCAGAAAATGGGAAATTATGTATCTTGAGAGCATTATTTTTCGCCATGAAACAATATTAATATTTTGCGACCGTATCCGAGCAATAGCTTATAGTTTAACGTAAAATAGTTATCGTTTCAACCCTTAACAGATATTTGAATAGGGTCGATACTTTTACTCTGACCTTGACTTCATCAACTAAGGTTTTCAAAAGTCCACAAAACACTGTAAAATAACGACCGGTGTAATTTGGTACCGGCTTCTAATATTTCAGAGATTTCATCGTTATTAAAAAAATATGTTTTAATACTTTTTATTTTTAAATAAAGGTTCTAACCATTTTAAATCGATTACAACACCTTTATTATTATTATGTTAACAACCTACCATCCTGTAAACAATGACGTTAACAGAAAAAAAGAAAGAACCTAATATAGAGTCCTGAGGTATTCCTAAGTTAATTTTCTTTGGCTTCTAACCTTGAGTAATCCTTGAAAAAGTTTGAAATAGTTTCAGTTTTAAATTACTAATGAATTGAGGTAATCAATCAAATAAATATTCCAACTCCCATACAAATATGATCATTCTCCTATACGAGTAAATTTTTCTATAATTCCGAACAATTGCTACCTAGTTATCTAAGGTCTGTATGTGGTGTAAATTGAACAACGTTTAGAAGCTTTATGATGTCCTTATTTCATACATACAATTTACTTAGGTTTACTACTTACGAGTATCTATTATGTGTACCTACAAAATGTTAACTTTGTTAATTTGAAGTTTTTTAGAAAGTTACTATGATTATAATTATATTTTGTATCCGTCTGTTTATGCCAGGCAGACATAAGTATTACACTCTAAAATAACACTACGGAACCCTAATACGTTGAGTTTCTCGATGGCAAACCTCTATTTCGTGGACAAACCATTTGCCTGGGTGCCTGCTACCCACCGCTGCCATTCTCAATTGGTTGTAGTTTAACCTAACGTAAAGAATAGGCGTCCGAAAACCAAAACAGCTTTAGAGATTGCGTTCAGCGAATACACCTGTAAAAGCCTACTGTTAAATGGGTAACTTTTTATGTTTCTGAATTGCATCATACAATGTATAGTTTTATAGAAACTATACTATATGTTGAAGGAATAACTAATCAATTTAGACTTGTGTTCTATACTTTACAACAATTGTACCTATACCAACTCTGCGATATATCTAACACCCCCACTAAACAAACCAAGTCAGGCTTAACTTGCACGTACGTTGACCCAAAGACTACTCAAACAACCTTTTTATAATACAGTAACAATTTTAAACTTGCATAAATCGATAGCCAAAGACAAACCAAGGCAATTCCAAGCCAAGAAGCCGTTAGTCGGCTAGCAGGACGCAGATAGACTCGCTACTAAGAAAGGGCTGTGCCCCGTGACAAGACTCAAATTAACGAGGGGACTGCTCGCCTAGAAATTTACATGGGTATGCATGTTGCGCTCTTAGATACTCCAGTACTGGCAACCGGATTTAGTGGCTCGAATAGTTTTGGAACTCGGCACGGTTCTGTGCCACACTGAATAAGGAATTGTAATTAAAGAAGACTCAAATGTACTGCTGCATTCTATACAAAGAGCCGGTGAAATTTTAAGAGGTCTTGTTAGGGCAATTGATTATTGGAGTTTGTTTTAAGTTTTCGAAATTCGTATGAGAGTTTTGGGATGATTCATAAATATTGATATTTGATATTTTATGATGATATTTTAGGCTTTCAGTTCTACATACATATTTACATACATTTTACTAACATGTTTATTTTTATTTTTCGTGTAAAACTCGATATTTAATTTTAAGAACATGCATGCAAAAATGGAAAGGTATCATCTGAAAATATTGTAGTACCTAATATTCCTTAAAGTAAAAAACATAAAGGCTAAAATAAAACTTCGAAAAATACAATTATCAATGCTTATGGAAAAGATTTTAACAATTTTGAGAAAAAAAGTTTGTGTTGCGGTTGCTGTAAAGCGAAAAATTAAGCTTCCATCCTATGTACGGAATGCTTGGTGAGTGACCCCGGTTCGGGCTTTGCCGGTTTTTTATTGCCTCACAGTTCATCTTAAAGAGCAAAATAATACCTACTATAAAAAAACAGCAAATAGGCGATTACGTGTTTTCATAGTCACACAGTAGGTACATTAGTTAGTCCAAGGAATTAGGCTCTATAGCGGCAATATTGAATGACTTAGATTAAATTAGCCGTGTTGGGCTCCTTTTTACGGGTGCTGTTGGATGAAGTTAGCGAATGATGGCGAAGGGCGATACAGGCTGGGCAGCGGGGCGTGCGGCGCGGCGGGGGGCGGGGTCGCGATCCAACAAACCGATAAAATAAGTTACATTTATCTCTTACTAACAAGCTCAGTTGTGGGGGAAGTTCCACCGATTCGGTAGGAAATCATAAACCAACGAAAATTGGCAAACTTAAAACCAAGTTTATTTGTTAATTTTGGTCATTTCCTTAGTGGATGAAATGTAGCTAAATGTACTTGGGAACTTTTCGGATAAGCGTTCGGTTTATAACGACAACATTAATATTTAAAGGCTGTTGCTACATAAGAACAGGGTTTATTAATATTATTTCATTATCTGACGACGCGTTTAGCCTAGGTGATCCTTCACGTAGTTTGTGGTTTAAACGCGAGTATTTGTTCCTAAGTATTGAATGTTTTCTATATATAAGTAGTATGTATTTATCAATATATACTTAAGTATGTTAACATTTGTTAAGTTCCCATAGTACAAGCTCGGAGGTACATACATACATACATAAACTCACGCCTTTATTCCCAGAGTGGGGTAGGCAGAGCTACAGAATTTCCAACAACTCTAAAAACTTGTTGATAATTCTGTAACCACATTTTGCACACTTAGGCGAAGATGTTTAACAGTGTATCAGTGACAGGTTGCAAGCCCATCGCCTAACAGTACTAGGTACACGCCTTTATTACCTTAGTCGGCTTTTACGACATCCACGGGAAGACTTGGAGTGGCACTATTCTAATCCGGCAACCACACGGGGCTCGCAGCTCGGAGGTTCAATCAATTAATCAATCAATTAATATATTTTGTAAAACATACGTAACAATAATGGTACAATTATTGCTAATCGTTTGTTTGAGACTAGGTCAATTTGTGTGAGATTGACCCTTGATATTTTTTATTGTATACTAACTTTCGCGTGCGACTCCGTCTGCGTTGAAATCGTGTATCACTTTTCCCTCGGGAACCGTCAATTTATTCCGCATAAAAAGTAGCCTATGTGCTGTTCTAGACCGTAATCAATATCTGTGTCTTTGATTCAAATCCGTTAAGCCGTTCTGGCGTAACGGAGCAGCTGTGTAACAAATATCCAAACTTTCGCATTTATACAATTAGTAAGATAATTTAAGTACCTAACATAAACTTGTTTGTATACGACTATACGTTATACAGGGTGTCCGGGATTTAGTGACCAACCGTAGTCAGATAGCTCAGCTCGAGAGTGTCAAAAATATGATAAATCAGGTTTAGTAAAAGTCGCACGGAAAAGTTGACAATTGTCTCGTTTTATCTCACGAGACAATTGTCAACTTTTCAAAATTTCGGAAATGCGGTTCATTATTTTCGATCGCACGGTCACAGTTATTGGAATTTTTAGTTATGTCGGGTGAGAAAAAAAGCTGATGATTTTTTTTAAGTGCCTAATAGCGGAATTAATAAATAAATAAGTAGCAGTTTAAAAAAACAAGTGAAATTTAGAGTTTAGGAAACTGAGTTTTTCTTCCAATATTGCCATATTGACATCGCATGGTGTAATTTTTTTTTATCAAAGCCTGAAGTGCTCTTAAAAATTTGCCTGTTCAATGGAGGTTTTAAAATGATATCAATATCACAATTTAGATTATTGATTATAGCGGCGAAGTAATAACTTTCACAGAGACGTTACTTATTACCGCGGTTGGTATAACTAGAGTTAGGAACATGGTTCATGACAGTTGTTTTAGTCTAAAACCACGTTTTGCATATTGATAAACACGACCATAATAGGCACAGAGGCATATTTAGTTGACGTAATACGATAAACGAGCCAGACAATCGGGTAATATCAAATACGAGTAGAATCATTAACCAGCCAATCAAAGTTCAGAATCTGAAATTGTAAATAACTTTTCTAGTTAGTGCCGAAGTTTTAGTGGCTTTTAACATAAGGGGTTAGAAAACCATTTTATAATAGAATCCATGATTATGTGGAATATAGTTAGAAAGATAAAGGTTGTTAGATAATTATGAAATATCATGCTGGCTATTGGCTATGGCCCTTTCGGATACACTTCAACCCTCTAGAATCTTTTGTGCAATTACCCTCTTACACACTCGGGCTTTTCGAATGTGCAGGTCTCCTTCACCGTAAGAGCATCGGATAACGCACTTAAGTTAGAAAAACTCATTTGTACATAGTGGTACCTTACGATCACGCGTCGACCCCCAAAGTCACTAGGCCACCGACGCTCTCTTGACTGAGGGCTAATCTGATGATGAAATCAGGATTTCCGTGGTACTTAATAAACCCACCGAATTTGAACTTATTAATCTTATATCGATTAGCAGATACGACTTTACACAAAAACAGGTCGCAACAAAAACCTATTTTCAAAGACGGTTCCTTTAACACGGTAATGCAAACGCAACGCCAATGCCTCTGAGCTATACGAGTACGTATCGGCGATTAGGCCAGGACAAGACGCGGTCGTGCGTTTACCGTAACACATTGCCCCGCAGAGCGCTTAGCACGGAATTCGATTCAACTAATGCTATCTAATCCCAACTGGGGGCTAGTGATGGGCCTGCGTTGGGTGGTCGCGCTTAGACACTAGTACACTGAGTTTCGACGACTTTAAAATGCTAGACTGAGAACTAAATAGACTAGTTCATTAATGCCCATAAATGTAAGTAACGCCAACAATTGTCTACAGAGTCGCCCGTATTCATTATTTATAGCAATCAACAAAAATAAGACAAAACAAGAGAGGTGTTTAATGAATAGGCTGTTATTGAACAAGTGAACAACACCGACTTCGTCTCTGCTTCATCGTCACTTACCACTCGCTTATAAGGACAAATAATCAAAAATAATAGTAATGCTATAAAACTAAAGTTAATTTTAAAGATAAACCATTTACCTACTACAAATAACAAAACCTTCAAGCCTTGCTAGTATAATGATCAATTTTGTGATCGTCATGAGTTCCACCTAAACTGATAAATATTATTGCAGTTAGCATAAACAAGTTTTTATTAAGGTAATACCCGCTAGCGGACATCCGGCGGCTTCGAAAATGGCCACAATATAGGCATAGAATAGTCAGCACATCTCTACGGACGGCACACAAATGGCAGTGGATGCATTCCGAAAGGGCATGTGCAATTTGCAGTGGGTGATTGATGATAATCCCCCAGCATTTGCACTGGGGAAACAATAGTCTGCGACGCCTGTCTCTTGTAAAAATGGAGTTTCCGCTGTGTATCAATTTGTATCTTTCACTTAGTTTAACACTGTTTTGTGTTACGTATTTTTTTCGTTTTGTTCAACATTAAATTAGCTGTAGAGAAAAACCTTGCTAAAATTATTAAGTAGTTTTTTGTTCCGGTTAGTAACGTTTTAACGCTTCAAACAATCGACATGAAATGTGGCGTAAAGGGCATGCACTCTTGGGATGAGCTTAAATGTAATACCAGTACCAGTTCCGGTATTACCAGTCAATCACCAGTCAAAGGCAACAAACAAAATTAAATTTAGATTTCCCAAAAATAAATTCAAAATCAGTCATAATAAAAAGTTTTACAATCAAAATTAGAAATCGCATGATTACGTTTAGTTAGAAAATGGGTTCGAAAAAATAAACAAGATGTTTAGCAAATACTTTGTTCACTGCGTAAAGTGGCTTTAATGGCTTTCCAAAGCATAGTGTGTCTATCACTCTGCTTTGGAAAGCCATTAAAACATTCAGACGATACCAATCCAGAATTAGCTAACCATATTTTATTCTAAATAAGCCCCTGTCAGTTCCGTTGTGTGGTGCGGCGGCGCGGAATGGAGAGCGGAAGGTACGCCGCGGAAGCAGGATGGTGTAAGATAAAGAGAACATTTCCTGCTGCACGTCTTGCGAGATTTAGCAACATTCCAAAACGCGCTGGCCTTTAATGTGCCGTGCCGCTTTTTGCTTTTTTAACACACTTATATTACCTTAACTTAACTTTAAGTAGTGGTAATTAAATCTTGCAAGTCGATTTCTTTAATTCTACTTTTAGTAGTCAGATTGATTTATGCATCATACTTCACTACATAGTATAAAACAAAGTCGCTTCCCGCTGTCTGTCCCTATGTATGCTTAGATCTTAAAAACTACGCAACGGATTTTGATGCGGTTTTTTTTAGTAGATAGAATGATTCAAGAGAAAGGTTTTTATGTATAATAAATTTTGTTTTATGTACGTGTGTTATAGAAAACTGAAATAAACCGAAGCGAAGCGAGGGCGGGTCGCTAGTATGTTATAAATGCGAACATTTGTGTTAGTTTGTTACTCTTTCACGCTGCAACGGCTGGATGGATTTGGGTGAGATTTGGAATCCAGATATTTTATACCCTGGATTAACACATAAGCCACATTTCGTCTCGGAAAAATCATTTTTTTTTCCTTGGCAATGACGATAGTCGATAGAAGATTGCTATTATAACATATTTTTTTTATAAAACGATCTAGCCGGTACTTATGATGATGGGAGCGGTCTATAAACTCCTCAATGGCAAATAGCAAGGCCAAGTAGTTTGGTACTTTTTGACTCGTCTTGTAATAGCGAGTCATCAGTGCTAGAAGTACAGTTGGAAACCAAGAGCATTACTAAAAGGTGTTAGGTACCAACTTAATTTAAAAAAACTTTTCTCATACTTGAACATGGCAATGTAATGAAGGACTAAAGTGAGTTAAATAAGAAAAGTAAAATGTAAAATGAACGTTAATACTTGTAATAATTATATCAGTACCTAAATAAATAGGTATCATATTTACTCAAAGCTTACCAACCCCTATAAGCGTTCACATCGTGCTACCCGTAAAGATAAGAAAAAGGAAAAAGGAGCCTAAAGTTTTAGAATGTCTCAAGAAATGGCAAAATCGGTTCTATTAACTCTGTGTTACAGCTCTTAAGAAATTAAATATACAAATTTTCTAATAGCTATAAGATTTATTTTGAAAATGTTAACCAAGAGCTTAATGTACAACTATTTTTAAGCTCTAACATTATATTACTTAATAATTTAATAAGATATAAAATAATTTGTACTTACAAAATCTTTTAAGTGGTTTCGCTTCTGAGATCTACCTATAGAATCAAATTTTGTTGATAAAATGTATAAAATAAAATAAGATCTCGGTAGGTAGTAGACATTTTTAGTTCAGACCTTAATTACTTATTTAAAACAACGGAGTTTATCATTATAAGTAGAATAGCTAAAATGAATAATAATAACTATCCATGTAGACCTGTTTCATAGATTTCTAAAACGTTTTAAGTAGTAGGTACTAAGCCCTTGTGAGCTACCATTTTAAAGACAACACTCGACCATCAGACGTTTATTTGCAAAGCCAATTTAATGAAATATTATATAATACAAAATCAATTAGAAATCATCACAGCTATTCACAGATTCCATTTCAATACTGGAAATGGATTTCAGCGGATAATTATCTGCGAGTAATGTTGTAGGCACTAAACCATGTCATTAGAGTTCGCACTAAAGACTGTCCCAAATGTATGTATGTATGTATGTATGTATGTAAACTCTTTATTGCACATAAACAATTACAAGACATGTTTGCATCAATATAAATAATGTACATAGGCGAACTTATCCCATATGGGATCTCTTCCAGTTAACCTGGAGTAGGATAAGCAAGGACAATGCCGAAGGATAGACAAATTAACAAAATTTCAGGGAATAACACATAGTATAGTCTTTATTATTTATAGCGAGCCGATCTTCTACACAAAGGTCATTGTTTGTGTACAATACTATTATCTTTCTTTGTGTCCGTAACCGCAAGCCGATTACATACAAAAAAGTTAGAACTACATTTAATGTCCATAGAATTATCAACCCTATCCTCTTAGTCAGTAGGTTTAAAATGTAAAGTAAAACCCTGGCGACAGAAGATGATAATATTGTGTAGGGAATAAGACCGGTTAAAATAATAGACATATCTGTATCCTGACACTTTACATTTTAAACCTACTGACTAAGAGGATAGGGTTGATAATTCTATGGAAATTCAATGTAGTTCTAACTTTTTTGTATGTAATCGGCTTGCGGTTACGGACACAAAGAAAGATAATAGTATTGTACGCAAACAATGGCCTTTGTGTAGAAGATCGGCTCGCTAGAAATAATAAAGACTATACATACAACAGAGAAACAGGAAGAAAATGAAATATCTTCTTTAATAAAATACATACAAAGATAAATGTATATCTGAAAGACGAATAATTGTAATATTTATGTGTTTGTGATTAAGTGAATATTCACGGTTCCTTCAATATTTTTTTTGTAATTTAGGAAACTACATACATACCTTCACGCCTGTAATCCCAGAGTGGGGAAGGCAGAGCTACATAATTACCTACAACTCTAAAAACTTGTTGATAATTCTGTAACCACATTTTGCACAATCAGGCTTAGATGTTTACCAGCGTATTAGTGATTAGTAACTTGTTGCAAGCCCATCGCTTAACAGTACTACAAGATTTTATTCCCTTAGTCGCCTCTTACGACATCCACGGGAAGACATGGAGTGGCACTATTTTAACCCGGCAATCACACGGGGTAAACTAGGAAACTATTTAAGTAATAGCCATATATTCTTAATACCCTTGCTTTAAAATATTAATTTTCCACCACAGTTAAAGTTTCGAATCCAGAGAAAGTTGGATCGCGAAACGTATAAGAAACTGCTAATTATAGAGATTCATACTTCATGCTGCCAAGAACAATTGCACGTTAAAATAATTTAACTTTCGGTATCCTAGAAGACACGGATGCGAGATGCACGCTGTTTCTTTGAGCTTTGTCGACAAAGTAAGTAATCAAATATAAGGAAAACTCCAACATGGCTTTAGAACAATACGCAGAAACATTCTGTAGGAATACCACTCCCGCTAAGTACGACACGACACGGTTTCCATACGAGTATTGGAATCCGTAATTGTCATTTGTCCTAATACATCGCTTACGAGAATTTTTGTTCATACGTAAGGTTTATACTACAAAGGACGGTCGGCTAATTGGCCTAATGACCAATAAGGACAAGCGATATGTCCCCGAATAGGTAATTCTAAGTTGTAAAACTATTACTATGACAGGTAGCTCGAAATCTTTGTGTGAAAAAAGTTATTGCCATGCAAAGACCGCAGTTTTTCCAAGTAATTATTCTAACGTCGTTTATGTAGGCGTCCCGATGTTCCAGATTTTTAAATATTTCACACAGCAATTTAAGATTTCCCGCCCTACAAAAAGTTGTAGAATATGAAAAAATCTTTCAAAGGACATTATGGTTTGCCATTATTGGTTTTTACGCCAGTGTCCATACAAAACTGACCATCATCCTTTATAATTAAGTCATGTTACAAAACACCCTTTTTTTTCAGAAAAATGCATTTACGCATCCCAACAACTCTGGTCGGGGGCTAGTGTGGATATGACGGACTCCAGGGGGGTTATTATGACATAGCTATGCAGTTCATTTTATGCTGAGCGTAAAGGATGCAGTTATGGCAGTTACATAACTCTGACCTTTTCTCTCAGCGAATAATGAATTGCACAGATACGTCATAATAACCCCACAGAAGGCTTAATATGGCTGCGTTTATGACAAAGTATGCATAAAACATCCATCACTTTTTGACACCTATTTACGACAGTGATGGATGCTTATCCACATTTTGTCACGCGATCAACGCAACCACACTAGGCTTGCTGAGCAAAAGGCTCAGGCTACCATCTAAAAAACCAACGGATGCCGTCTCCGTCGTGTTGGGCTGCCACTGGATCACTTCGTAGCACGACGATGACGCCCGACGATGTTCTTGGCCATTGGATACCTTGGCAGATCTGAAGCGTCCTCAGTCAAATGGCCCGTTAAAGAGAGGACAAGGTTCCACGAGCTTAAAAAGTTGTCAGACTCTCTAAAAACCAGTTTAGGACAATCAATAATTCGGACAAATGAGGTGTTAGGACAAACGTTGTTAGGGATTCCGAGGGACACCCCACGACACGTTTCATTAACGTGGCAGTTTCACTGTACGTATTAAAGTTGAGCTGGCTATTCAGGTGCAACAACTAACTTTTCCAAAGACCAACTTTACAGACAGTAGTGCTGTCTGCACGTTCATATTGCGTATATGAACCAAATGACTCTTTTGTAGGCATCTTGTGGGATTTGTCTACTTCTTGTTCCATGGGCTTGCTCTTCGTGAGTAAGTTATAAATGCCTCGGAACCAGAATTAGGGTTATACCTACGTGTGGTCTGAACAAGAGTCTGTAGAAGGTAGTTTATATAAACCAAATATTACCATTTTGTTTTGTTGTCATTAATATGTGGATGTGTTTGCACATCGAACTACAAATTAAGGTTGGACGCAATTAGTAAGTACATCAGTAAAATTAATTGTTGATTATGATATTAAAATCTTGTCTTACGATTTTACCCTTTATTCATAAACGCCCATAAAACCTATTTTAGTTAAAGTGTTCTTTGTCCTTTTCTGTCAAATTCGAAGGACAGAAGATATTTCCTGCAAACTCACTCTAGGTATTGCGCATTTATGAGGGTAAATCTTTCTAATTATAGAACAGAACTCCTATCAAGTTGGAAACAATAAAGTTCAAACATAACTTTGTTGCATATTTTAACAGCATCCTGCCTAAAATAAGGTAAAACCTTTTAAGTTTTCATAACCTCGTTATATGTTTATACCCTGTAATTACCTATTCGATTTTCAATGTACAAAAACGTACAAATATAAGTTACATCATACTCCATTCCTGTGTAGGTACTATTGAATACCAGTTCGGCCCACCGCATCGAAAACCGACCGCAAACATCATATTGCTATTGTTTCGTTTCAATATTTACAAACAAAATGATCCGACCACAGCTCGCGGAAATATTTCCTTTATTTATGAAATGGAAATTACTCGTTCGCATACTTTTTTGTTTGTTCCCATGCGATGTAAAGTTAAGAATTATTGTGTGAGTAAGCTGTAAAAAAATTATTAGAATGCTTCTATGTAGTAGGTATTCAACATTTAATATTTCCCGGCACCGGAACGTCGCTGTGACACAGTTATATGGTGGGTGAGTTATATATATTTTTCACAATGAGTAGTTTTTATCTCTGCCAAATGTCATTTCCAAAACTTTCTTGTTTCCCATCACTTACAAGTTACCTATTCAAAACCCACAAACTACATCGTGTAACGGCCACATCAAACTTTAACACCCAAACTGAGTTAGATCATGACTTATGTTTTGTTAGTGAAACATGGCTGCACCGAGATGGAGATAACGTTATAATGGAAGGAAGTCAGCGGAATTTGCCGGAACCGTTCAGTCTTGGAGATGTGCCGTCGGCAGCAGCTTCACTCAAGTGATTTGAGAGTGTACTGTGCAGTTAACGTCTGCGTAGCCCCAGGAAAATACTTTACAGGACGCTCTAGCAAGCCTCAGGGCGAATAAAGGTCAAGAACATAATAATGGACGCTTTGTTAAATCATTTTACTCGTTAAGTTTTTTCTAGTTAGTTATGAATAATATATTACCTTATGAACAAATCATTTTGTATGTGATTTAATAATTGATTATGCTAGATTAAATGTAAATAATTATCGTTCAAGACATAATTGTTTTTTTTTCATGAATAACCTTTTTACTCGTATTAAAAGACTAAGAGTTCTAAGTTTATGAATACTCACTATCGTGTACATTATCGATATATTGATAAATCGCTATCACGAAAACTGCAAATGATAAGTTAAATTGGCGCCATTAATAATGTATTTTTACGTATTACACTTTTGCACTTTATCATTTGCATTCATGATTGCCTAAAAAATTACTGTCACAGTGTACAGATATCGTTTTTAGTATTAGTAATATAGAAGTAATGTAGAGTTACAATTTAATGAATATTGACTGACAATAAGTTCGTTTACACTGGAGCATTGGCACTGCCATTTTTATATTTTTGTGTGAAGTTTGTAATGCATATGGGTTGTCATGCCAATAACATGACTATTTTATGTGTATTTTGTGTGTAATATTAATAATCTCCCTATAAGCATGACATATTTTGTACTACAATGTATCTATTAAAATTTAAAAAATACTAGTCAATTCGCGTACCTAGCGTTCCGCTCAAATTTGTAGGTATACATTTTTTTTTTTTTTTTTGTTATGTAACTACCCGTCTTTGTCTTTGGACTGTTCCTTTACTTTTGTTATAAGACGTTGCTTCTTGCCAAAATTATTATTTTGGGTCAAGGGGAACTACCTCATATTTCCCTATGAAGCCAATAAACATATCTCCTCTTAGTAATGAATGACGTTGTGATGGCTACATGAATTTTATTTGAGATGCCAGGTACTTTGATATCTTCACGCGTTTCGGATAAAAAAGGCCTTAACAGACCGACAGACAGACGTACAATGAGGTCATCGTGTAATGGTAGCTTATTTCCTTTTGAAGTACGCAACCCTAACAAATCATCCTATATCCTAAAATACGCTTAGCAACTTGTTTTACAACAAACCAGCAATTTGACGCTGTCGTAATATTTACACGATAGTAATCGGTTCTAAATCTTCCTGTCTCTGCACAAAACGTTAGCCGGCCGTCAGTAATTGTAGATCAATGAATGGCCCATCGCTGACTGCGACTGCAGGGTGCATGTTGACACATTGTTGCTGACTCTCGTGGCTAGTGTGTGCTGCAATTAATGTTCGTAGACCCCGCTAGATTGGACGAGCCCTATAGTTTTACCACAGATAAACACGGCTCGGTTAACGATGCTAGCGTTGCCACGTTAACTAGACAACACTAATAAGATTTGTTGAAGAAATCTTTCTGCACGTTGATTATTTTAAATCTTAGTAACTCAGAATCGAACCGCTTTTAATCTTAGATAATAAAATAATACCAGTAATATGAGTACAGTAGACAAATATCCAAGATTCAGGAATAAGTTACACAAAGATTTTCCTTTGCTAACAAGTAATAGCAGAGTATGTGATACTGAAACCACTGTAAGTTGAGCTTTAGTAATTGTATGTATAAGTCCAACCACCGTGCCAAAAATGGATTTATGAACGCGTATGCATCTGAGTAAATATAATGTGTTTTAAGCATAACCAAGCTACAACTTTCTTCATTTGTCTTCCTACTAACAATGCATTTCATTGCTGCATACTAACTCATTAAAGGCACGCATGCACACAGGTGGAGGGTGCAGGCGCATAATTAACTCTGTCAGCTGCAGTGCCCAGCATGTAACGCATTCACTTGTCTCTACTATTTGAATACAGCAATTAATATTTTAACAACACACCCTGCTCACATCTTTGTATCACTTGAGGTTTATGTGCGCCTGAATAAGTACCTAACAACAAACACAATTCAGCTCTAACAGAGGTTTAACGCGCTTGTTGGTCGGGTAATATAAAACTAGAACTCCCATCGACCGTCGCTAGTACAGATAATCAACATTTACAAAGTTTTTAAAGCTAATACATAACTTGTTTTACCCGTGACACCAACAAATTTAAACTATTTTGTTGCACGGGCGTCGACAATGGATAACATTGGTTCATGTTTCCAAGCACTTCAGAACTGACCCAAACTATTCCGAGAGCACTTTACTCGTTGTTTTCTTAACGTTTACGTAATATTGTAATACTATAGTAGATTTTGCTAAGAGATTATTCGTAATTATTACAGACATTTAGTAAAATATCCAGGGCATTGGCAATGTTTCAACAATAATTGTTATTATATCCTGTAACATCAGAACCAGAGGCCTCAGTTTTAAAACCAAATAAAATTATTGATATTTTACAGGTTTTACTCGTACGTTTCTATGCCTTTTGTATTAATTATTTGTTCACTTGCTCGAGAAACGATACGATTGCATATATTTACAGTTGACAAATAAAAAACTACGCTTAGAGCCGGTGTGGGGATAGGACAACCGGTGAAATTACTAGCACAGCATTCTATCTCTGCCCTCTGGGTTGGCAACGCATTTGCCGTCTTAGGATTGCAGACTTGTAATTGTAGTCTTTACTAATGTCTATATGGGTCTCCCGACTTATCATCAGTGTCCTGTTAGTATTTTCCTTGCCATTAAAAAAAACTTTAACTAATGTAATATCCTTGACAAAATTGGGCTTGTTTTTTATGAAAAGAACATGTGTGTGCCATTTTACCTGGCAAAAAATCTAATATCCGCCATTTTTGGATATGTTCTACAGGTAGAGGGCGTTCCAGTTTTTATTAAATATCCCAAACTTTAAGTTTTACTGCAAATTTGTTACTGATATACGTCGCTTCAAACAAATGTAGTTTATATTGGTACTGTTAACCTTAATAAAACATGATGTTCATGGACCAAATTTCGCTTATAAACACGTAAGTGCTGTACATACATTTTCTTTGCGTTTCTGTATGTTGTAATGCATCTAAGAACAATCCAAGATACTGCCAAGTGAACACATTTCGATGGTTTTCAAAATAAATATATCATGTGTAGGTACAATAAACACATCTACGTTAGGTACTGAATATGTTGAGGATATGAAGATATAAAATTGCTTTAGTTGTACTGTTGGTCTTATTTTTAAATATCTGCATTGCTCATATCCAACTCAAAAACTATTTGTGACTAGAAATGAAATCCCTATTAAATTACCAACAATTAAATAAAGTATTGCCTTCAGCAATTGCACTAAAGCGTAACAGACTACGACATTCAACACATTGTGTATTTTTTACCTAAAGGAATTCCAATCCACTGGCGGCATCAAAGTTTCTCTTTTAAAAAGTTCCAAACTATACACCTTTCTGGACATCAATGGACTTTCCCATTCCTAAGGAGAGTCCATGGAGTTGTTCCAGTTGTCTTCCCGGAGTTCTGCGGAGAGGGCCGTAGGGAAGGGGGAGTTATTACCGCCTCTTTTGTTCGTCGTACCGTAAAAGCACAAGTTTTACGGTACCAACAGCAGCTACTATAAAAATATACCGGCGGAAGTTTCGTATTTATGTACTTTATAATGTGCTTTCGTGAACGAAATATCAAAAGTCGGAAAATTAATACTGTTCGCATTGCCTTTGATACCTGCGACTCTATTTAATGTTGCTACCATTGTTATAATATATAATACATTATATAGCTTTAAAGGTAAACAAGAGAAACAATTAATTTGGTCACTGTATCTGTCTCCTATAGGCCGGTTGGTTATATAGGATGCAGGTCTCGAGTCCATTAATAGGTATTAATCGAGCTCACAGGTCTCAGATGGCCTGCAATAGCCGTCCGTTATGCCACAAAGCTGGGGTTAAATCTATAATATTGTGTACTGCTCTGTGCGTATTATTTGATATTGCCGTTTATCGAGTTGATTTAATTGGTTTAACGACCATCTAGGCACTAAAGTTAATAATGTGGGTTTTAAGGCATACGTACACTGACGATTTTTTATATTTTTGAGTATACACTAGTTAATTTTTTGTACGTAAGTTAATGTGAGATGACTATAATAGCTTTTTGTAAGCCTAAGCTGAAAAGCTCAATGTTAAGCCTTGTCATTCTCTTAAAATAAGCATTCTAGGGAATTTTACATTACTTTCATGTTACTTTACCTACATTCAGTAAATGTATTCACAACATATAAGTACCTATTTGTTCAAACACAAGTATTCTAGCGACCTGACGACAGCAAAATATGCTTTGAACTGACCCAAGTTTCTCATCTTATTGAAGAATACATTTTTTGACGAACATTTACTTAAGCATTCGCCATTAGCTATGGTTCCGTTTGACGAAGTTTAAAATCAGCGACTGCACGATGTTCTTTTGCAAGTCTAAATAGTTCACTATCTGCGCCGTTTCGTGACCATTTTACTTATAATTTGGCACTAGATAAGTACCATTTAGAATCATATTTTAATAATGTGCATAACCTGTGATTTCCAATATTGAACCGACACAACATCTCTACAATTTACGCTTTATCTTAGCAAGATAGTATTACCATCTCCTGAACAATAGTGCTCCTGGTTTACACCAAGTTACTACCTACTCGGTACTTGGTTTACCTTACTGATATAACATCCTAAAGTGGCAGGTGGCTTTCACATGTTCCTCCTAAACTAAATCAATGTTCAGGATACCTATTGAATAACCAGTTTACGTAGAACTCTCCATCTAACCTAAACTATCGATAGGTACTTCTTAGTCCGCTTGTAGTAATAGCGGCGATTTCCCGTTTTCTAAGAGTTCAATGATCCAGCACGGCGGTCTCCGGTCCATTGTGTTATCTACTATTTATTCGCGTGCGTTGTCACTGAAGACGTTGTATTTGGCTGCATTTTACCTCAGATGCTGTGATTGTATGGTTAATAAATTGAAATTGATACTAGTTTTATTTAATATAGCAGTGGCCCGCGACTCCGTTCGCGAAGAAAAATAAAACATAGCCTATGTTGTTTAGAAATAATGTAGGATTGTAATTATGAAAGATTTTTTTAAATCGGTCCGTTAGTTTCGGAGCCTATATTCAATTCAAACAAACAAACACGCAATCAAATCTTTCATCTTTATATAATTAGTGTAGATAGTGTAGACATAGCGCTCATTGAATACAAAACGGACACATTCCAAAATATTTGCTGTTTCATTAAAAATCGTATTCCAACCGCTTCTAATTTTAAAATGCAACACTGACTCATTTCGGATTGTGTCCGTTTTGTATTCAATGAACGATAAGACCGGGTTGTATACGTTTTTAACCACGTGTTTAATTTGTGTGTAAAGTAAAGGCACAAGTAGTAACTTAAAAAAAAAAACGTTATAACACATTTATCCTTAACAACTGACTAAGCTTTTCTCTTTTCCTGACCACTGATCAATAAAGAGTCAAAGGTTCTACTAACCAATTGACGATACTTTAATTCAATAAAGCTTTCTATTTACAATCATTAAAGGACGAAAAATCGTGACTAATCAATCCAAGCCCGTGGTGCCTTAACCCTTATTAAAGGGAAACAGTCCAAGGAAAGACAACAACGCGTCAAAAATAAATCTTTTGTGAATCAAGTTTGTTATAGGTACTCATTCATACTGAATGAAAGGCGTCACGAAATGTCAATCAGTTAATTGCAAAGTTAATCCACAAAAGTCAAGTAAAAATATATGAAATCCGTGGCTTTGTTCTAGTTTCGTCCAATCCTTAATATAATAAAATAGATTCAGGTTCGTAATCATTAATCGTGTAACACGAAATTAAATCGTTATTTTTATAGGTATGTTTCACATTGGTCATTTTGAGGTTATTTCCAAGCTCAAAAAATGGTCCATACACAATCACTGAAAATGACGATAATCCTCCATTACACACATCCTCCACAAGCTAATGCGAACTTATCCGATGAAAAACGAGGTGTTATGATGATGCACATCTGCAGTATGACTTTAATACAATATATGCCTTATTAGGCACATTCTGTTCCATCCTGTTGAAAATAAACGTAAATATTAAAGTACTCGGTCTATTAATAAAGACATCATTACGATGCTTAACTGCACTTACTTACTCATTGTTAGGCACTTTGTTTTTAAAATGAAAAATACAAGTCCTTGCACGCGAACTCTCGAGGCCCGCATCAGTATTCCGCGCAGCGTTCAACGAGAGGAAACAAATTCCCAAAATTGAATTTTAGGAAACGAGTTGAATACGACACGGGGTACACAAACTTGGAAAAGAAACGAGATTTTTGTCATTTTAACAATGACTTTATCCTCGCTTTGGGACACGTGGAGACTGCTCTATAGGCATTAACACTGAATAAAATATACCACACGCGACGTGGGCAAAACTTTGAGTTCGCGCGAATCGCTAAAACTTGCAGGCCGACTGCGACGCGGCTTAGGGCACGGCTCAGGGAAAAGTCAAAATGTACACGTGTATTTTTACCCTTTGGTGGAGTGAAGGCTGGATTTAGATAGCAATTACTTTGTCACTACAAACAAACATGCTTAAAACGTTCATCAAATCTACTCGTATAACATTTTTGTTAAGTATGGTTTTTTTTTGGCATAATTAATCAAAAACTTACTAAACATAAAACATACATAAACATCTTAGCCTGTTGTGCAAAATGTGGTTGTAGGATTAACAAAGAGTTGTTGGTAATTCTGTTACCCTGCCTTCCCCACTCTGGGATGAAGACGTGACGGTATGTTTGTATGTATGTAATGCAGTAATTTTACGCGAATGCCCGAGAAAGAGGGTACCTATTTCATTGGATTTGCATGCATGTGTGAGGTGTTGTTAGATTACGTGTGCAGGCACGAATGTGAATGGGAATGGGAATAATAAAAATGCCATAATCGGACAAAATAATCTAATAATGTAAGTCTCACAAAAAAACACCACACCTTATCGTGGTATCAAGTAAAAAAGAGGATGATTTAAGCGATATTTCAAAACATATGAACAACACAAATAGGTACCTTCTTATTAACATGAATAGAACAGCCATACGAAAATAATAACGCACGTGTCCTGTCGAATTTTTGTGTGTGTGTGGACTGAGGGACCACTAAATTTTTAATGGTTTTTATTTTACACTTACTAGTGTAAAATTTAGTAGTAGTTGCGAATTACTTTGTAAAAAAATCCTGGAATTTGTAAAGATTTCACTAAAAAGTTATACAGCCAAAGGTGTGGTCCCTCAGTCCACACACACACATAGCTTGTTTTATAAATTTGGACATCTTGCTAACTGAAGTTTCAATATTTTTTTCTGTAACAAACCTTGTCCAATTTGATGCAGTCGTTCGAAATTTAGCGATTCATTCTTGTTTATTAGAAAAAATGAACATCACAAAAAATGTGGAAGCTGACGGGTACTTACGTTGCATTTGAATTTGAAATTCGAAGCTTGATTTCAATTCGCCGTAGGCATGGGCAAATTATCAGCTGTAGGCCGAAGTGCACGTGCCATTTTCGCAATTACGAATACGTACAACACGGCTACCGTTTCAAGGCGTGTTTGATTTATGTGTACACAATTCATTGGAAACCTACCGACATTTGGGTACGCGTTAAAAAGCAATTGGAACAAACAAGCTTGATTGTATATCATTTTATAACTTGGTGAGTTTTTACTTCGTTTATTTAAAGTAATTTATTGTCCGATTCATAATGCTCCTCTGTTTCATTGTAGCACGAAAAACTCCTCTTTGATTTAATATTTTAATTTACAGATAACTTTCAAGGAAGTTCCTTTATACTGATAACACGTTAGTATAGTCAGTAGTACCCTGCCTACGAAGCTAGCAGTTCGGGATTCAAATTCCGGTAAGGGCATATAATTATGTGTTTAAGCATTTGTTCCTGAAGCCCTAGCCAAGATGTATTACGCTAACCAGCGTTTCTATTCGTTACGTTTTTAAACCTTTCGCGTCACTGGTAGATCACGTGATTCTTCGTACCACGACATCTACCAGAGACGTGATTAGTTTAATAACGTAAGAAATAGAAACGCTAGTTGGCGTAATGCATTTTGAATGTTTTCGATAATAAATAAAAAAGTCTTTTCTTTTTGTCTATCTGTTTATGCTCTCGGTTCTTTTCGGCCGTGCATCAGAATTTGATATTTCTAGCATCATTAAGTGATACCATTAAGCAATAACGCCTATATTATATCAATCTTGGACACGGCCATATTTAGCCCATAACGCTTAGTTGCAAACTCTCAACATAGTCGACATCACTACGACCCCGTTAGCCGTTTCATATCTTTTACTGAATGCGAAGATTCGCTTGCTCAGCCCAGCTTAGCTGGCTCCTATTGGCTCACACGTGCAATTCTAGATACATTAGATCAGATATCTGGGAAATGTTTGATGTGAAACTTTTTGCCACTACCTTTTTTATTGCATTGTCAAACAAATCAAAGATTCGCATCGCAATAATAATGGTTATCTAAGAGCTGCGCCTCTGTTCTAGGCAGTAAAATCCAAATCGATTGTATTTGACCTCTTATGGTATTGTTTCTAACTCGTCCTCCATTACTGCCAAGTAAATAAGAGCTATCAAAACGTTAACTGGGTAGTGATTCTCTCAACAACGACGGTCGGACGGACGAACGAGTGAATGTCCAAGTGGCGAGTTTAAGTAGTCCCGTCAGTGCGAAGAAAACATATTTTACCGCGTGCATTTTCAATTTAGCAGCATAGTTTCTGCCGATGGATCGAACGCATAAGGCTACTTAATTGAAAACGCACGCGCTAAAATGTGTTTTGTTCGCTCTGACGGGACTACTTAAACTCGCCGCTGCGATTTCGCTCGTTCGTCCGACCGTCCCTTGTTTTTGAGATAATAACACCCCAGGTCAAAAATGATATGGTTTTTACCGAGTTGAATAGAGACTCTGATCAGGGACTCTATTCAAATTGGTAATACCATATGGTTTTTGACATGATATCGTGTTAAAAAAACACTTAGCCGCCAATACTGTCAAGTAAATAAGAGCTATCGTATCGTCAATAATATGATGACATTTCAAAAGCCATACTAATTAGAATAGGTCCCCTGATCATGAGACGGATAGGTGTTAAAAAGGAGTCAGTAAAAAGCTTAACCTTTAATTTGACGTTGTCCAGTGTAGGACGTTCTAAAAACAAGAAATCTACCTGTAAAACTTAAAAAAAAGACGATTTTTAGATGGAGTCTTGTAGTTGCAACTATTTGGTTATTGCATCTGACTTACATAAATAACTCCCCCTAAGATCTCTATTTTGAACAAGGACAGGCGTGATAAATATAACTATCACGCCTGTCGTTGTTCAAAACAGTGACCCTAGAGCGAGTTATTTAAGTTAGTTGCAATACCCAGATAGTTGTAGTCCCAAGACTCCTTATCCTCAAAAATAATACTTAATAATAACAAGAAGTACCTAAGACAAAAGCGAAATAACAACATAAAATATTTTCATTTAATCATATACGATGACGAACGATATATTTTTGCTTACATGTAAGAGATTACCAGGTGTTTCTCGTCCATAATCTACGACTGTTGTTGACATCAGGTGGGCCATTACACGTTTGTCACTAGCTAATGCCGGGCTACGGGACTGTTACCGGGTCCCCGGGCGATTAGTGTACTCGGCCTAATCTCCGGGATTGAAACGGGCTCTCAGGACCCACTCGAACTTCGCCATACCGATTATAGACTTGTTATTAATTACGTCAC